>CM040238.1:245111540-245174998 GCA_022545495.1 Chrysanthemum lavandulifolium | reverse complement strand
ACTAGCAATTTTCCCAATGTCATCATCATCATTTAAATAGCTATTACTTTTCGGCTTGAAGATAGCCCCATTTCATCATAATTAATCATCACACAATTTGCAATTTATACTCATAGTAATTTAATAGAATGGAGGAAATATTAGTGAGATTAGATAGTGACACTACAAAAAACTAGTTGAATTCTCCACATTTTAAAGGCCAATGGCCACATTTAAAAATGTGTAAAATTATTGAGTCCATACACAATAATGAGTGTGACAAATTTTTCTACACATATAAGTGTGGAGATATTATCAAAATTTCAATGGTTAAAAGTGTGAAAATATTTTTTGAATGTCCACACCTAAAAGTGTGGCAAAATTGCAAAAACTGTATATAATAAAAAATGTGGAAATATTTGTGACACATATAAGTGTAGCATTATTGTAATTGTCCACGCTTATATATGTGAATTATTTGTTTAAATATTTTTGACACCTATAAATGTAGCAAAATTATTATCCATATAAAAAAAAAGTCCACGGTTTATCATACCGTGGCAAAATAAGCACTATTTTTTGTAGTGTGACTTGCATTCTCCATTACAAATCCAGACCGATTGCTAATTGTGTAGACAACAAAAAATATGGCAGCTGCAGGACCAATACACCAATAGAACTCATGACCATGTACCGCAACCACTAAACGAACCACATTGTCACCACATCAAAATAATGGCCCTAGTAGTCATATATCACAAAGTTAATTAGTTAACGAACATTTGTTTATATTGAAATGGAACTTTTTATGTTCACTTCCTATAAATCAATATAATTATTGGTTAGCTCAATTAGCATTTGATACTCAACAAAGTATTAATCCTGATTTTTATAAAGTAAGCGAGGCGATCCTTAGTAAAGTGACGCGCTATAACCGGAAAGAAAACAATGCATATTAGTAATTGCAAAACACACTTGCAAGGAAAATTTAGCAACGAATAAAATATAAAAATTACTCACGCTTGTCTAATGGCCACCTTGGAGAGGCATTGACTTCCATCATGAGAGTTCCAATTTGTTTCATAAAATCTGAGGGATTGACTTGATAAAAGATGGCAGAACAAAATGATTGCACTCCCCCTTCACCCGAGGACCAAGCAAATTTAAGCTCATCAAGGCACTCCCCTTCACTTGAGAAGGAGAAGCACTAGAGGTTGAAGGTGAGGAAGCACAAAGATTTTTTTTTTTTTTTTTTTTTTTTTTTTTTTTTGGGTTTGAGATAGGAGATAGGAGGTTTGACGGGTGGCTTAGAGTAGGCGGCTCAACATAGCCACCTAGGTTTGAGGATCAAACCTGGCTCTGAAACCATGTAGGATAATGATAAAACCCGTAGGTATAATATTATTATAGACCATTATTTATAATGATGAAAACCCTAATACCCTAAACCCACAAACCGGGCTTGGGCCTAATTATCTACTAACAGTTGCATGGTTCTCTGACAGTACAACCATTGAAGCCATCGATTCTTTGATTGCTCCCTCGATTTCATGTTTTAGTTCTTCGCACCTTTGTTTATTTCTTTGTTATCTTTTAAAGTATCAGTTCCTGCTCGCTGCAATGCATCATAAAGGAAAGAATCACGAGTAGCTTCACCTCTAAAGCTTAAAAAGACATCGAAACTCGAAACTAATAAAATCATTCCTAAGAGAAGTTAGGGAATTAATATATTTGTCTGGTAATATCAATATGAAGAAAAACATGAAGCAAATTTTACATGCCTCATATCCCGCCCCGCAAATCAGATCTCGACGTACCAAGGCTTTCACGCCGCATACAGCTCCAATACACTTTCGATTTTATTAACAACTTTCGGTTATCTCTCTCTTCTACAAGCACAGCTTATTAAAGTTCTATTTTATACACCCACACAAATGAATCCCGCCTCTCCTAAACAATGCATTACACCAAACATCCCGTCGATCGAGCAGACCTCCAAACCTCCCAAACAACATTAGCATCAAATAATACTTTCCATCTCGATTCCTCACCATTCTGTAATATCTACTTTCGACCATCAACTTTCAACCACCCAATGGCCAATAGGGCCACCATCTTAAAACTACCTGGCCTACACCACCACCTTCATTTCAAAATAACCCATTATCTCAACCCTCTTATATACCATAAGCCACCACCACCTCATTACTACCGGACAACACCAGCATGCCAATATTTTATCCCCATGCTTAATTCTGGTGAGGGCCTATACAGTGGACACTCACATATGCATTCCAGACCTAGCTAGAAGTTATAATAATAAACTTACATGAATCTGTCTCATTTTCTGGGGTGAGTTAAGGAGTTACCCTTTTCGTGTATTAACATAACACAAATGATTTTTTATTTTTTATTACTTTCCTCTGTTTTAAAGTGTTTGAAGCTAAAGGCCAATGCCTGTTCGTGTGGAAATAGGTGTTTAATGGGAATGGAGGAGATGGTAAATGCATAAATTTTCTTTCAATAAGAGCAAACAAGAAACACCATATAGTTGGTTCAAGCATTTAACCGAGCAGGTGATGTGCGTAACCTGATTAGCCCTAAAGAGAGGAGCACTAAAAAAATTTGACGGTGGTTATTGTGTGTTTTCAGGCAGAACCGGTACACCAATTTGTAAATACAATCATGTGATGAGGAAAATAAATACGACTTAGATGCTAACAAGGAAAAAAATAAATAATGACCGAACATGCAAAATGTGTAAAAAATAAGTACATCTTCTTGTCCATAATTAAATACCTGCAACAAAAGGAGAAAACACACACAAAACACGGACTAAATACCAATACAACTGAACATAAAAATGAAGAAATAATCTGTTTATTTCAACTCGTCCCAACTACCGCGGACCCATAACGACAGCACTAACGCGGGATCCGGTGTGGTGACTCCGGCGTTATGGGCTCAAAAACGCCCAACAACATCGCCATACTGTGTGCATTAACACATTTACTGTACCAGTTGATGATATTCTTTTTATGCCAGAAAAGTTCTTGAAGTTTGGAGTAGTAAAGATGCATGTAAAACTGAAAAAAAAAAAAAAAAGGATGAGCTGATCATTCGATAACATATAACATAAATAATGATGGCAACTGTGATGCTGCCTATATTATACCTCATTATGGGTAAACAAGGGTGGACAATATATATATGAGAGCTGATATGCATGCGAATACCTAGAAGACTTCTTTTTTACTGGTCCCAATATACCAATAACGATATGTATGACCATGTTTATTGAACCATGTGCTGCGTTCTATGCCCCACACAGCTATAACCCTGCGGCGCTTTAGAAGAAATCTGACATTATATTTAACCCACGTGATCATTGCCTTTTTCTCAAATTCCCTCACACGGGTTTCCACATCGATACAATCAATAAGCCCTGATACAATTATTTTTTTGTCCTCTTTATGATAGTAAACATACTCAACGCCCACAAGATTAGATAACATCTTCTTTATCTTGCGAAGTTCGCTTTCTCTATCAAAGTATTTCAGCCAAATTCTCTGAAATGTACACAAACACAAAAGGAATCTAGCAACAGTAATGAAATGAATTAAGAGGAAAGTAAAGACAACATATACAGATAATTACACACAGAATTTCAACTTTTAAAGTAAACCAAACATACAGTAAGGCCCACTCATGGTCCCCTGAACAGAGTATATATGGTTTGACATTAGTCGGTAGAGCAGAACTTTGTGAAGGGATGAGGCCCCATATTATTAAAGCACACTGTGTTGTGTTTGACACAAAATGTATAGTTTCAAAACATGACTGAACAAGGATAACTTATGGTGCTCTATTTAGTTATTACATTTAGGCTAGTCCCAACATGAACCCCACGACGTGCGCCACGTCATTTCTCTCTCCAAATGACCCCGACAACCCGACGCCCATCTTGTCTTACCGGATTTTTTTTTTTTTATTTTTTTATTTATTTATTTTTTTTAATTCAAACATTTTTAACATTAAATTTAAATTTCATTCAAATTAAAAAACATTACATTACGAAATTAAAAAAAACATTACACTACTTAATTAAAAAAAAAAAAATTACAATACGAAATTCAAATAAACACTAGAATACTTAAACTAATAATCTAAATCAGAACGTTTTCGATTCTTCGCTTTAACTTTCTCCAACTCTTCTAGTTGGCGGCCGTCAAATTTGGGTCGATTGGGTGTTGTAGAAGATGATGTCGGACTCGTTTTGATGTCCTCATGAGCTCAAGTTTTGCTGTTTTATCTCGAGCTCTTTTCCTCAACCGTAACCAATTATCTTCTAAACCCCGCTTATTCTCTTTGACTACTTGGTCCTTAAGAAAATTTTGGCCAACGATTGCATAAATGAGTCCGATGGAACATCATCATCACGAGAGGAGGAGGATGCTTTCTTCCTTCCTTTGTCACGACTGACGGTCGTGATTCTCTAGTCGCTTCTCGCCAGAATCATCAACGTCATAGACATCAAAAGGATCACGAGCTTGGGTTGAACCGAGGTAGTGGTAGAACCCTTTGTTTTCTTCCGACTATTTGTTGATATAGCCGGCAACTCAACCTCCTTCTGCGGGATGACCCTTTAAAACCTCGTAGCACTCCTCCAAAGTGAAATCATGACCGTCGTCATACGGTATTCTTTAAGAGCTTTTGAGGTGTCGTCGATATCATTCTCACCGCTTCCATGGGTGTTCTTGATATTCTCCATGATAGCACAATAATTTCCAACCTATTACGAATCCCTCTTCCATTTGGTATTGATGGAGTCATAGGTTTGGTCTTTGCCGCTTTTTCTTAAAGTAGCGATTACTTGCTCCCAAAACTTGAAGCGGTTCAGGCGTTTCCTCGCCGTGTTTTCCAACACATAGACCCAAGCTTTACAAAGCACCACCTCTTCTCCTTTGTCCATGGCTCTGCTGCTTCGCTTTCCCTTGCTTTTTTCGGCTCCGCCTTTGTCCTTGGCTCAAGACGCGTCTAGATGGTCGCTTTGGTTTGATGAGGACATCTCTTCGGAAGTGGTTTTCTCATCATCGTAATCATCAACGGAAACGAACCGTGGTGCGAACCGTGACCCGAACCTTGTCCCATCGAATTATCTTGACTTGGGTAGTTTTGACTTGGGTAGTTTTGTGTCGGATACTCCGGCATCCAATCTTCCAAATTCATGCCTAGATTAGTGTTTCGAATCGGGGAATAAGGTTGATACGGTTGAGAAGGATAAATGAAGTTCGTGTTTGATGGTAACCGGACCCACTAGGTTCTTGCCGGTAATCTTGGTAAGAACGTTGCGGTGGGACAAAAGGACGTTAAGATAAAACGCGTTTTGGTTTTGATTTGGTTGGGGTAGTTGTGATTGATAATCAAAACCTTGCGGACGAAAGCGAATAGGAGGCCGGTTTTGTTGTGGTGATATGCCGGTTAACTCGAAGTTGTTTTCCGGCGAGAAATTTAGATCCGGGGCATTTTGGGGTAGTCGTGATCGTTGGGTTTTTGATTGTGGGGTATTTTTTTTTTGACATTTTGAAGTTGAATAAGAATTAGATTGAAATGAATGGAGATGAAAATGGTAAGTTGTGAATTGTGTTTGAGGTGAAGTGGGTATTTATAAAGTGGTAAAATGGGTTTGAATTTTTTTTTTTTTTTAATTCAAACGGTCTTTTTTTTTTGTTTAATTCAAACGGTAGTTTCAATTTTGGGAAGGTAAATACTTGGCTCAATATCGAGCGTTTTGGGAACCGATTTCCGAAAAAAGGGACGACGCCCGATGTGGCAACCTGCCACCCACATTCATGCACAACCGATGTTACATCGGTCGAGGGTCCAACTTTTTGTTGCCCAACCGATCTCGACCCCTCCCACTGCGACAAGCCTTACATAGGTATCTCTCAACTACCCTAAATAATATCACCAAGGTTAACATTATTTATTATTATTATTATTATTATTATTATTATTGAAAGGCTAAAAGATAAATTAGAACAAGGCTACAAGTTAGGAGCCAAAGGAAAAATACAAGGAGTTCAATAAACTCCATTAGCAGCATTGGACTTGAGACGAGCCGACATCCAAGTTTCAGAGATCCATTGCATGGATGGGAAGATGTCCTCATCTTTAATGCTAGCAACCGAGACCAGATCGGCATTTATAACTCTATTTCTCCATTTTCGTATAGACCAAAGCGTACAATGCAAAACTCCGATCCATTTAGGACTTTGTAATTAGAACAAGAGTAGTCTGCATACAGATATTACCCATGGCAATATCAGAGATCGAAAAATAGGGAAAACCCAGAGGCTTGGTCAGGTTCCATCAACTCCACAATTTTCTCCTCACCGCCACCACCCTAGGGCACTTAATAAAGCAATGATCAATCTCTTCAACATCACTCTCACATAACGGACAAGAAGGAGAAGATATTAACTCCACGAAGGGAATGGTTTGAACGAGAAGGCAATCAATTTACCGATGCCCTCCTAACACAAACATTAACTTTTCGTGTGATCCAAGTTATTCATCTATGATTATCGCCAATGATACAGTCACTAATTAACACGTGGTTTTGAATATTATTCGCAAGCAACTTGAATTTGAAAGTTCTCGAAGCATCACTAGTCCATGTCCATTTGTCCCGACCATTTAAGGATAATTGAAGGCTGCCAATGTGTGGTTAGCATAAAGGTTGATGTGTCTTGGTTTATGCTTGGTTTTGTTTTGGTTTTCTAGTTGTGTGTAGCTAGTTGTATCATTTATGTCCTGTCATGAATGATTTAGTGGTTGTGTAAGCGGTTGCTTGAGGTTAATGTGGTATTTTAGACACATTCCATTGTACTTAAGAGTTTTTTTGGAATAATACACACACACACACACACACACACACATAGAGAGAGAGAGAGGGAGGGAGGCAGAGAGAGGGAAAGGGAGAGGGAGGGGGAGGGAGGGAGGGAGAGAGAGAGAGAGAGGGAGGGAGGGAGGGAGAGGGAGAGAGATTCGTCCAAAGCTCTACCACCGGGGAGAGAGCGCCAAGACCACGACCCGCACCAAACACAATTATATAAACCACAATGCTCAATCACTTTGCAATATTTGGTGATATCAAGGGTGAACAACATAAGATACATATCCATTAGATGACATCTGTGCTACACCAAGGGTCCTCCAAAAGAGGGTGTTTGCACCAATAGAGAACTTTGGGATAAAAGTGTTTTTAAAATTGTTCACACAAGCTCTGATATTCACATTAGCCTTAATTATGTCACACTATATACCACTAATACCAAACGAATTTGAGGGGGACAATAGACCTCCATCATCGCCATAAAACTCCATTATAACATGCCGCTAAAGGACCTGTCATAATTATCCATTCCCATTTACTGAAGAGGCCAAGGTTTTTAGCCTCAAGGTTACCAACAAAATGCCACCTTTGTCAACATCAAGAAGGTTGCATGACCATTTAACCCAACTTATTCCTCGTTGAGATTCTTTAAAACCCTAAAAGAGGCATCTTCTAATTGATTCAATTGTGTTTATAATTGGAAGGAAGCTTCGAAAAGAGATAGATGATAAATGGGAAGACTTTCAAGAACGGAATCAACCAAGGTGAGACGCCCCTAATAGATAGATTTTTAGCTTCCTAAGAAGATAAACGCTCTCGAAACCGGTTTATAGTTTCATTCCAACCATCGCAATACCGCATCCTTTTCCCAACCGGATTGCTGAGATATATGAACGGAATGGAATCATGAAAACAATCGGTAGATGCGGTCATACTTTCGACCTCACATTAAACACATGAGAATATGGATAAGATAGTTAACATTAAGGCTCGACCAATCAAAAAAAAGAGCATCATCCGCTTATTTCAATAAAGAAATATTAGCCCCATTACCCGTAAATAAAAGCGCCTTTTATAAAATCATTTATCACAAGCTCCTAAGATAGAAAATTGAAGGTCTCTACAACAATGAGAAAGGGGAAAGGGGAGAGAAGGTCGCCTTGATGAAGACATATCTCGAATTAAATTCATCAATTGGAGGGCCATCAACAAGAATCGATATAGAAGCCGATGAGAGACATGAGGCAATACACTTCCTTCATTTAACGTTGAATCCCATTTGCCTCATAGTATTTTGAAGAAATATCCAAAACTATACTAATTGGCATAATCAACAACAAACATTTATGATATATTGCTTAGGTGTTGTTTGTTTATTAAAAGGTTTTCAATTTAAATCTTGTTCGCGCCAACTCCAGAGTCTGTAAACTCATCTCCTTCAGTAAACCACTTTCCTACTCTTTTCTTTTCTTCATTCCATTCATTCCCCATTGAAAGAAGTGTAGAATGGAATCGAGAAAAAAAGAGAAAGGGAAAGAGGTTCACTGGAGGAGATGAAAGTGGAATGAAGAAAAGAAAAGAGGAGGAAAGTGGGTCATTGATTAGACATTTGAATCTGAGGTGTTAATGTCTGACTATGAGTGGAATTATATATATATTTTTGTAAACACATGTTTGCATGATATAAATATAAAGCAGTTTCATTCTTACGATACATAAATGTTTATAAATATTTATAGAAAAATTGAGTCACAAAACTGACACAACCTAGCAACATGGAAATAAAATATATTAATAAAACAACACATTCAAGGACATTGTGTCGCTATTTGTTCTAGTAAAGTAGTCATATATTGTTGATATATTATACTCGTATGTTGTTAAACATCTTCACCATTTTTTTAACTATCACTATCAAATAATTTACGATTATAAGATTGCCAAAAAAGTAAAATGTCTATACTGCATATAAAGAGAAAGCACATTTTACTTTAAACTTTAAAAACTTAAAAAATAAGTAATGTCGTTAGACTATATAACCCAACATATAAAAAGCAAAGCAATCTATTTAATATTTAAAATACTTAATTACAATTTAAACCACTAATATTTCTTTACTCTCACTTATATCACACCCATATATATCAAAAAATAATGCACAAAATTAACATTATTATACAACACCGCCGCTATGCACGGATAATCGTCTAGTAATTATAATATATGTAACATTGTCAATCAACAATAAAAAATATTTTCAAAAAACAATTCAAGTAAATGATCCAAATATGCATGCCAAAATATTATTTCACAAACTAGTTAAATATTATTATTGTTTGCAGGACACTTGTGTTCAAGCATTTTCGTCACCATCATATTATCATCTTAACATTTTTTATTCAAAAGAAAAAGTAACAACATAATTTTCTTTAGACGTATAATGAGTTTTAATGGGAAAGCCGAGAAAATATATAATACAAAATAGAAAAAAAAAAAAAGTTCAGAAAAGGAAGAAAAGAGTTAAAATGACATTTAGATGTAGTAAAATATCTCCTACACATCTTGTTGGGTAAGAGGTTTGAGCATTTAAAAGAATTTGAATTAGAAAAAAAAATGCATTTAATGACGAAAATGTTTGACCGCGTCTAAACGAGTCAACCAAAAAGATTGTTAAAGAAGTTAATTTTTTTTTAAAAACAAACACCACTTTAATATACCTAAGGTTCAATAATGACAATTTTTAAGGATAGTTTGAAAAGAGAAAGACATAACTCAATTTAGAGTTTTGAATACAAATATACTCGGCAAAGTTAAAATATAATCAAATTTCTTTTTATAAATGTGCATTAAATACACTTTTCAACATAAAATAAGAAGTCTAAGGATGCGTTTGGTATCTAACTAGAATTTGTAATAGGTACTGGTTTGAAAGAAAAATAAAAGTGTGGAAATATGTATTTTTTATATTCCCTTCATTTAAAAATAAGTATACAGTGTGATTTTTTGAAAACTATAGTAGTTGATGAAAACTATATCAATGAAATATTTTTGTATGTGTTATATAATACTTAATGAAAATTATATCAATGAAAGTACGTTTAACTTCAATTCAATCATATATTTTACATCAAGTGTTATATAATAAAAAAAATAATTAAAGTTAAAGTTAAGAAAAAAAAAAAAAAAAAAAAAAACCTTCAGCAAATTAAATAGGACAATAATTTTAAAACGAAAATAGTATATAATAGAAAAATAAAATGTAATGTATGAGAGGGGTCAGAGGAAAAAAAACACCACTCATCATTTATGTGACAAAGATGGAAACATGACGAGTCAAAGATGTATGAGTTTTAAAATAATTTCCTTCCAGTCAAGACAAAAAGTCTCACACCAAACATGTTATAAGTTTATTTGAACAAAATTATTTAGAATAAAATACTGTTTAGGAGGGCCATGATAAACTGGAAACAAAACGAACAAGAGTAATAAAGCTAGAACGTTAAAGGATAAAGATCCTTTAATATTGAGTTCAACATTACGAGTCATTTTGTCTTACTTAAAAAACAATTAAAAAAATAATGACCATTTTAAGATGGTCTATTTTGAATTTAAAATAAACGACATACTAATGTTTATGTCTAATGTTTATGTGAGACAACATGACTAGTTATGTTAAACTCAACATTATGAGATCCCAAATATTGTTTTGTGTTCCTAATGCATTAACTCCAACTATTCAATATTCATCCGTATGAATTAGAATTTGCCATGGGAGTACGCTATTGGATACTAACTTATTAATCCATGTAAGTCAAGATTAGTGTAGTATTTACGTATGTATATAAGTTAAAGGGTCTAGTGTGTCAAAGTAAAGTCCATAACCGAATGGCGCTTAAAAGCAGGTTATGGCGCTTAAGTTTGTAGGTTGTGTCGGTTTGTAAAGATATACCGGTTCATAGTGTCGGTTGATGGGTTATAAATACCCGTGTAAACCAAGTCTGTTAAACCAACGATTGTTATTATATCAAATAAACTTATTATTATCATTCGATTGTTCATAGATAGAAGATAGACCAACAGTGGCATCAGAGCCAAAAGGTTCAGGGAACCGGAGACAGAGTAGAAGACTAACGATTCAGGGAATCGTTCCAGAAAAAGAAAAATAGAAGACCGATTGATTCACGGAATCAACCAAAACAAGAGAAGAGTTATTGATTCAACATAATCAATAAAGAAACAAACACGATTCGATTAAAGACTATCGAATCAGAAAATTAGAAAAAAGAGAAGAGAAATAATACATACCGGTTGTGCGAAGAAAAGAACAACCGCCGCCGTATTGTTTGCCGGAGAAGAAAAGAACAACCGCCGCCGTATTGTTTACTGGAGAAGAAAAGAACAACTGCCGACACCGTCATCGGTAAAGAAACAAGAACCTGAACCACCACCGATTGCAACAGGAAGAAGAGAAAAGGGATTTGCCCTGATTTGTGTAGAAGAAAGAAGAAGCGTTTTTCTTTTGGGAACACATAATAGCTGCTTTTAATTTGAGCAGTGGAAGAGGTGTATTGTTTGGAAAAGGGAGCCCACAAAAAAAAAGTCAAGTTACAGGTTTTTACCGCTTCAAATACTTAGTTGTTTTTTTAGAAAAGTTAGAGAATTTGCATATTAGTATTGTAGATTAGTAGAATAGATTTCTTCCATTACAATTCGCATTAGAAACCGTTAGAATTGTTTGAGAATTATTGTGGTTAGAAAGAAAGAATTAAGTTAGACTACTATTAGAATTATATTGGTCTTAGAAGAAAACCAAATCGAAAGACATGACGGGAGATAAAAACGAAAACAGAGTTGTTTTCACCACATCGTTACCATCATATCAATGCCCAGTTTTAAGTAACACAAATTATACATTATGGGCATTAAGAATGAAGAAGATATTAATGGCAAATGGGGTATGGGATTTAGTAGAAGGAACAGGTACATCAAAAGAGATTGATGTAAAAAAGAATAGTTCGGCGTCATCATACCTATTTCAAGGGTTACCAGAAGATTTGCAAATGCAAGTTGCGGGATGTGAAACAGCAAAAGAAATTTGGGACTCTCTAAAGTCCAGATTTATTGGAACAGAAGATGTCCAACAAGCACACTCGCAACAACTTAAATCAGAATTTGAGAGACTTGTGATGAAAGAAGATGAATCAATAGATTCATTTGCTGGGAGGCTGATGAGTATTATTACAAAGGCTGCTACATGTGAATTGATGTTTGATGAACAAACAAAAGTACGAAAATTATTGAATGCAGTGCCAGATAAGTTTGTACCAGTAGTAGCAACCATTGAAATGGATGTTGATTTTAAGAAAGCAAAATTAGAGGAGATTATTGGAAAACTTAAGACTTATGAAGAAAGGCTTAAGTTTAGGAAAGGAAGTGATGAAGATAATAGTGAGAAATTGTTATTCACACGTCAAGGGAATAATATAAATTAGGAACGCAACTATGGAAATGATAGGCGAGGATGTGGTAATCAGACACAAGGAAGAGGCCAAGGAAGATTCACAAGAGATAGTAAGAATGGAGATAGTTATGATAGAAACAAGAGAAACCATGAAGATCAAAACTACCATAGGAGAGACTTTAGAGAAATAGAGTGTTATAATTGTTATGAGTTTGGAAAATATGCTACAAATTGTCCAAAACCAAACCGTAGAGAAGAAAAAGCAAACCTTGTGTTTGAAGATGACGAACCAGCACTATTAATGGTTACTAGTAAAGATGAAAAGGAGATAACATCCTTAGAAGAAGAACCGAGAAGGAAAGGAATTGTCATTGAGAAGGATAAAATTCCAAAAGGAAAATTAGAAGATATGCGGTCAGAAATAGAAATTGATTTGAAGAGTAAATTAGAGTTTTGGAAGTTCGAAATGCTTCAAGAGTTAGAGATTGAAAAACAAGAGTTTGAGAAGAAAATAAAAAATAGAGAATGGCATTTGAGAAACAAATGCAGAGAGAATCAGAGAACCTCAAGAAGTTGAGAGATTGCACAAGCAAAGAGATGAAAGAGTTAAAGACAGTAAGAGAACAGTTTGAGAAAGAAAACCTTGGAGTTATTTCAGATAAGAAACTCCTAGAAGAAGAGAGAGTTGACAAGGGCGAATGCAAGAAACATCGAGAGATGCCATCAAGATTTCAGAAGGAAAGCCAGATTGAGAAAGACATCAAGTCAAGAAACAAGAAAGATGAATCAGAAGATCGTTATACTAGAAATAGTGTGTTGGAGATTCAAGAGTACGAAACAATACAAATGAAGAAATTTGGTGACAAAGATGATCAAGTTGAAGAGCAAGACAAAGGAAGTGGAAGCAAGCCAAAGTTCAAAGATAAAGATAAAGGAGCTTGAAGATATCGAAGGCATGGATTAATAAATTAGGGAGGAGTATTGGATACTAACTTATTAATCCATGTAAGTCAAGATTAGTGTAGTATTTACGTATGTATATAAGTTAAAGGGTCTAGTGTGTCAAAAGTAAAGTCTATAACCGAATGGCAGTTAAAAACGGTTATGGCAGTTAAGTTTGTAGGTTGTGTCGGTTTGTAAAGATATACCGGTTCATAGTGTCGGTTGATGGGTTATAAATACCCGTGTAAACCAAGTCTGTAAAACTAACGATTGTTATTATATCAAATAAACTTATTATTATCATTCGATTGTTCATAGATAGAAGATAGACCAACAGCTACATATCAGAAATGTGTATCAAGGAACTAATGGTGGATTAAGCCAAAAAGAAAGATTGAAATATTTACATACTTTGTTAAGGGTGTCTCTATGCAGCTCCAAAGGGTATGTCAGCTCCATAAATGATTCTTCTGACGGGTACGAGTAAATTGGAATCTTCAGTTCTTGTAAATCTATGACAAGGTGAGATCCGAGGGTCATTATTTGGAAACTTATCCCCAACAAAAGAACTAGGTTAAATAGGAACATACCTGTATAGTGAACAGTATGATCAACAACAAGTAACATCTTAAACCAATCAGTGGTTGTTGAATCAGAGAAATCACAGCGGGAGAGAAAGTATTCTCCTGTTTTCAGCTGTAATTTAGACAGATCTCCTCCAATAACTTCTTCTTCCTTCGAGTATTCGACGTTTTCTTCCTTTACTTCACCATCATACACATACACAAGGCTGGCACCACACCCGCTTACCACCAATCCATTCCCCACAATGATGTTCACATTGACTACATCACCAGCGTCTAATATGTTTCCAATTGGCCACTTAATTAACCACACAACATCTTCATCAACTATGGGTTTGCAATATAACCAAGGATTGTATATCCATGTAAGACCCTTGGTTGTGTTACTGATTTTGGCAAACAAAACCAATGTGTCTTCATTCTCAATCTCACCTAATGATCTGTATAAGGAGGTTACATTTAGACTTTGGATCTTGCGTTGCTTAGGACACAAAGGCACACAAAAGGATAAACTCGAAGATGACGACATATACTCAGAAGTCATACTTTGATCCTGTATGCCTTGCAGATATACGCTCCTTATACCATACTCATACAACATCTATGGATCAGAAAATGCAGAATTATTAAGTTAATTGTATATTAAGGATTTGGGCTGAATATAATAATGTGTTTCTTTTGTGCTTCTACATGCGTTTAAGTGAAAGATAACCTGGGTATACCAAATTCTGTTTTTTGTGATTATGCTACCAACCAGGTCGACCTTAAAATCTTCATATGTTTTGATCCATTTCATGCTTCCCATATGCGCCTCATCTAGTTTTTAATCGACACCAGTTTAAAAAGGCCTTGGATCTCAGACAGTTTAGAGCATCCCGATATCCAATTCTTCGCAGTCTGAAACGAGCTGATTGGAATGTTATTTTCTCTAGTGATATACAGTAATCAGTATACAACTCCTCTAGCGTACCCGGGAGACATAGGAGGGACTTCAGCTTATCACAAAAGTTAAGCTGAGTACCCGAAGCATATTAATATTAATATTACTGGGCAAAAACTCAAACAAATTTTGGGATAAACTCATGCCAAATAATGACTGGGCATCGAATACCACACGACGATCACTGCTATTCTCAAGATTGCAATTATCAAGAAACAAAAACTTTAAGGATGGGGGTAAGGAAAACAAGGGTTGTTCTCGAATTCCTCCACCAATACATGTCGATATGTTTGGTGAAAACATCCACAGATTCTTACAATATGCCAAGTTCAATAGAGTAAGACTCTCAAGGCGTCCTATGCTTTTACAAAGATGAGTTAGATTTTTGCAGTACCAGAGAATCAAAGTCTCGAGGTTAGGGGTTCGGTGGAGGTTGCAGACACTGACAAGATCCTCACAACTTCTAAGATTTAGAATCTTCAGCGAATTAAGGACCTGTACCAAAGAATAAGAAGTTTAATTAATTTATCTTTGTCATTTAAATATAGCCTGTCAAAAACCGAGAATCAGAAAGGTCAAGTGGTAAACCAAACATTTGATACCGACCGTGGGTGGTTCAAACTTTTTTATGATTCCATAACTCATATCTATAGCTACCAAGCTGTTCATCCATAAGCCGGAAGGTATTGTTTCAAGATGACATCCATGCCAGCACAACCATCTTAATCCTGGGAAATTGTTGTAGGACCCACTGAGTCTCACAAATTTGAGCTGGAGCAATTTTAGTTTGTCCATTCTTGCAAGCGAACTTGTTTTAATGGTTAATGCCTGCATATTTGACACGACGTGGCATAATTAGCATACGCCTCTAATCATGGAGTGCACTGAGTCACCATTTGTTAAAAAGATTAATCTGAGTGTAATTAAAAACTCAATTAATTATTTGGATAGTTATTTAAAAATGTAACTTACTTGTCACTTTTTGAGTTATATGTAATCAATTTTGTTTACTATTATATATCTTAAACTTTTGAATTTTGATTTTTGTTTATATTTTGTTCATGTGCACGTTTCTTTAACCCTTTTATTTTTTTAACCCTTTTATTTTAATAGGATGGTTAAAAATTTAAGAGTAAGATAATTACAAAATACACACAAAGACCGAGTTTCATCATTTTGGGGTCAATACCAAAACAAAATTGGCTACACGCAACTCGAAAATGTGACAATTAGTTAAATTTTCATGTTATTATCTCTCAACTTTATTAAAGTGTGGAATATAATACATAAATTAAGGATATAATTAAATTGTATTTTATTTTATTTTTTGGTAGTGGGAGGAGGGGTGTGAGAGATTTGGAGGCGTCAAACACTGTGGTCAAAACTATACTAATAGATTAGTAGATTGTAAAAGTAACATTAGAAAACTTAGTAACATTGAGGATTAGACCCGCTTTGACTCTTTTAGGATGTTGAACAATGATCAATTTTTTTCTATTGGTCAGTGTGGTATTCTAATGAATTCATGGGTTATTTTCTTAAAAATCACAAAAAATGTGTTACAAGAATATATCATGATAGTACTAAATTAAATGAGGATAAAATGATGATTATTATAAGAGAATTTACTTTTTTCGTTCTTTCTAGTTGATTATTTAAATTCTTTATGTGGTTTATAGAGTATAACCGATTCAGTTAAGTAGTGTTTTTGTCTCGGATCTGGTGGCCTAAATCGATCTGTTAGCTTAACTTAATTTGACCGTTAGAAGAGAAGGATTTTAGTGGTTTCATACATTTTTAGTTATCCCGACCTAAGACCTTTGGTCTAGTGGTATGTGAGTTGTACGTCAACTTAGAGTTTATGGGTTCAAAATTGTCATTAAAAAAAAATACATATTTATCCTAGTAAATTATGAGGCATACACCACAATGCATAAGCACTTCCACATCTCACAAAAGATACACTCCAGACACACGTTCCCTTCTCTCTCTACAAAACCCAACCTCCATAGGCACAGGTCTGCCATCACCATACAAAAAAAAAGAAAAACGTTTGAATCTGTGATGTTTGCTATCAAGAAAAAATGGTGTTTCGAATAATGAATTGAAAAAGGCAAAGAGAGTCGGTGTTGGCTGATGATGGCTATGGTATTTCGATTGTGTTGTGGTAGAAGACAATAATATGTGATTACATGTGATCACCACAGTTTAATTTGGATGGTAGGTGATCTATAAGATACAGTCACCAACAAAAGACCAAAATGCCTAGGGGTAAGTTTAAACCTTGCTACTTGTGTACATTTGAAGGTGGCTAGGGAAAGGGCCGTAAACGGTCCTGGGATTAACCCAATGAGACCGTGTACATATGAGTCAAAAAGGGAAAACCTTGTCCGTTTACCCGTGTTTTAGGTTGAAAGACCATATTTGCCACTTAAAACATATCAACAAGGCAAATTTCCCACTCATGTTTTGAAAGGTTTGAATTTGCCTATTAACATTTGTATTAACAACATGGTTTCTTTTTCTTTTTCTTTTTGATTAACAACTAGGTTTTTCTTCTTCTTTTTGTTTTTGATTACCTCTTAAAAGTTGTATTATATAGGCTACATACAATCATTCCTTAGTTTATATAATTATCACATTAATTTTACTAATTTTGAGATGAAAATCAATCATCAAAATAGTTAGTTACATTAGGTTCACGATAAGTACACTTCTTTTTCTTACCTTTGTCCCTTTCTTTAGCTTGCGGGCATCAAGTGCTAGACCTTCGATTGTTTCTGAACCCTATAGAAAAAAGACATAAAATGAGATACATGCTACTTCACTTGTTAAAAGAACAATCAATAAGATTAATGAAGCATCTTACATCTCCTTTTGTCAAAATACGATAAGCTTCATCACTAAACCAAACTCTAGTTTGTCTTGCCATATCTTTGGACTCTTCACGAACTATATTTTTTCCCATGTCTTGAAGAAGTTGATGCATCATTAATTTCTTACTTGGTGAAACGGTAAGCATGCATCTGTTTATGAGTGTCTTGATCCCTGCTTTTGCATGCCAGTCATGCTCCAAAATATTAGCCACATAATCCTCATCTTCGCCAACAAAGAAAATTGCAATATGCAGAAATAACTCTTTATAACTGGTACATGGCAAGGAGTCAAAGCTCTTTTGCAGTATACGTTGGATGTTACAATAAAGATCTCCTTTCTGTGAATTCAGAAAATTCAGTTTACTTCTCCAAATTTCTATCATGCTATTTCTTTCCTCTGAATCTTCAGCACTAACAAATAGGGAAGAACCCAATACTTTAATAGCTAATGGGTTTCCTCCACAATATCGTGCCAACTCTAATGCGAGGTCCTTGAACCCTTCTATGGGAATATTGGATCCAAAGGCATGCCAACTTAAAAGCTTTAATGATTCATCATCATTCAACAGTTCAACTTCATGCACGTGACACTTCCAAGATAGGGACCCAAACCATGCATTTACATCTAGAAGCCTGGTTGTTATTATGATCTTGCTTTGTGTATGGATCCTCTCTGTTCCAAGTAAAGTGCTTATCTCGTCTTTGTCATCTATGTCGTCAAGAACAATAAGTACTCTTTTCAGTTGTAAGGCCTTCTGAATCTTAGCTGTACCCTCAGAAACACCAGGTATCCTTTCTGTCTTTTCCCCTAATATGTCTGTCACGAGTTGTTTCTGTAGCGAAAGCAAACCGTAAGATTCTTCATTGTGTTTTCCAATCTCTTCAAGAAAACTGCTGCTTTCAAAGTTTTGCTTGTGTGAGTTATAGATGGATTTGGCAAGTGTTGTCTTGCCAATTCCTCCCATACCACAAATTGCTAGAATTTGAACATCAGATTTCTCATTTCTTAACCAGGAGTCGATATATTTAGTTCGACTTTCCATTCCCGTTAGATGGGCCGGAGTACTAACTAGTTTCAAATCTAGTTCAGAGTCAATTATTTGCACAATTTTTTTAATAAAGTCAGTTTCAGACCTGGAACAAAAGAAGAAGAAAAATGAGCACATTTAATTCTCCTAATTAAAAATAACTTGGGGTCGGATTTAAAGTGTGGTGCCATTTCTAAAAAATTCTCCTAATTAAAAATGCTCCATGGCTACTTCATCTAGTGCATGCATATATAAAAGTGCTTTAGGAAACATAATTCTCCAAAAATTTAAATATTGTGAACAATTACCAATTTTTAAAAGTTTTAAGCATAAATTGTGAAACCATACCCTGAAACAACCAAGCCGGTCAAATTAGCAACCTCGTTTAGGGCTGCCTTCCACTGATTTACTTTGACCTCTGTCCATTTTGTTCCTTCTATAGCGAAAGTTTTATTTTGATTTCTAACATCTGAAGGTGCGACGTGATAAAATACCGGTAACACGAAACGATTGAATTTCCGCCTTTGATCAAGGATCAACAAAAGCTCATCAAGACACCATCCGGAGTTTGCATAGTTTTCAGACAAAACAACTATAGAAGCCTTAGATTCTTTTATTGCTTTCACGAGTTCAGGCTCCAAATCTTGACCTCTCTTAATATCATCATTATCTCTAAAAGTACTGATGCCAGCTCGATTTAACGCTGCGTAAAGATGATCCGTGAAAGAATCACGAGTATCTTCGCCTCGAAAGCTTAAGAAAACATCAAACATTGTATGGATTGAGCTTGAAGAAGCCATGGAAGTAGAAGATGAAGCAGTAGCAGCCATTGGAATTAGTTAATTGACTAATTAGATGATAATTAAGGTGGCTTTGTTTTGAGCTGTACAAGGGGTTAGTACTTAAATATTACTCTATCCTTCCCAAAATATAAGTTCCTTTAACTTTTTAAGTCAACCTTTACTTTAAATATTTTTGTTTGTATTATAAAATACTTGATAGAAAATTATACAAATGAAAAATATATTTGAAACAAAATTCATTCATATATTTTGCATCAATTATTAAATTATACAAAAAAAAATATTTAAAGTTAAAGTTAGATTCAAAAAGTTTAAATGGTTTTAAATTTTAGGACCGAAATAGTACTTTAAAGTAAAATAATTTGTTTATAAACAAATTTATTTATGAAAACGATACTTTTGTCTCACACAACAACTGACTCATTTTCTTTTACTTTTTCGTTTTTATTTTCTTCATCTATTCATGACACCGATACCTTTGTCTCAATTAGCCACTAACCCACTCTGTTATATTTTATAACTTAATATTAAAAAAGTAATTATTTTTTTTTCTATCTCCTGCATTAAATTAAAAAATCTTAGTTCAAATCTTAATCTTAAACCAATTTAAAACCAAACACACCCTGAGGGTGTGTTTAGTTGTTAAAAATGAAAGAATTCAAAAACAATTTCTAAAAAACAAAGAGCATACAAAAACCATGTGCAATATAAATATTTTTTGAAATTTCTCTGCTGAAAACAAACTTATTTGCTGTTATTACTATAATATACTAAAAGCAGGAGCCTTTGCCAAAACATTCAGATTAATCGCAAACTTCGCTAACTCGACGAAAATGTTTTGAGCGTTCAGTGTCGTTCTGCAGTAAGTCCTTTAACATTAATAATCTTTTCGCAACTTGGCAAAAACAACCCCGAGGTTTAAATGTCGTTAGCAAAGTAAGTCCTTAGTTAATCCCACGTGCGTCGCGGGTTTCCAACACTCGTTATAACTATGATCTAAAGTACTTGAATTTAGACTTCTAATTTTCAAACACTTTTCGTAGAAAAAAAAAGTTACTCCATTCTCAAAACACGTACTTTAAAAAAAGAAAATTCAAAAAACTTTTTCTATAACTAAACGCATCTTTAATTCTAAAGGCATGAACTCATTGTAGTAACATCTGGCATAAATTACACTATTAGTCCATCAGGTATGCAAAAAGTTACAAAAGTCGCTCTTGGATGAACGTCATTACAGTTGTGGTCAGCCCAGTGGACAAATTTAGCAACCTTTAGAGGATGTCGCATATATACGTGCCCGCTAGTTTACTCCTGCATGATCCTTTTACAACATTTTGCTTCTGAAATTGAAAACTGAAGTTAGTGAACAAATCTTAACCCTTCATTTCATTTGCATAAATCAGGCCATCAACTGTGATTTACTTCATATTTGTACTATTTACAATTAAGAATTAATCTGAAGATTAAGTTTTTGGTAGTGGAAAACTTGACCAACTTTACTCATATTTTTCTATTATGTTTTTTTTTTTTAAATTATTAACCATGGTTTCGGAACTTTTTTGGATTAATTCATGCATCTGCATGAGATTATCGCCACACAAACGCAAACAAGATAAAGTCGTTTCTTTTCAATAAGTTGGCTTGACCACTTCATATTATACATCGACCAATATCATATTATACATCGATTTAGTAACATGTGAGGGTGTGCCTGGTTTGGAGTACTAAGAGCATCCGCAATGCAAATGTTTTTCAATAGCTTTTTACTATTTCGAAAAGTCTTTAAAAGACTTATTACCATTGCAATTGTGTGCTTTTCCAAAAGCTTTTTCAAATGACTCGTAATTTATCAAGCATTTGAAGCTTTGTACTAAATTAATATTTTAGTTAAAACGAGTGTAGGAGCCCGCGCATTGCTGCGGGAATGTTCCGTTCGAAACTTATTGTACACTTTCATATAACAGTAAAATGCACTTGCGTTGACACAAAAGGCTAAAAATACAACAAATGACATAACGCACATTTCATTGTGTTGTGCTAGTGCCAATATCCATCTGCAATCCCAAGATGATTTGCTAAATCATATACCGTGACATTTTTTTAATCAAAAGTGAGCCTAGCTGTCTCAAATGTATTAACTCTAAAAGTATCAAGAACTAATGTATACTTTGGTTTTGTACATTTAATGGCTAAAATTACCCATATATGTCACCATTTACCTTGAGCCTTGAAGTATATCATTATAGATGTCGACATCTGCATACATGTCACCATTTGCTATTGAAGCAACAGAACCGCCCACTACAACCACAACAGTAGCATCTGTTTCACAATTCAGTTAGCTCATTTTGTCTTCGCCGAATCCAAACCGGACATGTAACCTCCCTACGATGCGATGACCTTGAAACTCATATACATTGACAACCTTTACATCACCCTGATAAAAAAAATACAGATGTAACCATCATGGACTATAAACTTATGACACTTCATTTGAAGATCAATGATTAACAGAAAGTATGAAAGATTTGGAAATATTGTGTGTAACACAATATTTCAGTCATCAGTTAATAACTATAAACTAATTAAATCATGTCAAAACGGATCACAAAAAACTCAAAAACTATGATTTCTAGATTTATTATGAAAAAGTGTCGTAACTGATTTACTAAGAAATGTAACAGGGATCCTATATTGTTAAGGCGTTGTGTTTTTTAAGAGACACAAAAATCCTAACACTACATCCTGTAGTGGTTATTGTTAAGCCGTGATTATGTACCACTCAAGCATAAGCAAGCAATCCCAAACAGCCTCTAAAGGAAATTAATTTGACTGAAAATATTTTTATAATACAAGGGGATGTTTGGGATTACTTATTACTTCTGCTTATTTTTTGGCAGATGCGGTTATTCATCATCGAAACTAATTTTGCTTAATTAATAGGCATCTAGGAAGCTATTGTATAAACGACTATCATATGCGTATAAAATGTAGACATACACACGAACCTCAGCGAAAGTGACAGGTCAATGCTTCTTTAGCACTCTAGTTCCCCTGCTTACTTTCCTCGTCGATTTCAGACTTTGACTTTTTTTAATTCTTGATCATCTTCAGCCGCATCCTGTACACATAAATAAATAACTACTTGTGAGTGGATGTACATGCTCTTGTGTTGGAGTGATAACATGCAGAAACGCTAATTAAGTAACTTCTTTGTTTCTGTACCAAAATGGATGAACAGTTGGTACTATAGTGCTCTGATGGAACGGGATCGAAGTATCCGTTTGAAGTACACTTAAGCTGAAAAAAGTGAATGAAGAAGCCATAAGCTTGAAGTACACATAAATAAAATAGCTTCACCATAATTAGATGCAATTATTAGTATCTTAGTGATCTTCAAACCTCAGGTCGGAAGCCACATTCAAAATTATATGTGCTATTTTTTGCCGATCTTTGGTACCACAGACCACAACTCAAAGAAATAACTTCATACTTCTATGGTCAAATGACTCATCCTCTTCAATTACAACTACCCAGTAGCGCATGAGGCATTCTTTCATCCTTTTCAATTGACTTATATTGATAGCATGCACACAATGAAACTCAACAGCGTCATCATCTCCGTTCTCATTTGCAGGGAAAAAAAAATACAAATACGTGATAGTGTTCCTAACTGGGCATAGTGTTGTTGAAACATTTAAGTATCGTATATATAAAGTTGTAAGAATAAATAAGGGTGTAAAATACGCGTATTATATATATAAATGCACCATTTGATTTTATGCAGTTTTACTTTTGGGGTGTTTGAATTGTTGGAATTTTATACTCATAACAATTATACATAAAACAAATACATCATCAAAGCAAGCAATAAGACTATAGGAATAATATATGTAATTAATTAACCAAACAAGAAAGTCGCGACTTTTAGCAATTCAAGCAATCAAACGATTATGTGATCAAGTAACAAAACCCAAAACCCTAAACTAGGGTTTATGCAAATCGTCCAACCCAATAAATCGACCACCAAGGATTACAAGCTCAAGTGTGCTTGTTCTTCATTCTTGTACACACGTACTAATAGCGATTTGATGTGGAGAAGCTAGTTCCTTGAATCACAAATAAACCAAACACTTGTGTCTTTGAGCTAGACAAAATCGAAACACCCTAGGTGTTAGGGATGTTCGACCGGCCACACAAAGAGGAGAGGAGGAGGAGAGAAATTTAGGTTATTGGCAATCCAAGGTTAGTCAATAATGAATACATTGATTTGTATTTATAGTTAACATATCTTGGAGTCCAAGTTTGAGTGGGATTGGGTTTGGAAACCCTCCCACCGATCGGCCAAACATCCCAAAGGGATTCTAGAACTTTCCCGATATCTAATTTCATCTCTAGTCCTTGTAGTTAATATTTAACGACCGTTAACCAAACCTCGTTAATTATTTAACTATCGTTATGTTTTATTTAGTGATTAATAATTAATAATAATAACGTTTTATTTATATTAATTATATACATCAATTCTCATACGTAATGTGTGCAATCCCAAGTCTCGAGTTCGAATCCGGACATACTATTATTTAAATATCCATTAAAACCTTTCAGCCCCACTGGATATTACTAAATATAGTAATGACATTGGAGAGTCTAGCTTTCACACGCCAACGCCCCGGATCAAATCGAGCATGGTCTCCTGAAAACCATTTAATGATTCATCATTTTACTTATCCTTTGTTACTAATACTACATTAACTATGAATATGGATCAAGTCATTTCATAAGTTAATATTCTGCTTCTCGTTGTATATGATTGAACAAGATTACCAAATCATCCGAACGTATTCCGATAGATCTTGGGTATGGCCATACAAACATCTTGTCAACCCTACGAGGGCCCAAATATAGTATTATGCTTTGAAACAAATTCAAAGGAACAAATTCTCTTGACTACAAACATAACTCATGAATTTTGCAACACTTCCAAAATAGCCCTTATAACTACCGCCACGGATAGCGTTAGACTATCTTACAAAATGCACTACATTCATATCGCTTATCCGGTATCTCAAGTCCGAGGATAAACACTTCATGATATACTTAATGATAAAATCCAAAAGTATCATCATGTAAAGTTGGGATGAGTCCTATATTCAATTCATTGAATATCATGTGAATCTGTATGTCCCACGATCAATATACTTTAAAAGTATATTCTACCAAACTCGATTTGTCTTAATTCAATGACATTCCCACATCATTGATTGACAACGGACTATTTAGAATAACATAAAGTTATTCACGGATTAAACATGCAAATATAGGATATAATATTAAGAAAATGAAAAATAAACATAAACAACTATTTTATTTCATTAAAGTAATATTTGTTCATAACATCCTTTATCCAAATACTAATCACAGTGCGCATGAAACTACTAGCTAAACGAAGTCCTATCCCATCAAGATGGTCAAGAAGTTTATCTTTGGCAAAGGCTTCGTAGGGATCACTAGATTTTCATCCGTATGAACTTTGAGTAGATTGATTTCACCTATGTCGACTTGTTCTCTAACATAGTGATATCGACGAGGAAAATGTCCGCGCCTTCATGACTCCGGGCTCATTGGCAAATGTTATTGCAGCAGAGTTGTCACAATACACATTTAAAGGTAATTCGATTGAGGGCATTACTCCGAGTCCCGAAATGAATTTCCTAATCCAAACAACTTCCATCGCAGCCTTCAGGCGGCTATGTACTCATCAGAATAGACATCGCAACGTTGTTTGCTTCTTGCTCTTCCAACAACTGCTCCTCCATTAATGACAAAGACATAACCCGTCACGAGACTTCAGTATCATCTTTATCAGTTTGGAATGACGCATCGCAAAACTCAGAACATCAAGTTCGCATCTCCGATTTCCTCCATACACTAGAAACATTTCTTTAGTAGCCCTTAGATACTTAAGAATGTTCTTAACTTGACTGCGATGCTTCACACTGGTTCTGTTGATACCGACCGGTAATGTTCGTACAAACGCCACATCGTGCCTTGTACATCTCACAAGATACATGATAGATCCCACACCAAGCATAAGGAACTTTTCTCATGTATTCCACCTCAGCAGTGTCGACGCGCATAGTTTATTACTTAAGCCATGTTCAACTTGATCGGCAAATATCCTTCTTGGAATTTTGCATACTAAATCTCTTCAAGATTTTATCAATGTAAGCACTTTGGCTTAGTCCAATTAACCGCCTTGATCTATCTCGTAGATCTTGATTCCCGAATAAATGTCGCATCCCTAAGTCCTTCATAGAAAAGCACTCCAAGATAAGACATTACATCTTGCATACTTGGAATGTCTTTTCCCATGATCAATATGTCATCAACATATAAGACAAGGAAAATAACATTACTCCCACTAGCTTTGTGATACACACATGGCTCATCAAGATTTTGAGTGAAACCAAATTTCTTGATTTCTTCATCAAACTTCTTGTTCCATTGCCTTGATGCTTGCTTCAACCCATAAATGGATCTTTGAAGTTTGCATACACGCTCGGAAACTTTGGATTCACAAACCCTTCAGTGCGCCATATAGATGTCCTCATCTAGGCGACCGTTTAAGAAGGCGCTTTACATCCATTTGCCATATCTCATAGTCATAGTACGCAGCTATGGCTATAAGAATCCTAATAGCTCTAATGTCCGCTACAGGAGAAAATGTCTCCTCGTAGTCTACCCCATAGGTTTGAGTATAACCTTGAGCTACAAGACGAGCTTTATAGGTGTGTGCATTGCCATCCATGTCGGTCTTTATCTTAAAGAGCCACTTACTTCCAACTACCTTAGCATTTGGAGGTAAGTCAACCTCTATCCGACTTCGTTGTCTTTCATGGATTGCATTTCCCATTCATTGCAACTCGCCATTTTTCCTTTCGGGACTCATCATGGCGACTTTATAGTTAGCAGTTCACCAAGATCCCCAACATATTTTCCTCGGCTTCTACGTTGAGACATAGACGCCAGTGCACGCGTAGTCCTGCGGATCTCGAATGGGAATCACTTCAATCTCGGTGGAACGCCCGGACTTTCGTGTTCTACTTGAGGTTGGCTAGTGTTCTCGAAGGTGTTGTATCTTCTTGATCATCTTCCGGATCATATACTCTCCCATCGAATTCATGAGATATGAGATCCTTTTCAAGAAAGTCTCCATACCTAGCAACAATTACTTTGTTTTCGGTGGAAAGTAGAAGTAGTAACCCATCGTTTCCTTTGGGTATCCTACGAAGACACACTTAATGATCTTTGTTGCGACTTATCGCCAGAGTCACGCTTAACAAACGCCTCACAACCCAGGACCTTTAAGTAAGACAAGTTGGGAGTTTTCCATACCACACTTCATAAGGAGTCTTATCAACCTTCTTAGTTGGAACCATATTCAATATGCGAACAAATAGCCAAAGCATAATCCCAAAAGGATAAGGGAAGAGTAGTAAGATTAAACATCGATCGCACCATGTCTAGCAATGTACGATTCCTTCTCTCGGATACACCATTTTGTTGTGGAGTATAAGGAGATGTGAGTTCTTGGACAATACCACACTCGACTAGATAATCTTTAAACTCTTGGCTTAAATATTCACCACCTCTATCGGATCAAGAGCTTTAATCTTCTTTCCTAGTTGCGCTCTACTTCACTCTTAAAACCTTAAATGTTTCAAGACTTCATGTTTATGTTTAAGTAAATAAACATAACCATAACGACCGAAATCATCAAGAAAGGTTAAGAAGTAGCTAGCACCCTTTCTTGACACATGTCTTAGTGGTCCACATACGCCAAGATGTATCACACCAAGAAGATCGAAGCCCTTTCTAAACTATTTGTAAAGGTTTCTTGGTCATCTTCCCGGATATGCAAGATTCGCATTTATCAAATGATTCATCATTGATATCTTGCAAAAGCCCATCGTGTTGCAAATTTGTTGCATGCGTTTCTTGCCTATATGAGCAAGTCTACAATGCCAAAGAAATGAAGAATCCAAATCACTTTTGATTCTTTTATTATTGATGCTAAAGATGCAATTATTTTATCATTCACATTATCATGCAAATCAATTTCAAACACACCATTTATTGGAATAACATTAAAGTAAAAACATCATTTAAAGAAACGAAATTCCATAATCAAGAAATGCATGAACGAAACCAATATCTTTTAACAAGGAAATGAAACGACACCCCTAACAATGGAAGGTGCGTAATGACAATCGTTTAATGACAATACTAAACCCGAAGGTAAAACTAAATCAAACGTGCCTATAGCTTCAACGATTGCATGTGCTCCATTACCCACGTCGCGGTATTGTTGTCCATAGGCAAGCTTCCTTGCTCCTCTAAGTCCCCAGAGTGTATTACATATGTGAATACCACATCCAAGATCATATACCGGGAATATATTTTATGAGGAAAAGCAAATAATTCTATCATCAAAGAGTACACAAGTCGGCCATAGTGCCGATTTTTATACCTCTTATTACGCAACTCATCAAGGTACAATGGACAATTCCTCTTCCAAAGTCCAACCTCGGTGCGATGATGACAAGCTCGATCCTTCTTCGATTCTCACGCTTTTGGGAGGGTACTTGGTTCTTCCGATAAGTCATAACTTGTTTTCCTTATCGCCTTTACCCTTACCTTTCCTTTCTTGTTCGCTAGCGGCTTATTAGGCTTAGAAATTCTACCCTTCCGGATGGTCAAACCGCGGTGTAGATGCCTTCTTGGGCAAACCTTTTCGTAATCAATGAGCATTGCATGTACCTCATCGATTGTCTTCCCGTGCAATGCATATTATAATTCACACTAAACCATCAAATTCCTTGTTAAGGGATCCGCTGATCGTGCCAATTTGTATGTCATTAGGGTAGACATAGTTCAAACGCCTAACCGGTCCATGTAACTCATCATTTCGAACGATGGCGCTACGGGTTTCCCATCTCCTTGCTTGCAACTATGAAGAGCATCAATCAAGTCATACTGACTCTACAATCGGCTTTTCAAACAACCTTGCAATTCTTCCAAAGATGAGATTAGGAAGTAATTCTCAAATTGCTTTTGCAAGCTTGAGTTCATACTCCCGAGCATAATGCAGCGACCTCATTATACTTGTCATACTCAGATTGCCATGCGGCTCGTGCTTGGCAGAGCATCACCGCAGTTCGGGAGGACAAGGCGTGGTCAAATAATTGAGTCTTTGGCAACCCTCAAGACAATTACGAGTTGCGATACCAATCATTGAAATTCGCTGCGGTCAATTTCTCTCGATCAAACATAGATTTGAACGACGAGGCTAGTGCGATGAGATTCACTTGAGCCATTTCTACGTAAATAAAAGTTCAAAAGTTAGTACTTTCGATAAGAAAACATTCAAGAAAATAAAATACCCTTTGGTCAATATTCATATTAACCATAGTATTTTCCTTGAATTTTGGATCCTCATTATCATAGTTCCACCACATCGCTTGATCCGCTAGTGGTGAAAGTATAGAATAGGTAATCGTTGAAAACGATAATTGACAAACAAGTTTTCAATTCCAAAATTTATGGGATTTACAATTTTGCCAAAACAATTAATGCAAAACGTAAGCATGTTTCATCCCATCTTATGCCTTAAGTTATAGGTCTCACTAACTAACTTAATTAAGTTGTCTAATTTAGAAACCGCAAATCATAAAGTCGAGGTCTCACACAACAAAATAATTCACCTCGTTATTGTAATCTAGATCAAGGTCTCACATAACTAAATTACAACTTCAAGTGTTTCATATCATTAGATGGCATAAACTTAAATTTTAAAGGGTACAATTTTGATGTGTAATCAAAACTTATGTATAAAGAAGCATGCATACAACTTTATAACATAAAATTTTCAAAAACTTACTAAAAGATTTTAATTGCTAAGATTGAATTCTACAAAGTTTTAATCGATCGTTGAGAAACTTACAACTTTGCACTAAGATGCTTCGTACATAGAATGGTTATACTAGGTAGCTCCAATCGAACGCACAGGTGAGGGACCGTAAGTACCAAGCATAACCTTAGACATCCATTCGGTGAGACTATGCTCACTTCTTAAATACCCCTTTATAGTTTGTTCTAGTGGGTGAGCGTTCTAACCATTTAGTACAATCGCATCGATCGATTAAAAGTTCAAGAATAATTCTTAGATAAATCAATTTCGCCATTATTTAGTCCATTTAATTTTCTATTCATAAAAACCCTTTTGCTTACTAACATGTCAAAACAATATATAAACAAAAAACATTTTAATAAAAATTAAACACACTCAAATAATATAAACATATAACTAAACAATTTAACATATGTAAAAACAATTAGCCACATGCATAATTATTTCAATAAACTCTAATAACAATTTAGGCGTAAATAAATGCATACATTAACTAGGACTTTCATCTCGCAAGGTAGATGAGCCACATACATCGACAAGTCGATTATGTAAGTCGAAGTTAATAGTATACCAAATAGCACATAACTAATTTTATTAGTTATAATTGAGGTCTTCCCAATTTTATAATTATTAAATAAATAAAACATGTGTGTATCACTTAACAATTAATCAATATACTATAAACAATACTCCATGGCAAAACATGCATGTTCCACCATAGATTCTGCATAACAATTATCACCCAAGATACGCATATTACATGGCACATAACAATTATTCATTAATTTAACCACATAAAATAAGCATGCAATCCTAGGGTTTCTACAAGTTTTACAAAATTAAAACCTAATAAATAAATATTAGGGTAATCGACCCATATATATAAAAATTAGGGTTTCGAATTCAAAACCCTAGAAACCATAAAGAGCATGCATATAATCATAAAGATCCAATTTTTATGTGTTTCGGTAATTAATTACATCATATTAACGGCTCGTGATGCCACTGTTGGAATTTTATACTCATAACAATTATACATAAAACAAATACATCATCAAAGCAAGCAGCGGAAGACTATAGGAATAATATATGTAATTAATTAACCAAACAAGAAAGTCGTGCCTTTTAGCAATTCAAGCAATCAAACGACATGTGATCAAGTAACAAAACCCAAAACCCTAAACTAGGGTTTATGCAAATCGTCCAACCCAATAAATCGACCACCAAGGATTACAAGCTCAAGTGTGCTTGTTCTTCATTCTTGTACACACGTACTAATAGCGATTTGATGTGGAGAAGCTAGTTCCTTGAATCACAAATAAACCAAACACTTGTGTCTTTGAGCTAGACAAAATCGAAACACCCTAGGTGTTAGGGATGTTCGACCGGCCACACAAAGAGGAGAGGAGGAGGAGAGAAATTTAGGTTATTGGCAATCCAAGGTTAGTCAATAATGAATACATTGATTTGTATTTATAGTTAACATATCTTGGAGTCCAAGTTTGAGTGGGATTGGGTTTGGAAACCCTCCCACCGATCGGCCAAACATCCCAAAGGGATTCTAGAACTTTCCCGATATCTAATTTCATCTCTAGTCCTTGTAGTTAATATTTAACGACCGTTAACCAAACCTCGTTAATTATTTAACTATCGTTATGTTTTATTTAGTGATTAATAATTAATAATAATAACGTTTTATTTATATTAATTATATACATCAATTCTCATACGTAATGTGTGCAATCCCGAAGTCTCGAGTTCGAATCCGGACATACTATTATTTAAATATCCATTAAAACCTTTCATGAATTACCTTATGCTGAAGAGCCTATGCAGTTTTAAATGGCCAAAAAAAAAAAAATACACTTCATTGGACAAAATGGAACCTAAAGAACAATATGAACAATGAACGACACAACAAGAATTTCATAGCATATCATAAGCTTTATCTTGTATATAAATGACATACTTGAATACAACGTACCTTAGGATACCATTTTCTTTGGAAGAAATATTCAATTTTTTCCTTGAGGTCGACGTGTCTTATATCAATCTACCATCACTTGTACGTCAAAGATCACACTTTCAGTTTTTTTTTCAGGAAATAGTTTAAAACTTGTCATTTATCCAGGAAATCAAGACAAACAAAAATAATAAAAAATAGCAGTTGTCCGTTGTTAGGTTTGTGTTCCTTTAAGGGCAGCTGTAAATAAGCTATCCAAACAGCCCTGAATAACATGTTTAATAGGTTATCCAAACAGCCCTTAACCAACCTTATAGCTTAAAATGAGCTCAAAATCAACATAACAACACAAAAGGATTATAACCCGTTTCACCAAACTAAAAACCCATCTCAGTCACATAACTCATAACCATGCGACCTCATTGCTTATATAACACATCAATAATCAATCTCACAAATCTAGAAAAGTTGTCATGGCTGCGTTAACATAAACACAACTTATACACAACCCATTAGGACAGCTAAAACGACTTTTATTTCAACTCATCACCAAAAGCGACAATTCCTAAATACTAACATAGCGCTTATTTAAGAGCATAAGCTCATATGGCCAGATAAATGAGCCTATTTTTTTGGCTTATGAGCGTATCAAGATGAGATAATGAACATTTTTTTTTCTTCTGACGTAATTGCATAACATGAGCAATGAATTTAAGAATATATGTAAATATGTCTACCTTGAATCTTGTTGACAGTTATTCGAGGCCGTTCAGCACTTTTCAAAAAGGGTTGGTATTTTCTACTCTCTCATCTACATCATCATCTATAGCAACACGGGAGTTTCACCGTCTCGATAGAATCACTTGCATTCTTTACTTCATTTCAGTTATGAAGTAAGGAACAACTTTATTTATGTCAGTTTCAACATGAATAAATATGTCGCACGATATCTTACTTCTTATGCACTAACCTCGACCGCCGAATTCAACTTAAGTGGGTAATATACACAATTGCTTTGTCGCGTAAATCATCTGGAAACCAAAAAAAAACACATAAGATTATTGGGAAAAATAAAAATAAAAATGCAAGGCTATAGTAACGTAGAAGGGAGATGAAAAATCCTTCCTACTAATATTCACGTGAGTAACCCGCATCACATGTTTTTGCGTCTTGCCACATCAGGATACTCAGACCCGTTTGAACCCACATATCTAATAGTTGGAATGACACATATACATACTGAACATCGATAACTACTGGTATAACTACAGTCCGCTTTGGGGTGTTTCATGTTTAGGATTGCTTATCTAAGTGCTTAAATATGTATAGCCTACTTTTAAAGCAAATAAGAAAATGGCCAACATCCTATAAAAAAACTGCTTTATTGCAGTTTTAAAGCAAGTAGGCAGTCCCAAACCATTAGAGATAAGATGTGTTTGGATTTAGGCAACATGAAAATCTAATGATAGTAAGTACCTGACCAGCCGAATAACAACATTTATGTCTTTGTATACCTGACAATCAGAAAAAATATGGAAATTTTAATATAAATAATTGTGTGTATTGTCAAATATGTTGTAAAGACAAATGGAATTGCTTGTATAGGTAGTGATACAATAAGTCTCATATTTAGAACAAACCTTGGATAAAAACAATGACAGTCGGCTTATTTTTGGACTTCATCCAAACACCTCCAATCCAATGTGTCTGCAAAAGCTCCAACCCAATACAACAAAACCTGAATCCACTTTGTAAGCAATCTACATGTAAAATATATGTGAAACCTGCAACAACAAAAGACATCAGGAATTCAAGCAAACAACAAATTATTCCCAACAAAAACTTAGTCTAAAAGTGTTTCTGCAAAAATAAGAGAAAAGGTATACTAATAATGCGGTAAGGCAGCCATACATGATTTAAAGGTTTTGATGATTAAATTACTCTGCGTTTTTAGATGAGATGAGATGGAAAAGTTAAATGAGATGAAGAGAGGCGGTGGGAGAGTTCTAGAGATAGAGAGGCGGTTTATAACAATTAATAATTGTGTCAGCTTCATTTAATGCTTCTCCAATCATGTAAAGACACGTGGCAAACACAATGTTGTGAGAAAAACGCCTCCTGCCTTTTAGTATATATAGATAATATATGATTTACTCACTTGCTATCTCACTTTCTCTTTTCAAAAAGCTTTTATAAAAAGCTTTTACCATTGAAGAGATTTGAAGTAAAAGCTTTTTGATATGTAAAAATTAATGAAAAGTATGAGATATTAATTGTAAAATGCTATTTGTGGAGTTTAACATTGCATGCTCTAAGAAGTGAACAATGATTAATTAATGATACTTGGTTTGCTATAATATAACCATCTATTACCCACTAGCGGTAATCCGCCATTCATCAACATTTAGAGGGTAATAATGACCATACAGTGCTTATTAATCATATTTTTTCTCTTTCTTGTTCTTCTCCTCCTCTCTTTCACGTCGTCACAATCCACGTTTGACAAATTTGATGCGACTTTGCTATTTCATTGTCCATTTTATCTTATCAGATATTTTGCTTCCTACTTTTATGTATGATGATCAAAATGTTTTGGAGGTAAAAATCTTTAATTAGAAGCATGATGATGAAAATGTTCAATTCTGAAGTTGAAGTTTTATCACATCCTTTTGGAAAAGCAAGGATATATCATAGTTGCGATAAAAGTTTTCTTAATACTCGTAATAAAGCTAAATTCATCTGTTCCAACTTTCTTGAGAGTATACTATTATATTCGTGATTAAAGATAAAGTGAATAAATCACGAATCCATAACATGTTTTTGACAACTGTAACACGGTTTTGTAGACAAATAGTATAAACGTGGAAATATTCCTCAGATCTAAAGATACCTTCATTCCATAAAATATGTATTCACACTTCTCGTCAACAATTTAAACTGAATTAATACGCACTATCTATATTGATGTAAATTATACGGGATTGTCCCTGATCGAGGTACGAGTAAACTTCGTATAAGTTCCATGTTATTCTATTATTACACAGATCGATAATCCTCATTTTAAAAAAAAGATGCATTAACAATCCTTAAAACAGTAAATCTAAGTTCTGCTTAATATGTTTGTTACATCTAACTTGGGGTGCAATCGAATCGAAGTTTTTCTCTAAGTAAATCGAGCTCTAACTCGGCCTCGATCTCGTACGACTCCAGCTTTGTCGAGTTTCGAGCTTGAACCCGAGCTTAGAAAACGTGGTCATAGCATTTAATAAGTCGAGCTCGAGCTTATAAAGGCTCGACACGAGTAGTTATCGAGCTTTTCATGCTTTTAAGTAATAAATATGTTTTATATTGATTATGTATATTTCAAATACTTATGTGTAAATACGTTAAATGTAAATACTTATTCATGAATGCATTGAACTTTTTGAGTGAAGTCGAGCCGAGTTCAAAAATTAACAGATCAACCCCCAGCAACCCAATCATTGCCTAAAGTTGTAGCAGTTCCTCCTTCAAATGTTCGACCCACACGTATTCGTAAGTACACTAAAAAAATATAATTTTCTTTATTCTTATTATTCTAGTTTGTCAGCTTCTTTTGTTGCTTATGTACACGGTCTTTATGAGCATGTGTCCTATATGGAATATGTATGTGATCCACTTTGATAGGGTGCTATGGCTGAGGAACTTATTGCATTGCATTAGACTCACACATGGTAACTTTGCCGGCAGGCAAGCGTGCTATTGGCTCTCGTTGGGTCTACAATATTAAAACTTAGTCTGATGAGTTCATTGAGAGATATAAGGCTCGACTTGTTGCTACAACTTAGTCATGTGGGTTAAGAGAGTGGGGTTAGCGAACATCTTCCGAAGTGCTCCAACATTAATATTAGAGTAAATTGCAAAAATCGTCCCTAAACTTTGGCCAAATTGCACGTTTCGTCCCAAAACATTGGAAAGTGCAAATATTGTCCACAATGGGAAACTTTAGGCGTAAATCGTCCATGGCCAGATCAAATTACTAAAATACCCTTCTCGCTTTATTACTTTTCGCTTTGTTGCATAAATGGCCCCTCGATTTCGCCAGATTTTGTAAATTTAGTCCTTTTTCTTTTTTTTAATATTAGTATTATTTTTACGTTTTTCGATTTTTTTCGTTTTCGTTTTACGTTTTCATCCGCGACGCTTTTTAAATCGATTTTTACGTTTCGTCCCTTTTTTACGTTTTAGTCCGATTTTTACGTTTTACGCCATTTTTTTCGCTTTTGTCCCTTTTTACGTTTTGTCTCTTTTAAGTTTTAAATGCGTTTCGTCCGATTTTTACGTTTTCATCATTTTTACGTTTCGTCCGTTTTTCGTTTTCGCCGATTTTTACGTTTTCGCCGACGTTTTGTCCGATTCTTTACGATAAAAAATCGGACAAAACATAAAAAATGGGACAAAACGAAAAAATCGACAAAACGTAAAAATTGGTCAAAACGAAAAACGGACGAAAACGTAAAAATCGACAAAACGTTAAAATCGGACGAAAACGTAAAAACGGATGAAAACGTAAAAATCGACGAAACGTAAAAATGGGACAAAACGAAAAATCGGATAAAAACGTAAAAACGGACGAAACGTAAAAATCGGACGAAAACGTAAAAAAGATGTATAAAACGTAAAACAGACGAAACGTTAAAATCTGACGAAAACGTAAAAGAACGGACTAAAACGTAAAAGGACGAAAAAGTAAAAAATCGGACGAAAACGTAAAGAAACGGACGAAACGTAAAAATCGATTTAAAACGTAAAAACGGATGAAAACGTAAAAATCGACGAAAACGTAAAAATCGAATGAAACGTAAAAAAGTAATACTAATATTAATAATTAATTAAAAAAAGGACTAAATTTGTAAAATCTGCAAACACAGGGACCATTTACGAATAAACCGAAAAGTAATAAAGAGAGGATATTTTAGAATTTGATCTGCGCGGGGACGATTTCGCCCAAAGTTTCCCATAGTGACGATATTTGCACTTTCCAACGTTTTATCTAAACGTCGCATTTAACCAAAGTTTAAGGACGATTTTGCAATTTACTCTTAATATTATTTTTCATAAATTTGGAAAAACAAGCTCACGTGAACTTATTTGTTGGCATACTTGGACCAGTAAATAGAATATTTGTAACGAGTACTTTGCTTCATAAATTTAAAATTATGAGATTCTTAAATTTTAAAGGATTTCATATTATGAGAACCTTCAAATCTTAAGCCAACGCTAATTAAGAATCACAAATATCAAGCTATCCTCTCACATTAACGTCACATCGCCTTTCTTTCCAAAACTACACCCAACCATAACTTCACAGCCATGACCACAGCGACCGTAATTTTTTTTTTTTTTTTTAATACTAAAACCACACATTTTAATTACGATAACAATGCACATCCATACTTCTCAGTTCTCACATTAAAATCACCGCATATACATTTTCACCTTTTATGAGTTTGACCATAAAAATCACACTATTATTTCCATACCCATATGCACCATAGATAACACTTCACATATCCATATGCACCACAATCCATCATCCTCATCCACCTTTCTTCTCCACAATCAAAGGGTAGTTTGAAAACAAACACAAATCGAAGCATATGTGGATCATCTTCAAGATCTCTATAAAGAGGTCTCATGTAGGTTTTGGTGTTTTTCCGTTTTGTATGTTCAAGATCTATGATGAAGCCGTGTTTTTCCGTTTTTTCTTTATTTGATTAAAGATTAATCGATTAACGGCTAGAAAAAGAAGAGAAAGCGTGCAATTGTTTCGGTTGGCTGACAAACCGAAACTTTGAAATGGTTGGGGTGTGACTCGGTTGGGGTGGGTTGTGCTAGGGGGAGGAACTCGGTTGGGTTGTTCGGTTGGTTGGGTGTGCAACCCACCATTAGCATTGGCCTAAGATTATAAATTATGCAACACCTTTTGTTGACACATGGCCATGGTCCATTTGTTATTCAAGGTATGATATGGTGTTGCTCCACCTCCATTTTTTTTAAGAAAATACTAGAATTATTGTTGAATTGTGACGAAGAAAATTTCGTTAAAACCAAAGATGGCACAACGGACAGTTGACTTGATGGTGTACTAAAGATTTTTTATTTTACCGGGTATACTTTACCCAAAAAAAAGACGGTTGATTTGATGGACATCTATCCGATTTGATCAATAAAGGAGCTGATATGGATGAAGTGAATGCTGTTATAGATGATTAGTGGCCGTTTACTTTTCCTTTATTGGAGATGAGTGCTAAAGTGTGTTGGTTTGGAGAAAGAGATTTAATGTTTCACAGCAAGGTACCCGCGTAATGCGGTGGTAGGTACCATATGACGAAATATTGTGGTGAGCAAGTGTTGTCAATAATATATTTTTTTAATAATAACTTTACGTATTTTAATTTCCAGTGAACTACATATTTTAATTTATTACAATTTTTTTACAATAAATGTACGGATGTCGAAAATTTCATGTCGCATATTTTAACTCTTTAATCATTGACAATGTTTTTTATTATACAATTGTAATAATAGATATTTTAGTAAGCAATGATTTTATTCATGATTCAAAATGACTACATGATTTATATAAAATTAGTGCATTGCAACGACGGGTACCATATAACTAAAATTTTTGGAGACTAATATGTTGATTATACCTTTTTTGTTACAATAAGATTACGAATAAGGAGAAACTATTTAATAAAGCTTGTTAATAGTCAAATTGTATCCCTAGATTTTTTGACGTATAATAAGACTTTTTAACGTATAATAAGGATAGCCGAGTAGCCGAGCTACGCAACATAGTTTAAAGTTAAGTGGTGTTTAAGGAGGAAGTATCACTTTTCTTCGACCGAAAAACATAAAACATGTTGATGTTATGTAATAGTATCATGATGTTTGAACATTGTGGCCATGATATGAAGATACAAAAATGCAACTTGAATTGATACAAGATACTCCTTCCGTCTCAAATTATAGTCCCCTATTAACTTTTTTGGTCTTTCTTTTACAACTTTGACCATAAATATTTTTGTTTGTGTTATATAATACTTGATGAAAAATACATGAATGGATTGGGTTTTAAATGTATCCGCATTGGTATATTTTTCATCAATTATTGTATAACACAAACAAAAATATTTAAGGTCAAAGTTGAAAAAGAAAGATCGAAAAAATCAATAGAGGACTATAATTTTAGGACGGTGGTAGTAATTGATTTGATCTAATTAAAATCTACTTAAACCAATCCAACTTCCCACAACCCAAATTACTTACGGAGTATGTAGATTTTTGAGTATATGTCAAAAAGTTTAAGTCAAAATCCAATAAACTTGACACTAAAGCACTTTTTTATATATATATATCCTCTACCTTACAAATTAGCACCACTTACCCTAAATCACTCCAACTATAGACAACCACAAACATACAATTAGATCTCACACCAATTAAACGCAACCACACTAAAAAAAATGAGATAAGTTATCCACACCTTCCCATAGAGAGGGTATCCAATGATTGGGTGCATCGCTCAACTTGTATAGTGTGCATCACGGGTTATACGGTTTGACCAAAACCCTATGATGTGACAATATAGAGAGGGTATCTATAACACATCCCAAAAAAAATATCCCTTTTTCTCTTTTCCTAAATCCAAACCAAACAAACACGTACAAACCCTTCGTGTACACAAATCTAGACCATGTTTTCTTTTATTTCCAAATCAAAGAACAAACAACAAACCTTATCTTCTTTTAGACTACAAGGCCGAACACTGATACCCCCTCTATTTCATTGCCACCTTATTATACGAAGGACGAAGGCCACAATATTTCGTTTTCATTTAAGATCTACCACCGAAGGAAAGAAATGAAACTTATTTGTTTTGTTTCTTTTTCTAAAAATTTCCGGATATTAAAAAAGGATTGTTTCTTATAGATCTATGATGGTTGTATGTTCACACAATCAAGATCTTTTAAAGATCATTGACAAATATTGAACAAACTGAGATCTGAATTTCTTTTAAATTTATTTATGTTTCGAAAGATCTGAGTTTCTTTAATCTTGACTTCTTTACAACAGATCGACATGTTATTAAAAAGTTGTTTATTTTATTTTTCAAATCTTGATTAGTGGTAATAACGGTTGTTGTACTAGCAGCGAGGGATTTTTTAAAGAGTATGTGAGCATGTTTCTATAGAGTGAGGATGGTTTTGTTTTTGTGAGATGTCATTTAGCTTATGTATGAATATTAAAGGGATGTTACAAATGTATAGAATTGAAGACATTTAATTTTCTGTTACAAGTTTATAGAATTGAAGCCGACTATTAAAAGTTTTCATAGAATTGAAGACAGTAATTTCCATTATAAGTAAGTGTAAGTGTCTGAATTTTAAGCCTTGTTATTTATAGAATAGTCCCAAATACTTTATATGTTAGTAAAGATTTTCATCTGAGTATGTCAAAAGTCAAATGACTCTACTTCCTCTTATTTGAAAGACTTACAAAAACCTCTCTCTTCTAAATGGCTAAAAGCCATCTCTTCTTTTCAAGAGCTAAATCAGACACCCTTTTAAACCGGCAATTAATGCATAATTAAAAGGAACAACTCCTAGATTAAGACCTAAGCCTAATTGCAGGTTGTTCATCAAGATAAGTTTTTATTACAAATACATATGCAATTCTTCTTATGTGATCACAAATAACAATCAAAAATATATGTATTTGCTATTATACATGGTATTGGAACTTTAAGTACCACCATGAACAAAATAGCTATCCTTCAATTATCGGTTATTCGTTAATGATTCAAAGAGATCTTGATCAATCTATTTTCTACCGCTTCATTATTTTTTGTTAATTGGTTTTTCTTTTCATAAATCATAGCTTAAAAACCTTAGCCGTCATAACATACTCATATTATGTTGATTTATCTATCCATCAACAAACATTGTCTCATCAACTTACTACGTAGTATTTTTTTTAGTGTTGGAGATCATTGTCGTCTTTGAAAATAGTTGATCTTTTTCGCTCCTATGTAAGACAAAGCAAGTCATGACGTAAAATAAAGTCACGACAAAAGGAACCGGTTACCTTACGTCCATGTCAGATGATAACATCAAATAGTCCTGAATATTAAGTGTCAATTTCCCCCGATAATGCTTGTAATTTATATCATTTATAGGGATTTACGCTTGTTTTCCACTTTCAGGTAAATTACTAGCATTGGAGCTAAAGATACGCGGAATTGGAGAAATATCAAAGACTTATCATAGTATGCTGACTTTGAAGAAGTTACGGTGTAAATCATCTCTCACATTACGCCGTAACTAAAGCGTGACTCAGAATACCAACTCATCAGAAGGTTACGGCGTAACTCTTCCCAAGGACTACGACGTAACTATATTAGGTCAAATGAGGTTCCACGCCGCTGATAACTACGCCGTAGCTATTCTACCAATTACGACATAACCAAGTAATATTGAAGACTACGGCGTAACCACTCATAAGGTTACGCCGTAACCAATAGATCTAGTGCAAAATACGAAGGAATAACTCTTTGTATCGCTTACGTCGTAACCCGGATCCGCCTATAAATACCCCACTAATTCCAGCATTTCTAATCATCCCATTCCACACGCAATAATGAGAACGTGGAAAAATCCAAATGAAGGTCTAGAGGAGCATACTGAGCTATATCCAAGGGAAAAATCACTCCCTACGATAAGCATTAGCATTTTATCTTTTCTTTACTTTCGATTCATGTATTTTGTAACTTTGAATATTGAATTGATTTGTATGGTTAATATGAGTGGCTAAGCATCTCTTGGTGCTGGCCTAGTTATGATTCCTTAATTGTTTTGTTTGCGTTTACATTATTTATGTACAATTATTTCTAAGTGTATGCATGCATAGTTTATTGGTAGCTACCCTTGGTTCGGTAGTTTTGAATGGCGGGAGAGGCCAATTGCCTAGGAGATATGACCAACTGACCCCTAGGTGAGCTGTAAGATATAGGATTTCACAAACACATCAAACCATAATCATATGAGGCGTATACTATGTTTAGAGAGAGAAAGTTCTAGAGAGAGAAAGGGAAGAGAGTTGGGAATTATGTGAAACAAAAGAAAAATGGTTTTGAAGCTCCAACCCTCTACCTTGGGAGGTAGAGGTATTTATAGTTTTCACAAGACTCGCCACCCACGGGCGTGGATCGTGGCATACAGTGGGTAAAGACCGTCCGTCCTCCACGGTGTTACTTAACTAAATACTAACTAACATTAAATGACTACGACTAAGAGCTTTCTAACGATTACGTATACTTGAGTGACCGACACTTTAACGACTAGATTTTCTAAATCCTAACAATCTCCCCAAGGAGGTCACCTCAAATTACACGAGAATACAAACGGATATTACATAAAGATTGTTCTGGATTCTTGTTTAAGGTCATTGCTCAGAGCCCTAGTCTTTGATTCTTCATGTTTTGCATGTTCGGATAATTCAAGTGGAGGTCTTTAATCGATCCACGTGATAATGAGTTTGAGTCGACTTTGAGATCATCACCGCCATAAATCTCGACTTTTCCTTTATAGTGTTGACATTATGTGAAGTTGTGACTTTGGACCGACATGCTCACATTCGGATCATGATTTCTTCTCATCGAGTAGCGGAAGCTTTAGTTGATTCATGATATTTGCGGCAGTCAGAGCGAAGCATAGAGTGTAAATATCGATTGTTGATGCACTTATCATGATTTCGAAGTGAATGTGTTGTGTGATCATGTGGCAGGGATTGACCTCTCAATTCGATCACCGCAACGTCGGTGTACCGCATACAACATTAGCAATAAAGCGCACAAAGTGTCTTTGATCACTTCGTTGAATTGAGGTACACGCCCACGGTTCCCGTTGATCGATACAAGTACGCCTATGAATAGGTATAATTCGAGGAATCTCCTTGACGGGGTTTCGCAATGCTCTAGCCGTTCTCAAACCGAACGTCTCAAAGAAGAAAACACGGTGTGAGTGAACCAAATAATTGAGATTCACCGATTGATGAAAAGTGATTTGAAAATCAATCGTGTCTTCAATATAAAGTGTTTTTGCAATACAACGAAGGTTTTAAGGAAAATCAATTATCAATCATAAACTCCTTCTATTTTTGAAATATTAATACACAGTCGATGTGCTAGAGAAAAGAATTTTTAGGCACAACGACCGGTTTTTCAAAAGTATCCGTCAATCCATGACCTGAACCAGGATTGATTCATAATTTTGAATCGCCCCATTGTTTCTGTTCAGTTGTCACATGGTTGATCTATTGGATAGATCTCACATGCCACCTACCAAGAGCTTGTTTGATGTTGGCTCTAGGGGTATAAACGAGACGAGACAGCTCGCGAGCTATTCGAGATCGACTCGTAAACTACTCGAAATCGAATCGATATAAACGAGTCGAGCTCGAGCTCAAGCTACTCGAGTACACTTTTGAGCCGAGTTCGAGCTCGAATATGCTCAGCTCGTGAGGCTCGCGAGCCCTTATCGAGCTTCAATGATATTACACTTTTATCCTTTTATATACATATAGTTACGTAAAATCGAGTCGAGTCGAGCTTGATATGGCCATTTTTCATCGAGTTCAAGCTTTAAAAGTGGCAATAAACGAGCTCAAATCGATTTTCGAGCTCGAGCTTGAAATCCAAAGCTCGAACGAGCTCGAGTCGAGTTTCGAGCTCGAGTTTTACTAAACGAGTCGAGTTCGAGCTTGGTAGTACTCGACTCGACTCGGCTCGTTTACACCCCTAGTTGGCTCTAGAAGGCTTTCCATCTTCATTGTGAATATGTTTGCATATCACTCAAATGTTCTGGCAATACCACAATGATAATGCATAGGACTCTTAACATATATTCTCTCTTTCCACATTGTGTGAAACAAAGAGTCTTTATTGGTTGTGTCCTGAATGAGATTTATTAATGATCTCGTGGCTCTAGACTCAATTGTGCACATTTGGTTTCCTATGCCGGAGACTAGGGAGAGGATCTCCTCCTTCAATATCAACAATCTCTATGAGAAAGTCGATAGATAATGTAGGTTCCCGTGAGAATGAAACAAGTCCTTTTAAGAGGAACTTGAGTAGCTTGGGAGGTTGTAGTGTAGTGCGTCACTTTGGGTCCATGACGCCTTGTCTTCAATACCGGTGTTACCTTAGTAACCACCAAGAGATATGTATTGAACCCGGTTTCGCCTACGGTTGAATTAATGGAGGCTATTTATTTCCACCCTTTTCATATTCATTTCTTTTCATTCTTCAACCCTTCAAGCTTACCGAGACTTCATAACTCGAACCTTGTTGGGTTTATTCCAGTTCTAGCTCTGTCTCAGTCCGCACTCTTCCCATTTATCACATTTCTCCTTTTTTCATCATGCCTAAGGACTTCTACACTAACTAGTGGATTGTCCTTGGGTAGATCCCTCCGGCTCTGGCGGGATCGTGGGAATGAATACCTAACCTAACCATCCTTATATCTCCATACATAAAGTAAATTTGGTCGGTCTTTTTGGTATTGTTCATCTGCTATTGGAACCAATTGAAAACCATTTGAAAATCAATCCATGTACTTGTGATACATGATCAAAACATTTTGTACCTAAATTGTTTTTGATATTTTTAGAAAAAGCTCCCCCTCAACATGTGCATCATATATATTTGAAATGGTTTTAGCACATGGAGGCAAGAGGACTTGAAAGTCTCAGATTTAAGAATGAAAGATTCGATTCTTTGATCAACAATTTCTAAAAGATATCAACATCACTTTCTCGATCAAAATTAGTATTTTTCATACTTTGTTAAAAATATTTTTGGGAGAGGGTGTGGTTTTCAAAAATTTGCTCCCCCTCAATATGTGCATCGAGATTCGAAAGTGTTTTGCACATATTAGGGAAAACCTGCACTTAGAGACAAATCAATCACGATTTAATTCTTATTGGTTTGATGAAGATGCTGCCCCTTAACTTGTGCATGGAAAATTTGGAAAATTTGAAATCATTTGGCTCATGTGGAGAGGAGAGCTTGTTAATCACGTATAAAACCATTTATTGAATTATCAGTTTAAATCCAATTTAAATCATAAATTCTCCCCCGATCACAATTTTCAAATCCTTTGAGATTTGTGATCTCTATAGATTTAAATTAAATTTTGAAGACTTTTGAGGAGAATAGTGACTTGCTTTTGAAACACATTTTAACTGAAAAGGATCAGATTTTGAGACTTTAAACTCCATTGATCAAACATGCATAAATATCTTTTGAAAACATAACATTAGCCAAGGTCTTGAATCAATTGTATAAAACATTGTTCTTTTTTATTGTCCAAAAGTAGACCTTGCTCTTTTACGTGCCAATTGTTTGAAAAATAACCTTTTTTGATTGAATTTGGAATCATTCTACCCCTCAATCAATGACATGAGTTGTTGATTGAGTGTTTGAGATTTTGTCCAAGAATAAGCCCAGATGATTTTCAGAAATATGGTCCAAGTTATTTTCAAAACAATTTGTTTTCATAAGATGATAAATATTTTTCAGAAGAATATTTAGAAGGAAAAATATTTGTGAAAGAAGCATTTGTCTTTTTGCCAACAAACATTTGGTTTTTAAAATCAGAGCATAAGATTTTAAAAACAGAAAAAGCATGGCTCTGTTCTTTCTTTTTAAACACAGGTTACTGTCTGAAATAACAGTAAGCCACCATTTTTCTCCGTCTCATTTTTTTTTCTTTTAAACAATTTATGTACATTCGAAGAACATCTAAAGACCCGTGACACTCTTTGAATGACAACACAAAGTCCGTAGATGTTATCGAATTAAGAAAAACATGATAAAATGACAATATTTTTTGGAATTTTTCGAGTTTTTCAAAATTTTATGGATTTTTGAAAGTTTTATAATTTTCTATTTGCTTTTCGAAAAAATTTGTACACAGGATAGACGAAGAGATGCCTTTACTCCTCTTTTTCCTCTTGAAGACGTTTGAGTGTCTCAGGGTGAAGACTCTTGAGTCCAAGACGAGGAAGAATGAACTCGAAACGTTCTTGAGGGAGTGCCTTAGTGAAGATGTCTGCTAGCTGATATTCAGTTCTCACAAAGTAAGGTTCTACCACACCTTTTTCCACTTGTTCCCGGATGAAATGATGTCGAATGTCGATGTGCTTTGCTCTTGAATGTTGAACATTGTTGCAGGAGAGAGCAATGGCACTTTTGTTATCACAATACAGAGGAATTTTGTTGAAGTCAAAGCCATAGTCAGATAGTTGGGATCTCATCCATAGGATTTGAGCACAACATGATGACATGGTGATGTATTCAGCCTCTGTAGAGGATATCGACGTACACATTTGTTTCTTAGACGACCACCACAAGCTTTTCTCCCAAGAATCGAGCACCACCGATGTGCTACGACGTGTATCTTGACACCTGCATGGTCTCAGATCGCATATGTCGTTAGTGACATGTTGGTGTCCTTCGGATACCAAAGTCCCATGTTAATGGTACCTTGGAGATACCAAAGACCCGTTTAACCGCTTCAAGGTGCTTTTTAGTAGGCTTAGCTCGATATCTAGCACACATGCATACAAATAAAAAATGTCGTTCTCATCACGCGAGGTACATCAGGGATCCAATCATACTACGATATTTTGTTTGATCAACCATGATCCCTGAGTGGTCCTCATCCATGGGAGTGTCAACGGGGTCACAAGTTTCAAATCCAAATTTCTTTAAAATTTCATTAGCATATTGATGAGTGTCTAAATACTCATCATTTTTGTACAAAATAAACTGCAAAATCATCTGAAAACACTCAGAAACACATCAAAATGATCAAAATATCACAAATCGGTGTTTTATGTGTTTTAAATGCAAAATATCAAAATCGATGAAAACATATCAAATTTGCAAAATTGCGCTTTAGTCCCCAAGTTTCAAAATTGTCAAAAGCAGTCCCTGAGCACATAATTTCAAAAGTAAAGTCACCAAAGGTCCTTTTAAAATCAAAAGTTATCAAATTTAGTCCTTTGGTGAAAAATATCAAAAGTTTGAGAAAATTACAAAATGGTCCTTCAAGTTTAAAATTGGCGTAAATGGCCCTGAAAATTGCAAAATGGTAACATTGGTCCTTGTACTATTGATACTTGTCAAATTCAGCCCTTGGATCAACTTTGAGATGTTGGCAGCTTAGGTCCCTACATTTTCAGGATTTACACATTTGGTCCCTCTAATTATTAAACCATTTAACTCATTTTTGGACCCTTGCCCACCTTTGACCCCCTGTCAAAATGAATTATGAACCCCCCTTGGATTATTAATACCTGTGGTCAAATATCTGGTCAAACAAAATGGCGCCAAAGTCCTCCACTCTCAACTGCCTGCCTGCAACTAGCTTTCCCCCCATCCCCCCTCCTCTCCAATCACTCAAACCTGTTCCCCCACCTCCAACTAACATCCAATATGCATTTATTGCATCTTCCCCCCCCCTTACTCAACCCCAATTGTCAACACCAAAAATTGGCGCCAAAATCCCATTTAAACGGTTGAGATGATTTCAAGCCATCCAATGGCTAAGAAATGGTGGGATCAAATTAGAAGAAGGATTGAAAGACATTGGGTATAAAAGGAAGGAAAGAGAAGGAGCAAAAGAGTAGATGTTTTAGTTTCAATTTACTTTTATGTCGTTTTTTTTAATTATGTCTTAGTTAAACTCTAAAGTTGTAATATTTTGTTCTTAAATATCAAACTCAAGTTACATCTTGGTTCATCAAGTTTTAATTATCAATTCTAGTTTCATTCAATTTCATGTTTATGTACCCACCGTTAAAATTTAAGGTTCCATTTCATAAAACCAAGCTTCACATGACTTGTTTATCGCTTTTAGTAAGCCTATATAAGCTTTTTATAGCTTTTTATAAGCTTAAAGTCAAGTTTCAATCAAGTTTGGATATTGGTCAACGAAAGTCAAACAGTGATCAAATGGCTATGGAAATGGTTAAGGGTTGATGCAAGAATTCAAATGGGTTGATTTAGTTCACGTGGTTGATACTTAGGGTAGTAGTTCATTGGTTCTTGGATTCAAGCCATAGTGGCTAATGGACATATTGTAAGTTGTTATTTAGTTAAAAAGCATAACTGCTTCCATTGTCAAAGCTAGTTATAACTGTTCAAATAGGTTTATTTAAGTTACATTAATGTAGTTTGATCATTAATATCAAGTGGATTAGTGTTTTGATCAGTTTTACTTGTTAAACAGTTGCATTAAGAGGTGTTTGGAATTGCTGATTTAATTGTGTTCAGGGTTTGTTCAGTGCATAACTTTTGTTTGTTCAAGTTTGTTTAGTCATTATATACTCAAGCCTGTCAAGAATTTGGTACTTGCTACTTCAAAAGTCAAATCTCCTTTGAAACTGTCTCAACAGTCCACTGTTGTGGATTTTAGGATTGCAAATCATCATTTTGTGTTTAGAAATCCATAACTTTACTTGCATTGTGTCCATTACACCTTATAACACCTAGATCAATGATAAAATTGGATCCAAAGTTCACCAAAGTCAAACTTGTACATTTGCTTTAAAAGTCAAAACAAAATCGGTTTTGATTCAACCGATAGAGATTTTCCTTGATTCATTTTGGGTCAAATTCGGTGAGGTTTGGTGTTTCAAAAACTTCAACCGGTTCTCTTACTTATCTGCATTTTGTTGATTTTGTCATTTTTCTATAAGCTTCAAATAAGCCCTTCTTTTAGGCCTAAATCCCATGCATCACAAAGCTCAGTACACTGAGAGTTTTTCTCAGTTTGTGCAGCTTGTGCACAGGGCTCAAAAGAGCTTTTCATGGTTTGCTTTTTGGTACAATTAATCTCAGCCAGGTCTATTTTAGGTTGCAAGTGGTAGTTTTCATTTTGAGCTTATTTTTAAGCTTGTGCTAGTGTCTTAAGTTGGTACCCAGAACTGCTTTTTTAGCTTTAAGCTCATATATCGAATCTGTTGAAGATTGTGGTTCTGTTGGTTAGGCTTGTTTAATCTTGTTCCATTTTAGTTATTTTAGCTTATCATAGCTTGTGTATCAGTTTGGTAGCTTTTGGTGAGCTTTTGGCTTATTAAGTGCTTATTTCAATAAGCATTTCCATATCAGTTGCATATTTCTCCACATAAGAACCTATTTTTCCATTTTTCTTATATTCCTAATATTATTTTAGACTTTTCCTGAAATTTTCAGATTTTTCTAAGCTTGTTTGCTATTTTTCTTAATTTAAATCACTTTTTAGTACTTTTTAAATAACATTTAATATAAAAATTAAGAAAAGCTTCAAAAATAATTTTCAATTTTCTTAAGTTTAGATAAATATAAAAGGCAAAAATTAATTTTCCATATTTTTCATAGTTTATTTTGTAATTTTAGCAATTAAATTAGTTTTAATAGTTTAAAATTCATAGAAAATAGAAAAATAATCATAAAAATACAAAAATAGTTTTGAAAATTCTAGTTTGTTATTTTAGACTTTTCTAAGTTTAATTTTATTTTTCTAGCCTTATTTCCTAATTTCTTGCATTTTAGGTTATTATTAAATAGTTAAAATTAGTTTTTAATCAATAATAATTAATTAAATAGTTGTAAAAATAATTTTATTTTTCTATAAATTTTCTTTTATCATTAGGATTGTAAAAATGTATTTTTCATATTTTTAGGATCTATATTGTATAAGTTTCACTTTTTATTTTGTACGTTTACGTTATTTTAATTTAAACGTAAGTTTTAGGTTTTAAACGTTCATCGCTTTAAAAATAGTGATAGCGTTTATTTAATAGATTTTATCTTTTTAACTTTCTTTTATTTGCATTTAAGCCGTTTTTAATTTGTTGGCTTTTTCCGTAGTTAATATCATTCCCAAATCCTTTTCCCGTTCAAATTCCTCGATCACTAAGCGTTTGATAATCTATTGCATAGCTCGCTGGGACATAACGACCCGGGGAGACCCTATACTCCTCAGATCTTCATTGATTTCGTGCTGAAGCTGTTTTAAGTCTGTTACGACTTGACGGTTTTGCAACGATCAAATTTTACGCCACGGGGAGTCGTGCTAATTGTCTTCCGTCAGCGATTAGTTGTTTGAGCCTCACTCTTTGTTCATATCATCCATCTATCTATCTATATATATATCCATATTTTTCTTAAAAAATCTAAAAACCCAAAACATCCAAAACGTATAAAACACAAAAATATTTTTCTTTTGTTTCTATATATGTATCAAATAATAAAAATACAAAAGATTAAATCGTTTTCTTTAATAAATAACAACTTAAAAGATTACCACCGAAAACCAAGGCAAGGCACTACCTAACTGGGGTGTGACCATAATAAGTTCCCGAACTAAAGATTTAAAACTTGCCTTTGTGTCCTTGTGATTGGTGTACCTTTTTCAAAGAAGCCATTCATCTTGGATTATTGGTTAAGTTCATCGTTGTTTTGCCTCGATTTTGTGTTAATTGATTTTGTTGTGATATCGACATTTCGTAACCGTAAAACCCATAAAGATTCTCCTCACCCCATTTTATAAAACGCCTTCATAATTCCATTTCTCTCCTTAACTCGGTAGTCCTTAGAGTTAACTCTAGTCGCATGCGCACTTCTCTTCTAGATCATCGAGTCCTTTGTGATCTAGCGAAATTCCAAGAAGACGTTCAGAGAGCGTCTTGCCCAAATAGTCGAACCCGAGATTCGTACTATTTCAAGCAACAACATGGCGATTTAACGCATTATGGCGGAAATGCTCCAAGCACCCACCGAGGGTTATGGAGATGCCATCGTTTCTGGGTTATCAACTCGATCACTGAATTGAAGACACATTTGATCACACTTGTGTCTACAAATCAATTCCGCGGGTCCGATCGAGAAGACCCAGTATGCACACATCCGTTGGTTTAACAAGTTAACCTCAACTATCAATTTCAAGGATGTGCCACAAAAGTGATCAAGTTGATGCTATTTCCATTCTCACTGAGGGGCGGCCGATTTGGTGGAAAAGAACCCCTCGATCCATCGAAACTTGGGAGGATCTTGTTCAAAAGTTTGTCAACTATTTCTTTCCTCCATCAAAAGACGACTAATCTTAAAAATGAAATTTCTGGATTTCGTCAAAATTTCAATGAAAATTTTGGAGAGGCATGGGAGAGATTCAAAGATCTCCTCGTGAAATGCCCCATCATGAATTCACCGAGCTTCAACAAGTCAATATCTTTTACAATGGGTTGAGCGGTAATGATCAAGATTCCTTGAATGCACCGCAGCGCAATATCTTGAATCGTAAACCTAAAGATGTGATTGAGATTTGCGAGCAAAAATCAAAGTTCCTATTTATCGCAACAAAGTCAATGTTCGAACACTCCTCGCTTCTTCATCCGGTAACCCTTCCGGTTAGCGATCCGATAGTCGCTTCTAATGACATCATCCATTGTATGATAAAAGAGGTAAAGGAAATCAAAAGCGAAATTCATAAGCCCGAACCGACAAAGTCAGAACTAGGTGTGTGAAACTTGTAGTGGTCCACATGCGTATTATGATTGTCAAGCAACCGATGCTTCCTTTACCAAGCTCTCGTAGCTTCGGTAAACCACAATCAATACCGACCACATTCTCGATCCTCACTACCGTGCACCTAGCGGTATGACACCACCGGTTTTCCTCCCGTGCAAAACCATGGCAATCGAATCGCTTTGTTCGAATCAAGGACAAAATTTCAATAACTCTCAAATTTCAATCAAACCGAACAATTTCAACCAACCTTATCAAGCTCCAAATCATCAAAGTTATCAACAACCTCCTCAAGCTCCCATGCCAAATGACTTCATGAAAATGACCGAGTCAAACATCGTTCTATGCAAACTCGGATCAATAACATGAGAGTTGAGCTTAAAAGGAAATTGATACCACAATGTCTCTGGCACAAATGAGTTAAAGAATATGATGGCGGTTTCATGAACATGAATATGAACAAAGCTTCGCCATCTTCGGAGGACTCCCGTGCAATACTATTCCCAATCCAAATGCCGAGTTGAAAGCCGTCACCACTCGTAGTGGTAAGACGACAATGGACCCACGACTCCAATGCCCCTCCTCCCGTGGCATTTAGTCAAGTTACCAAGGAGACAACGGACAAGGTGCACTATTCAAGCCCACGGTACCGCAGACACGTCCCACCTTCGTAGTCCAAGTTTTAAGTCCGGAACCGATGTTCAAGAAAATCTTGAGCCAGAAAACACTTCCATCCCGGCTCAAAAGTCTAGTCAGCTTCCTTACCCATCAAGAATGAATGATGAGAAGCTCAAAGACAAAAACAAAGAGCAAATGGAGAAGTTTTTCCAAATCTTCAATGAGCTTCACTTTGATATAAGCTTCGTTGATGCTCTCGTTCTAATGCCTAAATTTGCATCCACGCTTAAAGGCTTACTCACCAACAAAGATAAGCTATCAGAGATGGCGAAAACCCCTCTAAATGAGCAATGCTCACCGCCATTCTTAATAAGCTTCGAAAGCTTGAAGACCCCGGCAGTTCTTAATCCGTGTGATTGGGATGTTTCAATGCTCCGCCTTGGCGATCTTGGCGCTAGCATTAACCTCATGCCACTCGGTATGGAAGAAACTGCTCTTCCCGAACTTTCATCCACTCATATGAAACTCGAGCTAGTGGATCGCACTGTAACTCGTCCACTGGGATAGCCGAGATGTCGTGATGAAAGTGGGAAAATTTCACTTTCATGCCGACTTTGTTGTAGTAGACTTGATGCGGATCCTAGAGTTCCCCTTATCTTGTGGAGAGCTTTCTTAAACGCAGTCGTGCTCGATTGATGTATTTGCGTAAGAGTCACCATACGGGTTGACAACGAAGAGCTCACGTTAAATATTAACCAAGACTCCAAACCTCTATACAAAAGAGTGTTGCCACAATTGATCAAAATCAGAAGAATCAATGCAACACTCTCAAATTTCACGGTTAAGAGTGTTCACCAAAACGTCTTGAGCTCAAAGCTTTGAAAATTACCCCGGTTCAAGCAAATGGTTTGAAAGTCGTACTGTGGATGTCAAGAGTGTTCTTGATGATGACGATGATCTAGAATCGGAGACTTCATCTAAGTGGTGAAACCGCTAGCTCTAAGAGCACACCACTTGTCCCACCTCCTAATCGCTTGTCGATCGAGTTTGTTAAATCATGGATGAAACCAAACTCTTCGCTTCATCCGAGTTGGATGATGATGTTTGTGATCCAATGGGAAACATTCTTCCCATTGATGAATTGCTCAAAAATGATCCATCATCTTCTAGTCTTATTCCCGACTCTTCCATTCCTTCTCTCACCCGATGAGGAAGATGACAACTTTGGAATGAAGTCGACGCATTTCTTAGTGATGAGTCAATTCCAACGGAATTGATAACACTTACCTTGATCCGGAGGAGACATCCTTTTCCGGAGAATATGTTAATTGAAGAACTGCTTCCCACCTCCTCCCGGACATCTTCTAGACAATCACCATCTAAACTTCAAGTTTAAGCTTAAAATGTCAAAGCGGTGATTTGCTTCTCTCGCTAAGGAATGGACATGCATTCTCATGTATCGTCTTTATTCCATTCTTCACAGATGGTGTGGTTGCTCTTTCCGCTTCTCTTTGGGAATGAGGACACCATCTTTGACCCCGTATCATCCCTTCTAGTTTCTACCATTAACGACATACCGCGGTTATATCTCGTCGATGTGGAACTTTCGATGTTCATATGTTCATTAACATTGTGAACGAAAGTCCGATCGAGATTGGTTTTCCACGCTACTTTCCCATGAACAAATGAATTGGGGTCGAGTCAAGCTAGCGACTGAATCAAAACAAGCAGTTCGCCATATGGGTTTCACCCATATTTACGCCTTCTTACCTCTTTCTACCACCCTAGTGTGGGGTTGCCCACAAGTAATCAAAAAAAAAAAAAATCTTCTTTCTAAATAATGGCCGTAATATTTCCTTTACGTTCTTTGTTTCGGCATAACTGCCGGTACTTTGAATATTGAGGGCAATATTCATTTCTAAGTGTGGGGAATTCTCACTAATTTTATCATATAATTATACCCAATTCCCGTTTTGGCCAAAATATTTTTTGGAGTAAGTGTTTTACACTTTCTCATTTGGTTATCATCCGCCATGTTTGATAAACAAAAGGATTGGCTAATCCAGAGCAAACGGCTCTTGGTAAAGATATCTCAAATCCGCTGACGACTTGCAATTTGCCCAAAATTGTATGGTATTCATTTCACCATATCCTAAAAAGTGAAGAGTTAATTAGCCTTAAGGTTATGGTTGTGGTAAAGGCGATGGAAAAACCATAATTGGTAATCACTCACCAAAGATAATATTGATAATTTATCTAAGAGTTGGCTAGTCCAAAAGGGTACGGCTCGGTAAAGACAAATCAAATCGTTGAAGTCGGTGGTTTGCTCAAAATCACATGGTTATCTGTGTACCATGGTTCTTACTTGAACCAAACATTTGGCTACTCCGTAGTAATGGCTTTTGTAAAGAGATTAAAATCCATTATGTTTTCAAATCATTGCTAGGGACTAGCAATATCTCGATGTGGGATTGATGAGTGTCTAAATACTCATCATTTTGTACAAAATAAATCGCAAAATCATCTGAAAACACTCGAAACACATCAAAATGATCAAAATATCACAAATCGTGTTTTATGTGTTTTAAATGCAAAAATATCAAAATCGGATGAAAACATATCAAATTTGCAAAATTGCGCTTAGTCCCCAAGTTTCAAAAATTGTCAAAAACAGGTCCTCGAGCATAATTTCAAAAGTAAAGTCAACAAAGGTCCTTTTAAAATCAAAAGTTATCAAATTTAGTCCTTTGGTGAAAAATATCAAAAGTTTGAGAAAATTACAAAATGGTCCTTCAAGTTTAAAATTGGCGAAATGGCCTCGAAAATTGCAAAATGGCAACATTGGTCCTTGTACTATTGATACTTGTCAAATTCAGCCCTTGGATCAACTTTGAGATGTTGGCGCTTAGGTCCCTACATTTTCGTGATTTACATTTGGTCCTCTAATTATTAAACCATTTAACTCATTTTGGACCTCGCCTCACCTTTGACCCCTCGTCAAAATGAATTATGAACCCCTGGATTATTAATACCGTGGTCAAATATCCGGTCAAACAAAATGGCGCCAAAGTCCTCCACTCTCAACCGCTCACTGCAACTAGCTTTCCCCATCCCCTCCTCTCCAATCACTCAAACTCGTTTCCCACCTCCAACTAACATCCAATATGCATTTATTGCATCTTCCCCCTTACTCAAACCCAATTGTCAACACCAAAATTGGCGCCAAAATCCCATTTAAACGGTTGAGATGATTTCAAGCCATCCAATGGCTAAGAAATGGTGGGATCAAATCAGAAGAAGGATTGAAAGACATTGGGTATAAAAGGAAGGAAAGAGAAGGAGCAAAAGAGTAGATGTTTTAGTTTCAATTTACTTTTATGTCGTTTTTTTTAATTATGTCTTAGTTAAACTCTAAAGTTGTAATATTTTGTTCTTAAATATCAAACTCAAGTTACATCTTCAGTTTCATCAAGTTTTAATTATCAATTCCTAGTTTCATTCAATTTCATGTTTATGTACCCACTGTTAAAAATTTAAGGTTCCATTTCATAAAACCAAGCTTCACACAGCTTGTTTATCAGTTTTAGTAAGCCTATATAAGCTTTTTATAGCTTTTTATAAGCTTAAAGTCAAGTTTCAATCAAGTTTGGATACTGGTCAACGAAAGTCAAACAGGTGATCAAATGGCTATGGAAATGGTTAAGGGTTGATGCAGCAATTCAAATGGGTTGATTTAGTTCCTGTGGGTTGATACTTAGGGTAGTAGTTCATTGGTTCTTGGATTCAAGCCATAGTGGCTAATGGACATATTGTAAGTTGTTATTTAGTTAAAAAAGCATAATCTGTTTCCATTGTCAAAGCTAGTTATAATCTGTTCAAATAGGTTTATTTAAGTTACATTAATGTAGTTTGATCATTAATATCAAGTGGATTAGTGTTTTGATCAGTTTTACTTGTTAAACAGTTGCATTAAGAGGTGTTTGGAATTGCTGATTTAATTGTGTTCGTGGTTTGTTCAAGGCATAACTTTTGTTTGTTCAAGTTTGTTTAGTCATTATATACCAAGCTGTCCAAGAATTTGGTACTTGCTACTTCAAAAGTCAAATCTCCTTTGAAACTGTCTCAACGATCCACTTGTTGTGGATTTTAGGATCGCAAATCATCATTTTGTGTTTAGAAATCCATAACTTTACTTGCATTGTGTCCATTACACCTTATAACACCTAGATCAGTGATAAAATTGGATCCAAAGTTCACCAAAGTCAAACTTGTACATTTGCTTTAAAAGTCAAAACAAAATCGGGTTTTTGAATCCAACCGATAGAGATTTTTCCTTGATTCATTTTTGGGTCAAATTCGGTGAGGTTTGGTGTTTCAAAACTTCAACCGGTTCTCTTACTTATCTGCATTTTGTTAATTTTGTCATTTTCTATAAGCTTCAAATAAGCCCTTCTTTAGGCCTAAATCCCCGCATCACAAAGCTCAAGACACCGAGAGTTTTTCTCGCCATGCAGCTTGTGCAATGTGGCTCAAAAGAGCTTTTCATGGTTTGCTTTTGGTACAATTAATCTCACCAGTGTCTATTTTAGGTTGCAAGTGGTAGTTTTCATTTGAGCTTATTTTTAAGCTTGTGCTAGTGTCTTAAGTTGGTACCTTAATCGCTTTTTAGCTTTAAGCTCATATATCGAATCATTGAAGATTGTGGTTCGTTGGTTAGGCTTGTTTAATCTTGTTCCATTTTAGTTATTTTAGCTTATCATAGCTTGTGTATCAGTTTGGTAGCTTTTGGTGAGCTTTTGGCTTATTAAGTGCTTATTTCAATAAGCATTTCCATATCAGTTGCATATTTCTCCACATAAGCACCTATTTTTCCATTTTTCTTATATTCCTAATATTATTTTAGACTTTTCCTGAAATTTTCAGATTTTTCTAAGCTTGTTTGCTATTTTTCTTAATTTAAATCACTTTTTAGTACTTTTTAAATAGCATTTAATATAAAAAATTAAGAAAAGCTTCAAAAAAATAATTTTTCAATTTTCTTAAGTTAGATAAATATAAAAAGGCAAAAAAGTAATTTTCCATATTTTTCATAGTTTATTTTGTAATTTTTAGCAATTAAATTAGTTTTTAATAGTTTAAAATTCATAGAAAATAGAAAAATAATCATAAAAATACAAAAATAGTTTTGAAAATTCTAGTTTGTTATTTTAGACTTTTTTAAGTCTTAATTTTATTTTTCTAGCCTTATTTCCTAATTTCTTGCATTTTAGGTTATTATTAAATAGTTAAAATTAGTTTTTAATCAATAATAATTAATTAAATAGTTGTAAAAATAATTTTATTTTTCTATAAATTTTCTTTTATCATTAGGATTGTAAAAATGTATTTTCATATTTTTAGGATCTATATTGTATAAGTTTCACTTTTTATTTTGTACGCTTATGTTATTTTAATTTAAACGAAGTTTTAGGTTTTAAACGCTCATCACTTTAAAAATAGTGATAGCGTTTATTTAATAGATTTTATCTTTTAACTTTCTTTATTTGCATTTAAGCCGCTTTTAATTTGTTGGCTTTTTCCGTAGTTAATATCATTCCCAAATCCTTTTCCTGCTCAAATTCCTCGATCACTAAGCGCTTGATAATCTATTGCATAGCTCATTTGACATAACGCACCCCGAGAGACCCTATACTCCTCGATCTTCATTGATTTCGTCAAGTCGTTTTAAGTCTCATTACGACTTGACGGTTTTCGGCACGCATCACATATTTAGATTGATTGATAAAAATGCTCCTGACTTTGTGAAATTTGTAATCCCAAGAAAATGACATTTGTCCCATCATAGACATTTGAAATTTGGAGCCCATTTCATTTGAAAACGGTCACATTCGATAGGGGTCGGTCGAGGCAAAAATAATATCATCTACATAGATTTGAACATGGATTAAATGTTTGCTCGACTTTACGGTGAACAATGTGGGATCCATCGCTCCTTTGTCAATCCAGTAGATAAGAGGAACTTTGACAGAGTATCATACCACGCCTGGAGCTTGTTTCGCACCATAGAGAGCCTTCTTTAAGTGATAGACGTAAGTAGGACGTTCAGGATCCACAAAACCTTCTGGTTGATTGACGTACACGATTTCTTTCAGATCTCCATTTAGAAAGGCATTCTTTACATCCATTTGATAAACCACCATGTTCTTACTAGCAGCATTAGCTAAGAAGATTTTGATTGCCTCAATACGTGCAATTTGAGCAAATGATTCCTCAAAGTCAATACCCTCCTCTTGACGATATCCTTTTGCAACGAGTCTTGCCTTGTTCTTTAATACATCCCATGCTCATCAAGTTTCACTTTGAAGATCCATTTGAGAGCAATGATCATAGCACACTCAGGAGCTGGTACTAATTCCCAAACATCAAGTCGGTCAAACTCATGAATTTCTTCCTGCATTGCATTGAACCAACCGTCCTCGACATTGCATGTTTTGACATCTTTGGTTCGACTTTTGACAAGATGGAATTAAAGAAGCACCATAAGGCATCTGTTGCAAGTTGTTTACTGGTGGATACCAAACGAGAGGGATTCCCTATGATATTATCCAATGGATTATCGTGTGTCCATTTTCTGAAATACTCGTGTGGTTGTGGTTGAGGAACTGAGGCAGCAGAGTTGTTTTCCCCGATGAAGATGGTTCAGATGATGGATCAGGGGAAAAAATATTTTCAAAAGGTGCATCTTCCGAGTGGCAAAAGGGTTTACTTCATCACGTGATCGCAACAACGTTTCCAAAGATGTACGCTTGTAGATTGAAAAGTTGATGATGATGAAGAATGATCTGCGATATGCTTCGTGAGATAAATGAGCATAGAAATGGATGGATTGACGGTGTTGGATGGATTAGGAGCAGACCTCTGTTGAAGTAGTAGAGTGGATGTTGTCCCGAGATTCAAAGTATTCATCAAACATTGGATTAAACAATTTCTTCACATCTTCTTCTCGGGGTGGTACATACGGTCATGCAGATGAGGGATTCTCGTATAAGAGAGGAACTAATGGGACTACTTGATGAAAGATGTGGGCGGTCCGAACTGGATTTTCCCGGAGCCATTTGACCGGTCACTCATCGAACGAACGTGAATTGTTTCCATGATATTTCAGATTCTTTTGTTGTAGATTCGGTATCCTTTTCTGTTTGGTGCATATCCTAAAAACACTCCAATGTCCGCTTTAGCTTTCAGTTTACCTAAATCTTGACCCTCACTAGTTGGGTAACACAAAGCACCAAACACGCGAAGGAAGGATAAATCAGGTTTTCGATTGTGGACAAGTTCATATGGAGTATTTCCATGAGTTGTATGAATTAGGGATCGATTTTGGGTGTAGCATGCAATGGCAATGGCTTCGCCCGGAGAAATGTTGAAACCTTTGAATAAATCAACATTGTTCTCATGCGGCTTCCACAAAGTTCGATTTCGCTCTTTCAACTACACCGCTTTGTTGAGGAGTTCGTGGAACACTTCTTTGATGACCGATTCCAACACTTTCATAAAACTCACTGTTCTTTATTAACAAACTCGGTTCCATTGTCGGGCCTCGGATGATTCTAACAGGTCTTGTTAAGTCGAACTCGCAAATGTTTGATAAGTTTAATGATGACATCCGAGTTTCATCCTTTGTCCTCAAGAACTTAACCCAAGTGAATCGAGAGTAGTCATCAACCACTACTAATACATATTTCTTCCGTTAATTGTTTGTACTCTCATAGGTTCACACAACCATATGAATAGTGTGAAGAACTTCCATAATCGAGTTTGTGGGTTTGGGTCAGGGGCATATTTCATGCTTTTTCCCAATTGGCATGTCAACAAAGATGATCCTTTTCATACTTTAATCTAGGTAAGCCTCTTACTAGGTCCTTTCTGGAAAGATCATTAATGGTGGCGAAGTTCAAGTGATTGAGACGACGATGCCATAGCCATGACTTTGTTTTCGAAGCTTTTGACAACAAGCAGATAAGAGAAGACTTCATCATATCTTCGATAGAGATGGTGTATAGGTTTGTGCCACGTGTTCCTCTTAGGAGTTCCACACCAAAAAGTTCTCTAATGAAGCAAGTATGTTTTCTAAAAGCCACCTCTAGATCGGAATCACAGAATTGACCAACAGAGAACAAATTATGACCAAGACCTTCAACATAGTATACCCCGGAGATCACACTACTTCCAACAACGTAATTCCATAACCCAAAATAGCTCCAAATGATCATTTTGAATCTAACGATCCCGATGAATTTACTCACGGTTCACGAGCCGTTCATCGGTCTCCAATCATATGCTTGGAATGACCCGAGTCCAAGTACCACGTAATCGATTTGAACGACCGCGCTTGAACACATACAAAATGGATAATCGGATAATTGGGATCCCATGCAAGAATGGGTTCCATTTGGTTAGTAATGTTGTTGGAACACCCACATCGAAAATGAGTCAATGGAATCATTAGGGATAGATGCAATGCTAGTGTCACGATTAGACCTATTCAAAGTATGTTCACTTTTAAAGGAATGGTTCTACCTGTAGGGATCCATTTCTAATGGGCATTGACTTAGATAATTTATGGCACAACTCATTAAGATTAAATTATGCCGATGGTTTCCAATGATAACCTACATTACTAAATTTTTTTCCTGTGGGTTTCCAATGTTTTCTAACCTTCTTCTGCCTTTGCTTTCTAGCCTTCTTAGCTTGATTTTTGGCATTACCAATTTTAACAGGGTATTTAACAACATTAATCAAATCATTCACACCACATAAATGATTAGTAACATAAACCAAGCAATCATCATTACATGTTTTGTCAAAAGTAGCAGAATTCGCATTGATACAGCATGCTTAGAGCTAACACTAGAATCAACACGATTCGTTTTATTCAACATAGGTTCATTCATCTAAAGGTGATCTTCTACTCTCTTCCACTGAACATTCCTAGCTTGCAAGGTCCTATCATTCTTTGTGTTGCCTCGAGGCTTTGACCCGCTCGCTTTGGTGTCACTTTTACTCTGTAGAGGAAAGGGGAACATTAGTTGGTTTTGCTACTTTTGCATTTCGGGTTTAGAAGTCTTTGGGATCGAACTACTTGAAGGCACATTACAGTTCGCTTTCTTAACACTCGGCATAGAGCAAGGCATCATAGCTTTATCTTTCTCACATAAGGATTTAGGACATGTTGCTCATAACATTCTAACAGCTCCTGAGATCGTTTGGCATGAATGCATGCAAACCTAATTTCACTATCAAGTGGCTTATTTATGTGATCCTCTTCTACAATCTCATGGAGACATTCTAGACTATCCTTAAGGTGAAGAAAATAGTTATGAAACACAAGTTCGTTATTTCTAAGATGAGGAGGAATGTATTTAATAAATCATAGTATATTTAGAGTCGCAAATGACTTTGATGCAAATTCTCATTAAAGACAAGTGGCATTTTCCTTTTACGACTCTTGATTCTCAATTTCCTTTTGTAACGAAGTTATTTTTCATTGTTTTTGTCACGAGTGACTTTCATTGAATCGTATAACTCTTTGAAGTGTCGTTTGACCTTTTCATTTTCTTCTAGAAAACTCTCATTTTCTTGTTGTAATCGTTAATGATGTTTTGAAGATGAAAGTTTTAAGCGAGAATCTAAAGGAGGAGGCATTTGGGAGCGGTCACATTGTTCTTTTCACCCTTTAATTGTGAAATTGGGCTTTCAACTTTACGATGGTGTTACGGTGAGCTTGAATCATTGTCGCGTTTGTTTAATTTAAAAACCGCATCAAACTCGGAACATTTGAGGATGTCATGATGTTTGAGGTTTTGACATTTTCTTTGAGATGTTGATATTTTGTTGCAAATCAAAATGTTCAACTTCTAGCTTAGAAAAGATGTTTTACCAAATTATCGTGATCATCACGGTCAATTTCTCATTTAGTTTTGAGTTTTGTTTTCAAGCTCAATAATCGATCATGGGAAACTTTTAAAGCAACAAATAATTCATGAAATTGAGAAGCGATGTCGAATGCTTAGTAACAATATAAAACACATCTTGAGCCACACAACTCAATACTAAGTTCTCATTTAAGATATCTGATTCTTCCTTTCAATTTCATTATATTTGAGTTCCCTGTTTATAATCATTGACCTTATCATTGCATCAAATTCCTTTTCCATTTCTTTAATATCCGGAGTCTATCCCTTTATGAAGAATCTCAAATTGACCTTTTAATTGTTTAAAGAAAGGTATGACCTCGGTGAAATAGCATTCTTTAGTTTGCTCAAAACCCTTCTCCCTTCCGCTATCGATGGGGTGTGATTCTTTTCTTATGTCTTCTCAAAATCAATGAATAGTTGATAAACAACATACAAGCTTAATAAGGTCTTGCTCTTAGTGGGAATAGATCCAGAACTAAATGCATTGGTGTATTCGGAGGATACACGATACGGAGCATTTTCCCTAAGGGAGTGTATGTTTTAACAAATGCATTAGCTTTTTTGCATATCTATGTCCTTTTCCAAAAACTTGTTCGGGGTTAATAGGTTTGAGGCTTAAACATGTTCGAAATCCAATTTTCTTTAGTGTAATCATGGGGTTTGAGCGTTATGTTTTGCTTTTTACACTCTGTGGTCTTTTAGCTTCTTATCCATTTTCTCCCTAGAGGCATATTTAAATTTTCTATCCTCTTGGTGCTTCCAATACATGATGGTGTTTGCCTAGGCTTGAGGATCTCATTCCCATCATATAGAATAGTATGGAAAGCTTTAGCATTTTACAATACTGGAGGATTTGGTTCCTCTACTAGAGAATACTATACTTCTCGCTTAAGACTACGTGTGTAGTGATCATGTGAAGCGATCGAATGGTATTCCTCTTGTCGTCTGACTTGTTTTCAAGCTTGTTTTTCAAAGTTTTAGGTTGATAAAATCAGCTTAAAAGTTTTGATTCCTTAGCATTATATTCTGTTTAAGCACTTTAACATTTTCTTGAAGTTCTTGCTTTTGCTACTGATTTTGTTTAGTTTGTCTCTTAAGGAATCTAGCTCTTGTTTTAATATTTCTTCCCTAAAATTACTTTTTCTAATAATTGTACGCATTTGGTCATCCATTTCATGCTCACGGGTAGTTAGCTCAAACTTAGCGCGTTGTTCATAAATGGCAACTTGTTCTTTATAGGCATTCGATCCGAGATAACAAAATCATCGAGGGCACATGGTGGTACTCATCAAAAACATAGTCATCATTGATCGCGGAAGATGCATCACTTGATACGATCTCACTTTCACTTTGTATCACATATTGATCATATGGGACAATATTACTATACCCACATTATCAATATCGATTCATTAGTTACATGTGATTGTACTTTGTTATGCATCTCTTGCTCATCAACTTCATCGTGATAGTTTTAATACCTACGAGATGATTGAATCTTTGGATGGACCAACTGCCGTGGTGATGAGACCTTTGGAGAGATCATTGGTGAAATGCTAGCCATGAAGATTGTCAGGCGAGGGTTCATCATCGACGCCAGTCAAATGCATCACGATCGGCAACTTGAAAGGCATTTTGATGATTGTGACCTATTTCACGAATTGGTCGCTCATCCACATCAAAGATCGTAGGTTCGGCATTTCCGCTTAGCAAGAAACAACAACTCTTCTTCATCAAAACCGCTCCATTGTCTCGAGCTTGCACCAGGACATCTTGTCCACAAGTACTACTGCATTTT
>CM040238.1:245019692-245111440 GCA_022545495.1 Chrysanthemum lavandulifolium | reverse complement strand
TTTATCATAAATGGTTTCGATTTCACACAAAAGATGTAGAACATAATAGGAAAACATGAGAATAGTGGGGTTACTCTTGAGGCCATGACAAGCAGTTACTCGAGTGCTACAGATAACAATCCTATCGCGGAGATGTAGCTTACTACGGGGTTTTGAATGATATAATTGAGTTGGAGTATGGTATTGACAAGAAAGTAGTTTTGTTCAATTGTGATTGGATTTCGAATGGTTCAAGGAAAAAGAAGATGACAACGGGTTTACTCTATTGAATTTTGAAGGATTGAAGGCTCATAACGAGCCTTTTATACTAACTTCTCAAGCACATCAAGTATTTTACGTTGCGAGATAGTGTTGACAAAGGATGGCAAGTTGTGATCAAGGCGGCGCCCGACATGTTTATGACATGGATGAACAAACAAGTCTTGATGACGTGGAAACACATTTGCGGGGTGACTCATTTATGTGTCCTCAACATGACGAAACAATGGATATTGAATTGGTTAGAGGTGGTTTCGATGGAACCGTTGTGGACAACAATGACTTAGTTATTGCCGATGAAGAAGATCCAGTTGAAGAAGCTTAATGATTTCAATTAGCTAAATAATAATAGTCCCTGTTTTATGTAAAATTAGTTGTTAAGAATCAATGACAATCCTCATTCTTGTTTGTATAACTCTTTCTTATACAACCACGCTAGGGGTGTTTGGCTCAAATGGGTCAAACGGGTCAATATGGCTTATCATTGTTGGCTCAAATGCCCATATTAAGAGCTTAATTTCGCTTATTCACTTTGTTTCTCTTATGTTTTTGTTTCCTTTAGTAGCTTGTACTACCGACTAGAGAATTCGAGCTTAATTGGGATTCTAGATCTTATCTTGTTGCTTTCATTTGGTGCGCTAATCACCCATTAGGACCGAGATGCCTGCACTCACCATTTTATTTTTAATCAAGCCTAGTTTATTTTGTGAGTGCAATTACGGCAGTATAGTACAACAATAATGCACCAATTAACCATTATCATTGATAGATAAGGACAATACAAAGACAGATAACCCATACATAACTTCCAAAATATTGAGACATATAACAATACAAAGACAGATAACACATTATCCTCGATGGTTTTTGACTCAAATGTCTTCTTTTTATTGCATCCCAAGTAACATTGTTAGCAAGACCTAACACTTGTATCCTTTTACCAGAACTTCTTCAACTTGTTCAACATTTTGCCTTTTGACTTCTTGCCTTTTGACTTTTGGCTTCGACTTTGTTAATCCTTTGAATTTCAATTAGGTGGAAAGTAATCACCCAAGATGATTTTGAGCTTAACTCATCTTCACGACTTGACATAGGTGATGATTTTGAGCTTCAAATGGTTATCACTTGAAGTCCGCCTAATTACTTCTATTTGAGGAGGAAGACATTTTATGTTTTTATTTATTTAGGGTTTATAATTGGGGAAAATAATAGGGAAGTATTATTATAATAAGGATTTAGTGGAAATCCTACATGGCATAAAACTAATGCTTAAATAAAACTTTTGTGAATAAGTGTTCCATAAAACCGATGTTTTATGACTCAAATATCAAGTGTCCTATTATGGTGTATCAAGTTTTGATACCCAGTATCAAGTGTCATACTAACTAATGTTTAAATAAAACTTTTGTAAATAAGCGTTCTAAAAACTCGATGTTTTATGACTCAAATAAAGGAGTGTTCTATTATGGCGTAGGATAATAAAACCACACAAATAAGCGTACTATAAAGGTTAATGTTAAAAGACACACTTGTCAAGGGTCCCGTTAATTTGTGTTCAAATAAAACTTTTGCAATTAAGCGTTCTATAAAACGAATAAGCGTTATAAAAGCGGATGTTTTACGACTCTAAAAGATGTGCCATATTGTGGTGTATCATAAACAAACCATTATGAATAAGCGTTATATAAAGGTTAACGTTATAAGGCGCTATTGTCAAGGGTCCTATTCACTTTTCTTATAAAAAACGTTTGCGAATAAGTGTTCCATAAACCGATGTTTTATGACTCAAATATCAAGTGTCCTATTATGGTGTATCAAGTTTTGATACCCAAGTATCAAGTGTCATACTAACTAATGTTTAAATAAAACTTTTGTAAATAAGCGTTCTAAAAACGATGTTTTATGACTCAAATAAAGGAGTGTTCTATTATGGCGTAGGATAATAAAACCACAACAAATAAGCGTACTATAAAGGTTAATGTTAAAAGACACACTTGTCAATGGTCCTGTTAATTTGTGTTCAAATAAAACTTTGCAATTAAGCGTTCTATAAAACCTAATAGCGTTATAAAAGCGGATGTTTTATGACTCTAAAAAGATGTGCCATATTGTGGTGTATCATAAACAAACCATTATGAATAAGCGCTATATAAAGGTTAACGTTATAAGACGCTATTGTCAAGGGTCCTATTCACTTTTCTTATAAAAAAACGTTTGCGAATAAGTGTTCCATAAAACCGATGTTTTATGACTCAAATATCAAGTGTCTTATGATGGTGTATCAATCTATGGGACCCAAGTGTCAATCATATTAAGTTATGTTTTAATAATACGTTTGCGAATAAGCGTTTTAAATAATTAATGTTTTATGACTTATATATCAAGTGTCCTATTATGGTGTATTGTAATAAAACCATAATTAATATGCATCCTTTAAGGGTCCTATTAAGTTTTGTTATAATAAAACTTTTGCAAAAAATCGTTTTAAAAATGATGTTATAAAACCATTGTACATAAGCGTCCTATAAAGGTTAACGTTATAATACCGACGTGTCAAAGGTCCTATTAAATTTTGCTAAATAAAACTTTTTGTGAATAAGCGTTTTAACTAACGATGTCTTATGACTCAAAACTCACGTGTCCTATTATGGTTTATTATAATACAACCATAATGAATAAACGTCTTATAAAGGTAATTTATTAGGACCCATATTTTAAGTGTCATATTAAGTTATATGATAATAGGACCCCAAATCAACGACCATCCTATTATATACCTTTTAGGACATCGCCTAAGTAGCAAATATTTAAAAGGACCTAAACGCTCATATGTCCTATTAAGCAGTTTTTAGGACTCCATTATCATACCGTCCACAAAAGGGTCCTAAAAGCCACTTTTCTTGTAGTGAGGGCATCCAAAAGGCTTCATAAAATGAATGTTGGGTTTGTTGCCCATCAATGAACTCATAAGGTGTCTTCATCTCGTGGTTTGGTGATCGATACTCTATTAAGCACATAGCAAGCAAGCACTTTCACAACTTCACCCGTAATTGAATAGGTAATTGTGAATCGCAAGCATAGTTTTGGTCGCTTCAATCAAAGTCCTATTCTTTCTCTCTGCAACACCATTCATTTGGTGTTCTTGCAATCTTGAACTCCTCTTGATCCCTTTGTTGGCACAAAATTCATCCATAAGCTTGTTCTTGAATTCAATCCCATTGTCACATCTAATACCACTAACCTTGAGTCTCAATTGGTTTCAAGTGCTATTATAAGATTATGAATAGCATCAAAAGTATCATCTTTAAATCCCAAGAAAATACCCAACCGAATCGATCGCAATCATCATCATAACTAACAAAGATTTTTCTTGTTTAGACTTGCAACAAAGACAGGTCCAAACAAATCCATGTGTAACAACTCTAATGGTTCTCTAATAGTCCTTTCCTCAAGCTTCTTGCATGAAGCTTTGTGTTGTTTACCCTTCTTGCACGCCAAACATGAGTGATCATTCTTGTAAGTCTTTAAAGGTAAACCTCTAACTAAATATCCTTTGACCAGTTTGTTGATTTTTTTGAAATTTACATAACCCAATCTTCTATGCCACTGATGTGCTTCTTTAGATGTTGCTTTTGCCACTAAACATGTGGCTTTCCCAAAAGAGTGAAGACTCTTCATATCCAGACTGTACACATCATTGATTCTTGGTACTCTAAGTACTACCAAGTTATTATCACAGACTTGAATTGTGGAAAGGATGAGACATTCTCGTGTCGATGAACAACACAAGATGCTTTTATCACGATTTGAGGCGACAATAAGTTGAACTTGAGCTCCTTCACATATCTAACATTCTCAAAATCTATATGCCCCGCTTTGATGGTTCCTTTTCGATGATTCTTCCTCCATTGAGATCATTCCCAAATGCAACTCTTCCTCCACAAATAGATCTAAAATCGATGAGAATCTCCTTATCTCTCGTCATGCTTCGAGCAACCACTATCCACAATAAGATTATCTTTAAGCTCCTCTTACGGGTTGCCTCGCACAAAGATACAAAAGTTAGTGTCTTTTAGGAACCCAAGCCATTACTTGACTTGTGTTCCCTTAGGAGTAACATACTCAAATTCCTTGAGTATGTAATCTTCACAGCTTTTATAAACGAAATCAAGCATTATCTTTTGTTTTAAAACTTGTGGTGGATTTTCAAGAAAACTTTCTTTTCAACAAAATCTCCTTTTCTTTTCCACAAAATCATCTTTATCAAAATTCTCTGTTTCACTTAAGATTTGTTGAAAGTCTTGTTTGTTCCTCATCGATTTTCTTTCTTATCCCATTTGGTTTTAACCTGTTTGAAGAGTCCCTTGATCTAGCTACTCTTACGGGTTGTAACGCCTTCTAGATTGATAATAATTTGATCTCCTAGGATTTCCATTCCAAAAGTGTTTTCGATTACCTTGATTGTTTGAAAATCTAGCGATTTTGAGAAAGCTTGCTTGAGTTCTTGAAAATTATTTGAAGTCTTGGTGATTTTGAAAAGGTCTTCTCTGGTGAGGGTATCTATAGTCTTGTGAAAAGTTGCTATGGTTAACCCTATTTGAATGAGTCCGGACTTGTTTATTCTCTAGGTTTTGGTTGGTATTTCTCGTTCTTTGGAAATTTGCTTAGGTACTACGAGTGAAAGTCACGGTTGCTTGATCGATGATCAGGACTATAACAAACAAAACATAATTTTGACCCATACTTCCAAAATTTCTTCCTCTATGTCTATGACCAAAACTATTCTCATCTTCTAGGTGAATGATTAAAAGCTGTTTTGACCAAAGTTATCCCAAAAAGGTTTAGCAAGATGTTTTGAAAAGATTTTCCTAAAGAATGCAATTGTAGCGATACTTTGAGTGAAGTCTTGCTTGACTTTGAACATCATTATCCTTAGGGTTTTCAACAGTTTCTTTTGGGTTTGCAGACCTAGATTGACCAATTAGCTTTTTCCTAAACTCTAGACTATCTATACCAAAACGAGAAACATCAGGCCTAAGGGGTTGATGACTTCCAGTGGGATGAGGGACAACATGATAACCATTGTCTTTCTTAAACTCAGGAGGTGTTTCACTAACTGATTCCTCATTACTAGATGTGTCTACATAAGCTCATCATCACTAGTGGTTATATCCTCACATTCATCCTGATCACTAGGTGGGGTTTCTATGCTGTTAAAGTCCATACCAAAACCTAGGCCAGTTTTAATGTAAGCTCTTCTCTATTTTTCAACATAACTAACCTGAGAAAGACCAGATTCTTTCCATGCATTGAACTTTGCTAACAATTCATCTCTCTCCTTAGTCAGTTTCTCAATTTCAGAAATCTTACAATTTAACTTCCATTTACTTAGTTTTAACTGATAATCCTGTTGTTCATACTTTTCTGCCCAAGCCATTTCATTATTTTCATGTGTTATAATTTTGGCTTCCATAGACTCTAAAGTTATTTGATAACCTGCTACCTCAGACCTAGCCTTTATACAGTTATCTCTTTCAGCCACATAACTATTCAATACTTTTTGATAAAAGTCATGACAATTGGAACATACCTCAGAGATAGAGGTGAACTTAGTGAAGTAGCCATCATAGCAAGTAGAACAGGATCATCTTCACTCTCCATGCTCCAATCAAAGCTTCCTAGACCATCTCGGATTCCAAAGCAAAGATGTTCGAGTTCTCATCAAAAGTCGTGCTCAATCAAACTCTTCCACCGACTCCTCCACGACTACCATACAAGAGGTTCTTGGTTCATCATCAAACTCAAGACTCCGTCAACCTCGATAAACTCTCTTGAGCAACCAAAGCTTTTGTTTCATAATAAAATTTCTTTTAGCTCAAGCTTTGGTTTCTCGATCATCTGTTTGCTTGATATTTAGCAAACCCGCATTCCCTTGCAAAGTGTCCGGTCTTTTGACAATTGAAGCATTCAATTTTGGATTTTTCAAAAGTAATTCTGCTTTGGTTTGAAGTCAATGCTTTTCTGTCTTCTTCATATACTTTTGATCCTTGCAGTGATCATAGCAACTTGCCACGATATCAATTTCTTCAAGAGCATCCTCTTCAACTGTGAGAGATCTTCTTCATAAGTGACGGTAGAAAGCTTCACGTGCAAAGAAAGAGCATACGACTTCATCCGAGTGGATGGTTGGTGGGCTTCTTGAGCAAAGGTGGGGTTAGTATTGGAAACAAGATTGAGCAACGAGATTTTTGAGTAGAGAAGCGGTACTTTTGGTGGAAATCGCGCCTCTTTCAGATGACAAAAAGGCAATCTTGTGAGATTTGGGCCCGGTTTGGACATTCATCTCATGCTCATACACCTTGAGATGATTGTAGAGATCATCAAAGTCCATAACATCCAAACCAGGTTGTCCTCTGATCATTGTAGCTATCACATGCTATGTCGATGGCAAACTCCTTAAGAACTTAAGATTAGCATCTTTAACTGAAACCTCTGCTTTGTATAACTCCAGCATACTGAGAAGGTTTTGGAATCTGTCATAAGCAACATCAAGGCCTTCTCTTTCTCCAACAGTGAATGTTTCAAATTGCTGCTTTAAAAGGTTTATGTGCATCTTCTTGGAAGCATCATTACCTCCAAACCTTGTCTTGAGAGCAGCCCAGAGTTGCTTTGCATCCTTAGCATCATGAAACTTGAGTAGGTGTCCATCAGGAATGGCAGACAAGAGAATGTTGAGTGCCTTCTCTTGATTCCTTAATGTTGCTGCTGGTAAGACAGCCTTAAGTGCTTTGGGTTGTCCAGGAATATCAATAGGTTCTAGAACAACTTCATTACCATTGACAATTACATTCAATAGTGCATGGTCTGTAATTGCAATGTACTGCCTTATCTTCATGCTCCATAGGTCATACTCTCCTTCTTGATGATAGGTATCCCGAGTGAGGTGATGGATGGTGGTGGAGCGACTTGATCGACATCTTTAGGTTTTGTTAACTAGGTTTTAGGGTTTCTTCTTAGTCAGAGTTTCCACACAAGCTCTGATACCACTTGTTGGATCGATATACTCTAACCAAACTAACTTAAATAGCTTGTTAAGGGTTTAATAACTTCGGATAAATCCTAAGTTATTAACAATGAAACACTGAGTAATCTTTATTAAGTACGCGGAATTTACTTAACAAATCTAAGAAGAATATAACTTTAACTTTTATTAATAACTCTAAATCTGCTTGTTATGCAGACTCTTTAACAACTCTAAAACTCTAATAATAATCATACTTTAGGATTCTAAAAACGTATATCTCTAATGCCAGTCTAGGGATCCTTTTATAGGCTCAAGGATAACCCTAGTCGATTTACAATTTGTATCCTTGTACGACAAGTAATCTAAACAAAGAATATTCTAGAATAAACAAAGCTTTCCATAAACGAATATAGCAGTTCTTTGGCTTTGCGGTATTTTGACTTGACAAAGTTTTGACTTCTTCTTTAGCAAGATTTTGACTTTTTCCAAGACTTTGTCAATCTTGATGACTTTAACATTCTTCAGCACTTTCATATCCCAACAACAGTTAGAAGCACATGGATCTTAAGTGTCTAATGAAAAGATGCAAACATGAAGTTTCTCATATCATTGCCCAAAGAATGGTCAAATCTAGCAATGATCATGAGAACTAAAGAAGATATTGACACTTTGTCATTAGATGACTTGTACAATAACCTTAGGGTTTATGAACAAGACATCAAAGGAAGTTCAAAGGCTTCTTCAAGTGACAACAATGTTGCTTTTGTCTCTCTAGGCAAGAGCAGTAAAAACAAAGTTAAATCTGGTAGTGGGTTTAGTTATGGTAGTTATACCATTTCTTCTGGTGTAAAGGAAAAGGATGGGGCTGCTGATTTTGCTGATAAGATCATCTACTCACTGTTTTCTAGTCAATCTGAAGACATACTAAATGAAGACTTGGATAAGATTGAAGATGAGGAGATGGAGGAGATGGAGGAAGTGGATATAAACTGGCAGTGTGCCATGATTGCCTTGAGGATGAAGAAATTCTTCAAAAGGACTGGTAGGCAAGTCCGTTTTGATGGAAAGAGACCAGTAGGGTTTGACAAGTCAAAGCTTAAGTGCTACAGGTGTCAAGAAAGAGGTCACTTTTCTAAGGAATGTACACTAAAAGAGGCCAATGAAGAAAAAGAAGAGGTATTCCTTCTATCCTAGGCATGCTGAGAAGGAAGATAAGAGTCAGATGGGGTTGTTGACTTTGGAAGCTGATATGATTAACTAGGGAGAGTACACTAATGAAGGGACATAAGTCAGTCATGCTCTCATGGCCATAAGCTCCAGCAGTGAAGTATCTTTATGCTTAAAAATTTGCAATGATTCATACAATAAACTACAACCTCTTTGTGATGAACAGATGGGTCAATTAGGTGATCAAGAAGTTAAATTACTTGCTTATGAAAATGCTGTTAAAATATTAGAAAAACAAGTAAATACTCTTCAAAAACAGAATGCATCTCTAAATGAAAAGCTTACTTTCCAAGGTAATGAAATATTTGAAAAAGATGAGAAGCTTAAGAAATATAGAAGAATTGGAATGAAAGTTGTTAAAGATAAAGAAGAGTTGCAAAAGATAGTTGACTCATGGCAAAACAATGGTAAAAATCTGTGGAGGTTAATAAATTCAGGTATGAGCTCAACAAGTAAAATTAGTTTTAGGGTTTTAGATAAAATCATATAAAGAGGTATTAGGATATGAAGAAGAGATGAAAGAAACTGTTTTTCTTAGTTCAAAAAGTGACTTTGAAGGAAAACCTGTATATCATAGATTTTCTAAAACTAACAACTACAAAGGTGTTCCTCATCCCCTTAATGGTGATTATACTCCTAAACCTGAAAAAGAATATGACGAGTTTTTATTTGATTATAGCAAATGGAAAAACCCTGAGACACTTGCTTCTCAAGACTACTCCATTGAATTTTCGAACTGTCAATCCAATGGCAGTGAATGATCTTTTGAAAAGAAGTCTGAGACCAGTGTATCAGAAGACAAAACCGGTGTGTATTCTACCTGTCAATCTAATGACAGTGATGGATCAATTGAGAATGTCTCTGAATGTTCTTTTGAGCTAAAATCTGAACCCATAAGGATTTCTAAACCAGTTTTAATAGGTAAGCCTTATGTGCCCAAATCACAATAAGTTGAGCCTGTCATTTTTGTGTCTAAACCAGAAACAGTTAAACCTAGTTTTATCCAAACTCCTAGGCAACAGACTAAACCTGAGACACCTAAAATAGACAGAAATAATTGGAATGGGTTAATGCAGAGAGAGTTTAGGGATGGATACTCTTTCACTAAAAAGAGTTGTTTTGTGTGTGGAAGCCTAAGTCATTTGATTAGAGATTGTGATTTCCATGTGAAAAGAATGGCTAAGGAGGCTGAATTTAAAAGGAGAATGGCAACAAACACTGGAAATAACTATGTTAGACCAGGGTGGAATAATGTAAACATGATTACCTATGCAAATAAATTTGTTTCTAGACTAGTACCCATTAATAATGGAAGCTCATTTGTTAATTATGTTAGATCAAATGTAAATACTGGTGTGTCAATTAATACTGGTAGGCAAAACATTAATTCTGGTCTGCCTAAAGTTAAAACTGGTAATGTAAATGTTAATTTTGTTAGACATAGACAACCAATACACACCAGTACCTCATCCCAGGTGAATATCTTCCAACATAGAAGAAATTTTGAAAAATCACATTCACCTATTAGAAGACCCTTAGTCAAATATGCAGCAAACACTTTTAAATATGGTGTTGCAAAGGGTTTTGGGGGGGGTCTGCTGTTAAGGCCTCAGTAGGTTATAAATGGAGTCTTAGACCAGACTCCAAGTATAATAGTGGACCATTTTCTATTCATACTGACAAATCTAAAGGTCCATAAGGCAGACCCAAGCCTCTACAGGCCTGGGTCCCCAAGAGAAACTAATTTCTCTTTTTGATATGCAGGAACATCCATACATGAACATGGGAGATAAAGGCATCTTTGACAGTGGATGTTCTGGGCATATGACTGGTAACAAGGACTACTTGGATAACTTTGAAGATATCAAAGGTGGTTCTATTACCTTTGGTGGCAACATAGGCTACCCTATGGATAGTTAGATTTTTATGGAAGTATTATAAACATCTTTGTGTTGGTGTGATTTGGTGATTTTTAGAACTTCTTTGAAGTAATTTATGTGTTTGCTACAATAATTTTGGTGTGCTTGAACAGTTTCTTTTGGTTGTTCTAAGAATTAATTCTGGTAGACTATTTGAGTTAATTCTAATTTCCAGATCTACCTATTGTATTTCTCTTGGTTTTAGACTAATTTTTTCAAGGAAAAGAAATATCTCTGAAAGATAAGGGAGGTATGGAAGCTGTGCTGATGGATGTGCTACCATTCAGAGTTAATTCTGGTGATGTCACACTTAAGTCTGTTTGACTGTTTTAAGTCTGGTAGTGCAAAAATATTACCGTTAGTGCTGGTCGAGGGAAAATTCATTTTTACTGTATCAATAGTACCGTTACCTACTCTTAGGCGGTAAGAAGTATATATATGGATACTTTTTAAACAAAATTCATCTTTATCCATTATCTACTTCTCTCAAATCTTTAAAAGTTTAAATCTTTTTCTCTCGATAAAGTCTTTTCACCAGCATTAACCCTAACACGCGCCGTACTACCAGAACTAACAATTCACCACGATTATGGCTCAATTAAAGTTCAATGATAAGCACAATCAAGTGGGATTCCTCAAGAAGCCAAATGAAAGCACCGGCTTCGAACAGATAGTGGACTTCCTGAAGGGTACCTATATTAGGTATGCCTTCACTCAGAATCCCACTATCTATATCTCCCTAGTGAAACAGTTCTGGCAGACTACTACTGCTAGAACTCTTGCTGATGGGACATTAGAATTAAGTGCAACTATTGATACCTTAAAGTATTCAACACCGAGGAATCGGTCGAAGTTATCTTCAATTGGCTGATGCCTCAGGGATCACAATGTTGCAAATGATGAACTTTTTCAAGGACTTCAAAATATGGATATCCAACTGAAAGATCATTTACTTTTTGGAAAAGAACTTTTACACCACAATGGAGGTTTTTGTTGCATCATCTCCTTCATTATGTGAGTCCTAAAAGTGGTGGATAGGATCAATTTAGAAGCACTATTGCTTCTGCATTGGTCTGTCTATCCACTGGTAGACTCTTTAACTTTTTTAAAATGATTTTTGATGCTATGGTTACAAATGCTAATAAAGAGAAAAAGTTTTTGATGTACCCTAGGTTTCTACAAATGATTTTAAATGTAGAAACTGCAAACAAGCAACAATATATTGTTGTCCCTTTCACTAAAAAGATCTTTGCAAATATGAAAAGGGGATTTGAAGGGGTTTACAGGCCATTGCTGCCTGCTATGTTGCCTGCTATTGCTAACCCTGTAGGTACATCTGCTGCTGCTACATCTGAGGCACAAGATCAATCACAATTAGAATCAGATGAACCAGAGCCTGCACGGAGGACACCCATTCCATCACCACAGAGGACACCCACTCTACCACCATAGAGGACACCAACTCCACCTCCACCTTCACCACCAGTGTATGAGGAAAACCCACCAGAAATTCCTTATACACAACCTCCAACACCCACTACTACAGGAGATCCTGTTTCCCTATCTCAGGAGGAGCTCCAAAATCTAGTTCCTAAACTGCTAATCAGAATAGAGAAGTTGGAAAGAGATCTACAGAAGTCAAAGAAGACTCAAGCATAAGCTGTGATTAGACTAGTTAAGAGGGTTAAAAGGCTGGAAGGGAAATTCAAGTCAAAAGGAATAGACATCACTGACTCAGAAGGTGAAGAAAATTCTCCCAAATAGGGGAGGAATATGGAGGAGGTGGGTGGATCAAACTACAGAACACACACAAAGAAATCTTCTAAGGAGACAATTAGTCCTCAAGGATTAGAGGCAGATGAGATCTTGGTCAAGAATTTAAGCCTAAAGAAGAAGAAATCAGAAAAGAAGCTGAAAGTTCTGATGTTAAGTCTGGTTTTGAATCCGAAATTAAGTCTGGTGGTGATACTGAGATTAAGTGCAGGTGTTCCTATTAAGTCTGGTGAGGAGTTCACTCAAAGAAAAGGAAAGGGGATTATGGAAGAGTCTTCTTAGTCCAAAAGGGCCAAAAGACAAATTAGAGAAGATGAAGCAAGCATGGCAGAGATTGCCAGAATCAAAGCAGAAGAGGAAGCTGCAGCAGACAAGCTTGCAAGGAAAAAGATGGATGATGAGCTCCTGGTTAGAAACTTGCAGAGTCCACCAGAATTAACTGAGGAGCAAAGAAAAAGACAAGCTGAAGCTTTGGAATCTGCCAAGTACTATACTGATGAAGACTAGGATACCATCAGAGACAAAATTGAAGTGAATAGGGACGTTCTACCAGATATTAGAGCTGAGGATTTTGCCAGAAAGATGGTAGAAATGATAAATGAGAAGAAAAGGCTGCTGAAGGAACAAAGGAAAAGGGAAAGGATGCACAGACCTCTGACCAAGGGAGAGCAGAGAGAATACATGATCAACTATATCAAGATTCAAGGTCATCCCAGCTGGAAGATAACTCAACTAAGGAAGTTGAAGTCTGATGAGCTTAAATTATAATTTGAAAAGGTAATGGAGCAGGTTAAAAAGCTTAAAAATTTAAAAGAAAAGGTTTCAATCTTTAATCTGAGGATGCTAAGAAGCAGAAAGTTGATAAAGCTGAGAAAGGAACTGATAAGCCTAGCATTGTAAAGAAGGAGGAAGAAGCTGAGGTTACAAAGCCTATCATTAAGTGGACCAGAAAGAAATCCAAAGGAAAGAAGCCTACAAAGAAAGATAAGTCTGTAATGAAGAAGGAGGTGGATGGTTATATTGATGACAAGGTTGAAGAACCTCCATCTGAAGAATTCACTATGGGCATTATTCCTGAAGGTCTAGTAGCTGCAAAGATTGCAAAGATCTAGATCATCAAAACTGGAAGCAAGGGAGATTACCAGGTGGTAAGGGAAAATCATGCTGACACTGTATATGTGACTTTTCCTGGCTTATTAAGTGATTTGTCTAGGGATGATCTGAAGACATTATATGAATTGATGGTGGAAAAGCATGGTGAGCAAAGATATGAGGAGGAGTTTGAAAGAGTCCTCTGGGGAGCTCTAAAGACAATGTTTGAGCCACCAGATGCTAACAACGAAATGTAGAAGCTGGCAAGTCAAGAGAAAATAATCAGATGGAGATACTTCTATACATGTCAGGTTCACTGTTTAGAATTAGAAAATTTGATTGTTTATATGCTAACAGAAGTGGACTATCCACTTTCAAGTAAGACTTGCAGGGAGATGCTTGATAAGAAGTTGTTAGGTGAGGTAAAAGATAATGCATGTTATCGACTTTTGAAACTGATTGAATCAAAAGCTCAACAGCAATAAATTTTTAAAATGTTTGGAAGAATCTTCTTAAGCTGTTGAGTGTTATGTTTATAAGTTGGTAAATGTATAAATGGATTTTGAGGGGGTTCACTTAGTGAAAGTGCGTTGCACTGTCACAACAAATGGTTATCAGTCCACCATGTCTTATCCACATAAGGACTGACTAATCCATGAGCAAACAGCTCTGGTAAATATAATTCAAATCCGTTTATGGCTGAAAATTTGCCCAAAATTTTATGGTGCTCAACTCACCATATCTGTGTAGATGAAGAGTTGGCTAGCCCACAAGTTCATGGCTTGTGATAAAGGCAGTGGAAACCATGACTTGTCCAAAAGGGTACAAATTTTGGTAAAGACTAATCAAATATGTTGATAGCTGCTGGTTTGCTAAAAATCATATGGTTATCAATGTACCATGGTGTGGAGTTTGATAAGACTCCTTGAGATCGTTTTGAGCCTTAGGGTTTAACAATAACATAGACAAACAATCATGCACAATGGAATAGAACAACTATGTTATTGACACAAGGTTTCATCATTATCTCCCCAATTATATATTGATCGAATATAACGTGTTACCTAACATAACAGGATATAAGCCATCTCGAGATCTTAGGGATATACAAAACAAACACTAACCCTAGACGTTGATAGAAACACGTCTAGGTTACACACACACCATCTACTAGACGTCTACATTGGAAGACTTGTATATAAAACCTACACCCCATGTCCTCTTTATATACTAGAGGATTAGGGTTTACAAAATACTACGAAGGACTAATAAGTAAATCTTCTTTTGCAAGCAAGTCCTTCCATCTTTTTGTAGATTTATTCTCTTTCTCTTTAAGCCCTTGATGTTTCATTCTTCTATTTACTTTGTCTCATCAAATCCAAAGAACCTAAAACCCAACAATCTTCCCCTATTTGATGATGACAAAACAAACAAAGTCGTGTACGAACTTCCCTAGACGAAGTAGCAGAAGTTGAGATGTAAACATCTCCCTAAATGAAACAAATCTTGTCTTCCCCTTAATCCATGCCACGCCACTCCAATATATCTTCCCTTTTTGTTATCAACAAATAGAGAATTTAAGCGAGAGAAACTTCCCCTTGAGTGGTGCATGAACATAAAAAGATTCTTCAAATCATTAAGCTCCATGTAATGATTACTTGTGAAGAAACCAAATATAACGAATTTGATGAAGAAGTAAAATCACCCAAACTTGCATCTTATGTCTTGTTTATCCACGTGACTACGAGCGATACTAACCAATGTATAAGGAGACCGCAATCTCTTGACAAAAATCACTGAGCACAATAACGTCACTCCTTTAAGTGTTATGTCAATTCTTCGTCACAATCATTGAAGCACGAACAAGTTACTTTTAAACGATTCCTCCGTTTAAAAATATAATAAGAACACGCATCCAAGTAATTCAACTACAACATCAAATACATGATATTCAACTGTCTTCGTAATCAATTATTCAATAAATCCAAATCCGAGCTTTTTTAAAACCTTTTAAGAACAATAACCAAATTCCTTGTGTGTGTGAACCAACTCTTCTGTGTGTGTCTCCAAAAATCTCAGTACCAAAAACTTGTACAGCTTCCCCTCAATTCCAAAAATGTATATCATATATGATGATGCGCCATCATCAGTAGCCTTACTTCCATAAAACATATTCCAATATTAGACGTAATAACATTGAGTAGTACTTATATCCATTAAATCCACCAATCATCACATCATGAATCCTTAAAATATCAAAATAGCATGTCCATGTTGAGATCATAAACCAATTTAACCATAGCACTTCACCTAATATTAATACGTGACTACCCACAAATGCATGACCATGTACCCACTATGAATCTCCTTTCACCAATCAGAAAAGAATCTTTAATATGAGAATAACCATCATGATCATATAACGTTTTACTGCTACGCTTGGCGGTTACGAATATCCATCAGTATATATCCTAGGCAGCTTGGCAGTTACGAGCAACAGTTGCAAACTTCAGCAGCAGTCAAAACTGAGTAGCAACATTAACGTATAAGCGTAGCAGTGGATACACGAGATCACCTGGCAGTGGTTACGATGTGACTAGCAGTGGTTAGCTTTCGAGAAGCCCATCAGTGGTTACAAGTAAAGCTATCAGTGGTTTCGATATAACTATCAGTGGTTTTGAGAAGCTTGTCAGTGGTTACGAGATGAAGCTATCAGTGGTTGAGAAAACTAGCCATGAATTGGTTTAAGCGTAGCAGTAAACACTCTTACAATCCATATTACTTCTCCTTCTTAGTCCACTGACATGCTCCAAAAACCCGTAGATATTGCGTCAATAAATGAGTACCAGAAAAGACAAGTCTCACAGCAGCCAAAAAGAAACAAACACTCCTTCATATTATATTCGATAGTATAACTTTTACCGGAAGCTCGGATCGAAAATTCTTCTGGTGGAAAGTTAAATAGGTATATAGAAAGCTCCACCAAAATTTCAGCCCGATCCAGCTAAGTTAACGAAAAAGTTATCGCTGTTTCAAAATGCAGTCTTTAGAAAGTTGCAACTCGCACAAATCCGATTTTCTTCAAACTTTTTCGCCAAGAAACCTTGCGAATCCCTAGGTAACGAGCTCCCAATCTCGATACCAATTGTGGAGTTTGATAAGACTCCTTGAGATCGTTTGAGCCTTGGGTTTAACAATAACATAGACAAACAATCATGCACAAATGAATAGAACAACTATGTTATTGACACAAGGTTTTCATCATTATCTCCCCGATTATATATTGATCGAGAATATAACGTGTTACCTAAGCATAACGAGGATCTAAGCCATCTCGGATCTTAGGGATATACAAAACAAACACTAACCCTAGGCGTTGATAGAAACACGTCTAGGTTACACACACCATCTACTAGACGTCTACATTGGAAGACTTGTATATAAAACCTACACCCCATGTCCTCTTTATATACTAGAGGATTAGGGTTTACAAAATACTACGAAGGACTAATAAGTAAATCTTCTTTTGCAAGCAAGTCCTTCCATCTTTTTGTAGATTTATTCTCTTTCTCTTTAAGCCCTTGATGTTTCATTCTTCTATTTACTTTGTCTCATCAAATCCAAAGAACCTAAAACCCAACACATGGTCTTATACACCAAAACATTGGCTACTCCAATAGTAATGGCTAATTGGTAAAGAGACATCAAATCCATTAAATTTTCTATGATTCACCTCTCACAGGAGTTCACACACCTGGATGTGATGAGAATAGCATGAAACTTTTATGATTTGATGTACATATAGTCACAGTTGCAGTGAAGACAATGGAGTGTCGATAGTTTGCTGATATGATGTTGCACAAAACACATAATGAAGACAACTTCAAGATGCAGCTCAAAGATAATTCCAAGATCCTCAAGAAATACAAAAGAACTTGAAGTTCACAAGTGAAGATCAAGTTAGGGGAGGATTGCAGGGAATTATATTTTGTAAAACAAATTTAAGTTTGTGTAAGTCTGTTTAGGATTAGTTCTGGTAGTGTTAGTGGTTAATTCTGGTAAGCCAGAATTAAGTCTGTTAGTGGTTAAGTCTGCCAGTACTAATGTAGTTAAGTCTGGCAGAACAAATAGTCGATAGCTAAGTCTGTTTATGATAAAAATAGAATAGTTTGTTAGAGTTATATTAGGGAAGGATATGTACACGCAGAGATATCTTAGGAAGAGATATCTTTATTCTTCTACACATTTTGTATTCTAGGGTTTCATAAGAGTATAAAGGAACCCTAAAGGTATATGGTTAGTATCAAGTTTTTTAGAGATTAATAGAAAATTTTATTTAGTAATTATTGTGTTCTTCTTGCTTGTTGTTAATATTCCGCATTAGCATCAAGTATTCATTGTTAAAGATTTCTTCACATAATTAGTTTGGATTTATCCAAGTTAGTTATTGTCTTACAAGGCTGCTTAGATCCATAACCTTTGGACCTACAATATCGTTCGTAGTTTGGGACTTTTTGAGTGATTATGCTAATTCCCGCCATAACCAATTGCTCAACCAAATCAATAATCATGGGGTTGTTTTAGATTGGGACTTTATGGTAGAACAACCTCTTGATGATGGGTTTCTTGAGAGCTTTCAAACTGATGACTTCACAGGTCCATAGTGGGCACGGTTGTTTCGTATTCATGAGCCTGTCTATAATGAGCTTGTGTGAGAATTTATGCTACTTACTATGTGGAAGTTGGGACATTTAGGAATGATATTATGTATGAGGGGATTGAGTTTAGGCTAGTAGGGGAGAGGTGTACGTGCTCATTGCTTGAGTTTGGATGAAAAGTTGGGTTGTATTCGCAACATGAGGCTTTGAATGATACATTCAGGTATCGGTTGGGTCAAGGCACAACTACTAAGTTTGACATGAGGTGCATAAGCTCTTGGCCAACGATTAGGGATGGTGAGTATGTTACTGGGACCATTGGTTCTGCCCAGATCAGGGGTCATAGGATTAGGTTGACACATTGTTGCATTGCTTTTTCTTTAGCTGGGAGCCTGGAGACTACTCATCATGTCACTATTATGGACTTGTTCTTCTTATATTCGATCTATGCTCTTGATGTGTATTGCAACATCCCTTTTTGGTTGGCTAATTATTTGATAGTGCAGCTGGGGAGAAGTTGAGTGACAAGATTTGTAGGGAATGTTCATCACCAAGCTTGCTCGCTCCTATGGTGTACTCGATCCGAGATTCGGGGGTATTTGGTGTTACACCACCGCTGTGGGTTGTCAAGGTTAGATCGCTAAAAGCAATGAACGTCCTCATGAGTTTGGCTCATGGTGACTACGTATGGTGGGATCCTAGGGCAGCAGCTGCTCAGGATGATGATGATGATGATGAGCAACATGAGCTGCAGCAGGAGGGTGGAGCTGGTAGTTTTGTAGATACCTACACGCATATGAGCCATGGGATTGGCAGGCCCACCAAGGGGCTTGGATGGGTCAAATGGATACCTGGATGGCCAGCGGTTCGATTGGATGTATGATCACAAGATTGACAGATGCAGTAACTCTCTACTCGTGATCAGTTGGACCCCCACTTGCGGATTGGTCTATTCCCAGGCCGTGAGCATGACTACCCACCCTGTGGGTATACTGGGTACCTCCCTCCTGGCTATGACTACCCTTATGATACCGCCCCTGATCTGTGATATTTGTGGTTGTTTCATGTGTGATCCTTGAACAATTATTCTCCTGCTATGTTTTAAAACAATTTGTGGTATGTAATAATTAGGATTAAAACTATGTCAGCTATGGATATTTGTACGTTATGTGTTGGTTTAATTTTATCCCGTTTGATGTTTATGTTTTTAATTGTTTGCTTGTCTGTTTTTAATTTATATTTGTTTGTGTCATATATATGTTTCATCCTTATTGTTTAAATTTCATGTTTCGAATAAATTTGTGAAAATGCTTTATTTTGTTTTTAACCTCGTCTTAATCACATATAAAGGTATTTTACAAAAAGATAAGTGTAGGGAAGTTCACATTTGTTTAATAGAATGAAAATCGAACATGAAAATTTACAATAGATGATGAACATATATTTTATCATGTTTGTGTGTTTGTTTGAGTCAAATATTTGTATCATGCCACAATGAATGTTTTGAAGGAAATTACAGGTTTTGAAACACACATTTTTTCAGAAATTTTCTAGAAAACGGAACTTAAAATTATGTCAGGTTAATCTCGACGCGTCAATTTACAACCGCACGACGCCGAACAATCGCACTCAATCGCTTTTCCAGATTTTTGTTTTTCTATCGAAACTTACTTTTTGAAAATTCCAAGAAGTTTTAAAATTACATGATTTTGTAAACATTTATTTTGCAAGCATTATATCTTTTTCTCTTTCTAGGATAGTTTTTATTATATATAGTGTTTACATGATTTTATGTGAGGTTTCAGATTCGCTTTTCTTAGAAATTTACAGGTTATATTGGACAAGAAGATTCAAGTGCATATTGGAAGAGAAGCATATCATTGATCTAATCTTCTTGGAGGAGGATTTAACCGTATTTCTATCTTCCATGCCGAGCAAATTAGGGAGTATTAGTTTCTCTATCTCTTTTATTTTTTCCGTTATCGGATCTTTGGTACTTTTTAAGAACATTGGGACAATGTTCAATTTAAATGTAGGAATGGAAAAGGACACCTTAGAAACTAATCACCACTTGATATTTATTTTGTTTTCTAGTAATTGTGTAATAAACCGAAAGAAATACTTGTTAAGGTAATTTTAGCACCAAATTTAAAATATTTTATGACATTTACAAGTAAAACTTTAGTCTTAATAAAGCGTCTCATGAATAGGAGTTATAGCTAGTACAAAAACCCTACCACTCAAATTTCACCCCAAAATGTGAGGTTCGCCTTTAGATATATAGGATAAAAGCATTCACTTTTAATGCTTATGAGTGTACCGGTAGTATATAGATTCTAGAACATGTTTTGTGATGCATTTCGAGATCGCTAGTGGGACTACATTCGTGCAGTTAGGATTAACTAAATGATAAGATGCATTAGGATAACCCTTGTTTTAAAGCTATTTATTATAATTATATTGGCTATATTGGTTAAGTAATTACCCCACACCCATGCTATGTACTCATTTTTAGTACAATATACCCCTAGTTAACCCCTCTGAGCCTATCCTTTTTCCAGTTCTCGTAATATTTCGGTGGATTCCGAAATATTAATGAAGAGCATTGTTTACAATCCAGCCCCAAATGTATACCAAAATCGCATTAGCCTTCCTTGTATGCACTCATTTTTAGTGCATTATTGTTATTTGTTAAACACTTAGTTAATTATCTAGTTCATTACATGGTTGCTAAGTCGAGTCATATCTTGTGTATACAGTTTTGAGATGATTGGGACTCATGGGTTTAGTAATAATTATTATGAAGTAATGGAAGAAGTCAATTATAATCCTCATATACATAAATGTTTAAGTAATACACGTGTTTTGATCCTTGCAATTCGGGTCATTAGTTAGTTTTATATATTTAAAAGTTCAAGTGTAGGGATGCAACTATAAACCTTTAGTTATGTCAGATTATTTTCTGATGGTAAGGCGGGAGTGTATGCAAAAAAAATAGAAAAAGAAAAAAAAAGAAAAAAGAAAGAAAGAAAAATATACGGACTACCATCCCGCCTTTTTATCTTTTGTTTAAGTCAATAAAAATTCAAGAAAAATACAAAAAGAGTTAGAAGTTGGTTAGTCGAGTCTTGGATTAGCAACGCCAAGTTTTACATGTGATTAACTTAGATGATTGACTTGCCACTAGTAAAAATTCCCTATATCCAACCAAACCGTGTTTTCCATACTCTTACACCTAACGTTACAACACTTTAAAAGCCCTCTTTGATAGTATATCTTAGGTGTTTACGCCAAAGCGGTGAAGATTTGATCTATTCTCAAGCCTATGGTAATCTATGTGCTATAACAGGTAGAGAGTGTTTAATTTTTTCGTTTTCGTATATGTTATACAACTTATACACCCGAGAGATGAGAGAATCCAAACACTTTATGTGAGGTGCTAGTATATAATTTTCATGCTTGTTTTGAATATTGGAGAACTTGTGGATGTTGTAAACTACTATAACCCAATGTTAAATGCATGTCCCCTAACTTTTAAATTGATCGATAAAAGCACATTTCCTTGAGGACAAGCAAATCCCAAATGTAGGGATATTTGATAAGGATTTAAACGTGCATTTTAGGGGTTTATTTAAGCTAGACTCGTACATCCGTGATCATTTATTACCCTAAATCGCCCTTTTCACATTTAGGTACTTGGGACGCAAAAGATGAAAACCGGCGATTTTGGGCTAAAATGGACAAGAAGTGAAGAAAGCGACAAAGTCGCGAATCTCTCGGAAAGGGCTCAGACGGCCACGACACCACACGCCGACGCCGTCACTTGCATTTGACGAGATGATCTCGATGGAAATTTTACAAGCGGCGGCTCAGAACTTTAGAATACTTTAACACCTGACGGCTTCACTTGTATTTGAAGACCATAATTCAGAGTAAAACTTATACGTGACGGCTCAAATCTTTTATTAAGCGACGGTGTCAAGACACATCATGATGAAATCAGAGACTCAAAGCGACGACGTCACAGCAGCAATTTGCAAAGGACGAAACCCTAATGTCCTACCTTTAGTCATATCTCGACATACACTTCGGCCTTCACAACACTATTCTCCTAGAAAAAGATCAATCACCCGTGTCCTACCTATACTACACTACATAGGAGAATTGTAAAACTTTTGTGGTTTTGCAAAATTTCGCTATCAATTCATAACCCTAAGGGTATCCCTATATTATTTAGCTATTTCCATGAAATGGCCCAAGTGATTATTCTCTAACGAATAAAACATACATAATAAACTCAGTCAATTTGCTAGTGTTACTCCGACTCTTGACTCCAATCATATCCCGGGGTCATTGCCGCATGGAAAACCAAATGATCGACCAACTCTAGAACCTCAATAGGTACCTTACATAAACAAATGCCTAACCACATGTTTTTGTAGCTCAGGTTTATCTTTCTCTTATTCACAATTGGTCTTCATGGCATTCTCTTTTCTTTTGGTGGTAAACATGGCATAAACCTATTTATCTTTGGGCACGTATCAATGTCTATTGATGAGGTGTAACTTTGTACGTTTTTAAGGGGTCATTTTAGCCTCTAAACTCATGCATATTTAATCATTTATTGTCTAAATCGTTTCTATTTGTATTTTAGGTACTTGGGAAGCAAATAATGGAAATCGGGATGCTTTTTGCTCGATTGGACGAGAAAACAAAGAAAGCGACAAAGACAAGGGAAACGTCCCAAAAAGGTATAGTGACGCCGTCACATATCCTTAGTGACACCGTCACTTGAAGATTTACGAAGATGAACAAGTTATAAATTTTCCAAACGATGGCTCAGCTGTGGAGACGTCCTCCGTCTGTCGGCGACAAGACCAATATTACCAAGGCCGACGGCGTTACAACTTTCAAGTGACGCCGTCACAAGCTGATCAAGACTATTACAACTTGCGCGCGAAGTACCTGATACTGTTTTGGCCATAACTTTTGCATACGAACTCGGATTTGAGTATTCAAAAAAGCAAACAAAGAGGACGAGAAAATCTATGATTTGTGAAAAATAATATTAATCGTGATGTCGTCACTCTATAGAGATGACGCCGTCACCTCGAGCCGACAGAATATTAGCTTATAAATATAACATCATAACTTCAGTTTTTGTAAGCCCTAAACCCTAAGTCCGATTCTAGAATTTAGGTAGGTGTTTTTCCAGCAACTTAGAGGGTCTTAATCATTCCATAGAAATTTTGTAATGCTTTGTTTATTGATTCAATCTTATTTTATGTCTTCAGTTATCATTATTATTGCTTATTTTCATTGATTATGCTTGGCTAATTCACCTAGTGTTTACCTATTGATATGCTTACGCAGCTGCTCGGGGTCAAAGGAACTTTCTTTTCTTGAGCAAGTTTTATAACACCTAGCAAAGGAACCTAATCGTTGTAGTGTAGTATTAGGGTAAGCCACTGCATTGATATCGCTCTTTAGGGGAATAGAATGCTAGTAAGAAGTTACTACGCTAAGGTTGGGGTTGAGGAAGATTATTTTTATCTTTTTATATTTTTAGAAATGGAAAGGTACTAATCTCGGGGTTTGGATTTGGGGGTTGGTATTTCACTGATTACTCTACTTATCTAATTATCTAGTCTAAGGTGTATGTAGTCTATGTCTAATTATTGTGTGCACGTATGATAGTTTAAAGATGTGTTTACTTAGGTTTTATTACTCCTTAATTATCTCCTATTGATGGTTGAATTGTCACGTCCTTATTCTTAATCGCGTTGTGTGTCTAAAGTCGTGGGGTATGCGTTATCCCTAACTCTTTGAAACTACCAAAGGGTCTCTCCTACAAAATCTCTAGGAATTATAAACCTAACTCTAAGGTACTCTTTGGATGGTTTAGCCTACAACTACTCTAGGTGTTATAGCCTAAGGTTCACAAAGATTAATCACATTAACTAAACAACGAATGACCTATCGTGACATTAGATCATTAACAATTAAGATAAGAGACAACCAATCAATATTCAATAATTAAGTTTCATATTTCCTAAGCAAACACACAAGTAAATTAGCTGGGACATGGAGAACATGCAAGCATACACACAAATAATTGAAGACATAATTGAATTAATGAAGTAAAACACTTATCTTGTGGTAAGATAGGGTTTGAACCCTAAAATACTGCATAAGACAGACCTTGGTTCGGTTTAGGTTTTTACCCAAAAGACTACACAATCAAAACCTAAAAATTCGGATTCTATATATAAGATTACAATCGCGACGGCGCCACCTTATGATTTGTGACGCCGCCGGGTCGCCGTCATTAGGGTTTTGTCTTGGCCACGTTAGTCTTGCGACGCGCCACCTTATGCTTGTGACGCCGTCCCCTTCGGCCTCTCGACGCCGCTCGATCAAATCTAGGCCGCCCGAGTCATGACGGCCTACTTTTTAAAGCTCGACACCGTCACTTGAAAATAAGCAATTTGGCTACCGTCCGTCACGAAGTGTTCCGGCGGCGCACACTAACACCGACGCCGTCCCCTTGTATTTCAAAGAGCTGAGTGTCTCGATTCTCGACTTTGGCCATTTTCTTCATATATCCGCCTTTTCGTCCAAATAAGTGCCATTCCAAGAATTTGCCTTCAAGAGACCTAAAAGTGAATAGGAACGATATTAAGTAATAACGGATACAAAAGTTATCAAATAAGGGCTTAAACGACCCCTCAAAAAGGTACATTTTAAAACCTTATCAAATATCCCTACACTTGGTATTTGCTTGTCCTCAAGTAAATGGGCTTTTAGCCAATTAATTTATAAGTTAGGAGTCATGAAGCATTGGTTTAGAACAATCCACAACACATATAAGCCCAGCAAAAGTCATAACAAGCACGGAAATTACATACTAGCACCTCACATGGGGTGTTTGGATACTCACATCTCTCGGGTGTATATGAAATATAACAAGTTGGAAATGGAAGATAAACACTCATTAACCGGTCCTAGTACATAGATTACCATAGGCTTGAGACTAGATCAAACCTCCATCGCTTTGGCGTAAGCACCTAGGAAAGACTATCAAAGAGGTCTTTAAAGGGTTGTAATGTTAGGCTTAGGGTAGGGAAACAAAGGGTTTGGTGGGATAGGCTATTTAGTGGTGGCAAGTCAAAAATCTCTATGTTACAAGCATACAAAGAATGGCGTCGCTAAGCCAAGACTCGACACTCTAAACTCTAGATAACTGAAACAAACAAACATAAATTTAAAGATAGATGTAGGATGGTAGCCCGTATGTTTTTTTTTTGTTTTTTTTAACACTCTATTTTTTTTTCTTTTCTCTTTTTCTATTTTTTTTTCGATTTTTTTTTCATACACTTTTACTCTACCATCCTCTACGATAACATCAAAATGATAGGGATTTATTACTCTAACACTAATTTGACCCGAATTGAAAAGATCAAAACACTTGGGGTACGTTATTGCGCAAATAAGGGAATTTAGCGTTCCCTTCCAGTCATTTCATAAACTTTAACTTTTCCCATGAGTCCCAATCGTCCCAAAATCAGATACAAAGGATATGACTCGACTAAGCAACTCATGCAAGCAACTAGATAATTGAACTAAGGGTTTAGGGTGATAACAATAATGCACTAAAAGTGAGTGCATACAAGGTAGGCTAAGGCGATTGGGTGTACATTTGGGGTGGGGTGTAAATAATGCTCTTCATTGATATTCCGAAAACCGAAACATCACGAGAACCGCGAAAGGATAGGCTCGAGGGGTTAACTAGGGTATCGTGTACTAAAGATGAGTACATCGCAAAGGTGTGGGGAATTACTCAACCGATGTGGAAGAAGTAATTACGGGTATCAAACAAGGGTTATCCTAATGCCTCTCATCATTTAGTTATTCCTAACTACACAAGTGTAGTCTTACTAGTGATCTCGGGATGCATCACAAAACAAGTTCTAGAATATAATATACTACCGGTTCACACTCTAAGCATTAAAGATGAATGCTTTAATTCCTACTAATCTAAGGGTGATCCTCACATTTTGGGTGGAATTTAGGTGGTTAAGGGTTTTTTTTTTGTGCTAGTCATATAACTTCCTATCCGTGAGACGCTTTTGTTAAGACTAATGGCCCACTCCTATATGTCATGAAAAATTTTAAATTTGGTGCCAAAATTACCCTAATCGACATTTTCTCATGGTTTATTACATAAATACAATCGGACAAAGCAAATAATCAAGGATAAGCATAGTTTCAAAGTTCCTGCTTTATTTTCCTCCCTACATTTAAACTGAACATTGTCCCCAATGTTCCCCGAAAGTATCAAAGTTATGATAATATAAGGTAATGAAAAACGAAAGAAACTAATACTCCCCTGATTAGCTCGGTAGGATCCGTGTAAAGTAGTGGTTAAATCCTTTCCAAGAAAAATGCATGCGTGAAAAGCTTCTTCCAATCTTTTGTTTCTTCTTCTTGATAAATCAAACCTGCACACTTGAAGAAAACAAACGAAACCTTCGCGTAAAATCGGCGGTAATAATATATATAAGACTCTACTAAACTAGGATATAATGCTTGTGGAATGGATGTTTACATAATTTACGGAAAATTAAGACCGAAAATTCAAAAATTTATAAGTAGCTCAAAACGAGAAAAAGTAATTTATTGTTTTTACTCCTTCTCGACGCCGTCGGTTATCCTCGACAAAATCGGTCTCGATTTTACGGAAAAAATTGAAAATTTACATCTTTAGAACTGGAAAAATTTCGCAAAACATCCATTATGACTCGATACAATCATTTGACTCGAACAAACACACATATATATCTTTTAATTAATTGTTATTCTCATGTTCACGTTTCTTTTGAAAACGTGTGTAAACCTCCCTACACTTATCCTTTATGTAAAATACCTTTATATACAATTAAGACGAGGTTAAAAACAAAATAAAGCATTTTTACAAATTTAAACATGAGAATAAGCAATCAATAAAAGATATATGACACTAACAAGCAAACAATTAAGCATGGGTTGCCTCCCACGAAGCGCTTTTCTTTATTTATGAGTCTTGTAGCTAGACTCGTAGTCGTGCTCCTACGTACCGATATAAGTAAGCCTATCCTTAACAATATCATAAGGATCAAACTTGTCATTTAAGTTCCTAGTAATGCGCTCGGTTCGATATGCCTTTTCAAACTTCTCTCATCCGGGATCATAGATTGTTATCCTAATGTGCCATTCTCCATTACCATCACTAGGCGGTGTATCCCAATCCCACTTATGTTTAGGCTTCTCAATTTTCCACTTATTCATGACAAGGTTGACGGTAAACTTCCTAGGAACTCGATCATCTTCCTAAATACTAAGGCGTCCTCGAGCGGGTTAACTTCCATGTCCCTAGCCATTTCTTTTTCTTGGAAAGTTGCTTTACTAGTAAAGGCTTCATCTAAGTAGAAAGGTCGTTGGGGACCCATGAGGTTCTTATCTATCCAAGGTCCATATCTAGAAGGCGCTCTATCCAACCTAATCTCATGTGGGATTTCCTCTTCTTTGTAAGACGATACTTTTGACATCGTAAATTGACCTAGCACTCCCTCTCCTATCACTATCTTGGACATCTTAAAATCGATGATGGCACTAGCGGTAGCTAAGAATCCTCTTCCTACTAGTAATGGGCATGTCGGGTCCTTATTCATATCTAGCGCATGGAAATCGGCCAAGAGTCAACCTCTTACGTGTACTACCATGTTTTTATTATCCCTACGGATATGCAACACTACCGTCCGCTAGACCTAAGATAGTTTCGTTGATTCTATCTTACCTAAGTTAAGGCTTCTATTGAGGGATAACGGAACAAGATTGATGCATGATCCTAAGTCGGCTAGAGCATCGAGGTTTGGAAGTTCCAAGCCTACACGGAAGAGTAAATAGCAGGATCGCCTAACTTCTTAGGTAGATTATTTCGCATAAAGCGGACCCATGTTTTCCAAGTTTAAGTTCTAACTCATATTTTTCTTTTAAAGCATTATAATAAGGTGCATGAGCTAAGACTTCAAGAACCGGTTTTCTTGATGGAGTTCCTTGTACTCCTCCTCTAGATTAGGCTTGGGTTCTTGGTTGACGGGTTTCTCAAGAGTAGGTTCTACCAATGGTGCAGGCAGTGGTACCTCATTTGGATGGCTTGGAACCCTTGTTGATAGCATTTACCGAGTGAACAGTTGGGTTTGAGGTACATGGATGCACTCTCCCATGGTGAACAAGAACATGAAGTTGACGAAATCGAATTCACTTTTGGGTTCTTTATAGTATCACTTGGGAGTGCTCCAATTTCCCGTTCATTAAAGGCTTTTAAGAGGGCATCAAGCTTGTTTGTCATCTCGCCTTGTCTTCGCTTAAAATCGGCTTCAAGCTTAGTCAATCGAGTCTCTTGAGATGACATGAATCTAGATGCAATTGCCTCAAGATTAGTGGGGTTCCCAGTGTTTAGACAATTGAACCTATTAGGTGGACTAGATGAGCTTTGGGGTGTGCTTGAGTTTTGGTTCCACTTAAGGTTAGGGTGATTTCTCCATGAGGGGTTGTATGAGTTTCCTAAGTTGTTTTGTTCGGGCTTGAAAGTGTACCACTTCTCTCCCGCCTCCGTTGGTACAGCGTGGAGGCGTAGTCCGCAAAGCTTGTTCGGGAGTCTTGTGCAATCACGAGTGTCATGGGGACCACTACATAACTCACAAGGTAGAGTGATTTTATTCACTTGATGTGAAGACTTAGGATTTTCGTAGGAACTCATTAGGAATTTTACTTGATCTTCAAGCTCGATCATCCTACGGTCGGAAGATTGTGAGTCAATTGGAGGCAAGGAGATTGCCTTTATGGTTTTGGGCAACTCACGGGGGTCATTCCAACTTTCATTGTCATAGAGAGCAAGGTCCTCTATTATATCCCATGATTCTTCCGCGGTGAGATCACTAAGTTTTCCACCGGCCGCTTGGTCAATGGATCACTTAGTGGGGAAATTGACATGATCGTAGAAGATTTGGACTTGAAGCCAAAGATCAATGCCATGATGAGGGACTTTATGAAGTAAGTCCTTGAATCGAGTCCATGCTTCGTAGAGGGATTCACCTTGACGTTGTTGGAACATCAAGATGTCATTCCTAAGCTTAGTGGTTCTCCCCGGTGGGAAAAATTGAGCAAGGAAGCAAGAGGTGAGATCATCCCAACTTGAGATGGAGCCGGCGGTAAGTCGCTCAAGCCAATTACTAGCTTGGTCCTGTAGAGAGAATTGGAAGAGACGCAGGTGCGTGGTCTCCCGAGTAGTAGCATCAAGGTCAATGGAATCGACAATTTTAAGGAAATCCCTAAGATGCTTATTAGGATCTTCGGAACGAAGTCCATGAAATGCACATCCGTTTTGCACCAACCGGATGGTGTCGGATCGCAGGGCCGTAGTGTGGGCTTGGTCGGGAAGCTCAATGGTGTTTCTATAGCCTAGGTGGCTTGGTCTCGAGTATTCACCAAGAGTACGGGCTCTTGGCGGGTCATTTGGTGGTAGGTTGATGAATGGTGGTTGGTTATCACCTTCCATGATGAAAAGTGATGGGGTTCTGAACAAAGGTAACGAAGAAGGGGATAGACTACGAGGAAGCTAAAATGAGAAAAATTTACTTGATATGAATCAAGCAAAGAAACCTAAACGAGGTGGACTACTAACTAGCTATTCTATTCCCGTGGCGCGCCAAAACTTGATACGCCACTGCAGCGCTGTTCGGGGTCAAAGGAACTTCCTTTCTTGAGCAAGTTTTATAACACCCTAAGCGATGAACCTAATCGTTGTAGTGAAGTATTAGGGTAAGCCACGGTATTGATATCGCTCTCAGGGAATAGGAATGCTAGTAAGAAGTTACTACGCTAAGGTTGGGGTTGAGAAGATTATTTTTATCTTTTTATATTTTTAGAAAATGGAAAGGTACGAATCTGGGGTTTGGATTTGGGGTTGGTATTTCTACCGATTACTCTACTTATCTAATTATCTAGTCTAAGGTGTATGTAGTCTATGTCTAATTATTGTGTGCTCGTATGATAGTTTAAAGATGTGTTTACTTAGGTTTTATTACTCCTTAATTATCTCCTATTGATGGTTGAATTGTCACGCCCTTATTCTTAATCGCGTTGTGTGTCTAAAGTCGTAGGGTATGCGTTTATCCCTAACTCTTGAAACTACCAAAGGGTCTCGTCTCACAAAATCTCTAGGAATTATAAACTCTAACTCTAAGGTACTCTTTGATGGTTTAGCCTACAACTACTCTAGGTGTTATAGCCTAAGGTTCACAAAGATTAATCAAGCATTAACTACACAACGAATGACCTATCGCATTACTAGATCATTAACAATTAAGATAAGAGACAACCAATCAATATTCAATAATTAAGTTTCATATTCCCTAAGCAAACACACAAGTAAATTAGCCGGACATGGAGAACATGCAAGCATACACACAAATAATTGAAGACATAATTGAATTAATGAAGTAAAACACTTATCTTGTGGTAAGATAGGGTTTGGAACCCTAAAATACCGTATAAGATGCCTTTGGTTGGTTTAGGTTTTACTCCAAAAGACTACACATCAAAACGAAAAATTCGGATTCTATATATAAGATTACAATCGCGACGGCGTCACCTTATGATTTGTGACGCCGCCGGTCGCCGTCATTAGGGTTTCGTCTTGGCCATGTTAGTCTTGCGACGGCGTCACCTTATGCTTGTGACGCCGTCCCTTCGATCTCGGCGCCGTCTGGATCAAATCTAGGCCGTCGAGTTGCGGACGGCCTACTCTTTTAAAGCTCCGACACGCTCGCTTGAAAATAAGCAATTTGGCTACTTGTCCGTCACGAAGTGCTCCGGGACGGCCGCAATTAACACCGACGCCGTCCCTTGTATTTCAAAGACTTGAGTGTCTTGATTCTTGACTTTGGTCATTTTCTTCAGTATATCCGCGCCTTTTCGTCCAAATAAGTGCCATTCCAACAATTTGCCTTCAAGAGACCTAAAAAGTGAATATGAACGATATTAAGTAATAACGGATACAAAAGTGATCAAATAAGGGCTTAAACGACCCCTCAAAAAGGTACATTTTAAAACCTTATCACCTATGATTGTATGAAATTTGTTTATGATTAATTAGATCTTGTTGTTTTTTATTGGTGTTTTTGTCTATCTTCATCATTAAGGCATGACAAATTCAAATAAGTCTAATTGATTTAGTTTATAATTCTTGCTTCCTAGTGTCTGTTGTTTAATTGGTTGTTGTTGCATTAGGAGTTAGAAAACTAGCGTTATCTTAGGATTCCGGCGAAACATGTCTAACTAAACGCCCCACTATAGTGCAATAGATGGTTGATTCGATGTATTTATTGCGTGAATTGCAATCGCAGACTCAAGGATTCCTATAGAATTAGGGTTCTTAACGAGTTCTATATATTCATAGAGTTAGGGGCTTTTGCATCACCTTACGACCAATATTACGGAATACAACGCACGAATTAAAACAAGAACATGCCAATTCAGTAGGTAAAATTGGATAGCTAGCAAGGTGTAATACATCATAGGTAGATACGCTTTCACTTCCCTTGTAGAACCTTAATTTACTTTTATTGCTTTTTAGTTTAACAGTAGTTTAATTTGTTTAAAAATCAAACTCTTCAAACCACGAGATTTTAATTGCTTTTTATAAAACATAAAAACACAAAAAGTCCCTACAACCTCTAGACTTAATCGACATACACTTCGGCCTTCACAACACTATTCCCCTAGAGAACGATCAATCTGTCATATCTTACCTATACTACACTACAACGGTTAGGTACACTATCGAGGAGGATTGTAAAACTTCGGTGTTTACAATATCCGTATCACCTATCTTTGGTCACATATTACCAAGGCCGACGGCGTTACAACTTTCAAGTGATGCCGTCACAAGCTGATCAAGACTATTACAACTTCTTGTGCCAAGTACACGATCTTGCTTTGTCCATAACTTTGCATACGAACTCGGATTGAGCATTCAAAAAGCAAACGAAGAGGACGAAAAATCTATGATTTGTGAAAAATAATCGCGATGTCGTAACTTTCTATAGAGCGATGCTTGCTCTCGAGCCGATGAATATTAGCTTATAAATATAATACTATAACTTCAGTTTTTGTAAGCCCTAAACCCTAAGTCCGATTCTAGAATTTAGGTAGGTGTTTTTCCAGCAACTTAGAGGGTCTTAATCATTCCATAGAAATTTTGTAATGGTTTGTTTATTGATTCAATCTTATTTTATGTCTTCAGTTATCATTATTATTGCTTATTTTTCATTGATTATGCTTGGCTAATTCACCTAGTGTTTACCTATGATTGTATGAAACTTGTTTATGATTAATTAGATCTTGTTGTTTTTTTATTGGTGTTTGTGTCTATCTTCATCATTAAGGCATGACAAATTCAAATAAGTCTAATTGATTTAGTTTATAATTCTTGCTTCCTAGTGTCTGTTGTTTAATTGGTTGTTGTTGCATTAGGAGTTAGAAAACTAGCGTTATCTTAGGATTCCGGCGAAACATGTCTAACTAAACGCCCCACTATAGTGCAATAGATGGTTGATTCGATGTATTTATTGCGTGAATTGCAATAGCAGACTCAAGGATTCCTATAGAATTAGGGTTCTTAGCGAGTTCTATATATTCATAGAGTTAGGGACTTTTGCACCACCTTACGACCAATATTACGGAATACAACGCACGAATTAAAACAAGAACATGCCAATTCAGTAGGTAAAATTGGATAGCTAGCAAGGTGTAATACATCATAGGTATATACGCTTTCACTTCCCTTGTAGAACCTTAATTTACTTTTATTGCTTTTTAGTTTAACAGTAGTTTAATTTGTGTAAAAATCAAACTCTTCAAACCACGAGATTTTAATTGCTTTTTATAAAACATAAAAACACAAAAAGTCCCTACAACCTCTAAACTTAATCGACATACACTTCGGCCTTCACAACACTATTCCCCTAGAGAACGATCAATCTCTCATATCTTACCTATACTACACTACAACGGTTAGGTACACTATCTAGGAGGATTGTAAAACTTCGGTGTTTACAATATCCGTATCACCTATCTTTGGTCACATATCAATGACTTGTGCAATCCTAAAAGTGTGTTGTTACTGTACTCTTATGAATATCGCCCCACCCCACCCCCAAACACACACACACACCCACCCTAACTCATATTTACATGACAGAGCAAGCAGTGTTTTTATTGTTTTATGTTCGTATTTAATGTCTTTTAATACTTTTGACATATTAAACTTTATAATTTTTATTTCGTTGTTTTATAATAAAAAATTAAAAATATTAAAAAATGGAAAAATTTAACATTCTTTTTAAAAAAGATGAGGGGTACCCAAATCCATTTAAGAGGGTATGTGTATAACCAACTCCATATTAAGATTGTATATTGCTTTGTAGCTATCTACTCTAAAGCAGTCACTATCATAATCATCTGGATTGAGCTGATATTGAGTGTGGACAAGATATGTTTGAGATTTGCCATTGTCTACGACAATATATCTTCTTTTCCAGATTCGCACAGAAGATTTCCAAGCCATTTTTTTGTCTTACCTCAAATACATGCCAACCACTAGGAACTACACTCCATTTTCTGCAGTGAGTATTAATAAGAGTGATAAGTATTCATAACAATCATGAACATGGTATATAAATAAGTAATTAAAAACTAACCTTTGAATTTTCTTGTTTAATTCCAAGACCTTTCTGATATTTGGACAGATTGTATCACTCCATGTTTCACATTCCTTCTCAAGGTGGCATTCCTTTTCATTACACATGATCTAATGTCTTCAAGCATTCTAGGAATGGCAAGCAATTTTAATATGTGAATTGAAAGACTCACTAAGACTATTCTCAACTGCATCACAATCCACACTTTCAATGAAATATGCCCTCGACTACCTAAATGATAACGTACATGATAAATTCCGACAAAAAAATTATTAAACATTTGTTGTATGATTATACGGTGATAAAAACAATTCATCACCATATCTTGTGCATTGACTTAGGTTTTGATTTATACTGAAGGGAATGCATTAGAGAGGATTTGTTGCACTTTTTATTGCAAAATACTTGTATGAACTTGCATACCATATGCAAATATATGTATTATTATTTAGTGGTAGCATAAAAATTCAGAATTTGTTTAGTTCGAAGTCAAGGATGTATACATGATGCACTTTCAATTAGGACTTGGTTTAAGATTAAAAATGAAACACACTAAAGTGAGAACACAATCTTTTCATTATTAATTATCGACTCGCTAGCAAAATCATGGCTATTGTTTGTTTACCATAGACCCATTCACGCAACTCATCTTTAAAATTATACTTATAATTCTATGCATTTTTCATTTTTGTGTGTCCATATGCAATAGTCTTTTGAAAGGTGAGTTGGGTGTGGCCGCGTGGGTATATTTTGTTGAAGATCGACTTGTAGTCTTTAACCTTGTTGTACGTACTTCTTTGTCTTTTTTAAATTAAAGTTTAATTAGTTCTAGTTTTCCATATAACTTGACTTCAAAACCCTAGGTTCCCAAAAGCTAGGACGTACAACGCGTTTCATTAAATTTTAAATTAAAGGGAAACCTCTCCTCAGTAAGAGAGGAAATATTCGAATTGAAATGTGTGTATGTTTTACCAAGAAATTTAGAACAATTATCCTTGCAATTTCTTTTATACATTCAGCTTTTAGATCCGACTAATCATTTAAAAAGTATAGAATTTGCTATCTTTTTGTTTTATTGCAGATTGAACACTACCTTAGCCATAGTTCCTTAAAAACTTTTGTTTCTGGAGTATGAGGGGTCGCTTCCAACGTAGATATGAGGAATCATTCTCATCCGTTGTACTTAAATATTTTTTGAAGTAATATATTTACTAGGGTGATCCTCTTTACAAATACAAAAAAAAAAAAAAAAAAAAAAAAATTGTTTGTCTTTGCATCAACATAAAAATTAAGCATTACTAACTCAAGTGTCACAAACTAATTTATGTATGAGATTTACTAGAGACCAAAAGAATTTCAAATTAAGCTAAGTTGATTTCAAATGGTAGACATCCATGTCAGAATATTAAAACCCCATTGATATGTTTTATTAAAAAAAATTAACACATTTTTTCTACTAAGATGAAATAACAGAGTTTCACAATGTTTTCAATGAATATTCACACCATAAAAGAAACAAAAGTCAAAGAAACTTCAAGCATTCACACATTCATCAGTCAAACACTATATAGCAATCAAATACGTACATATTACCGGTTTACCACCACCTTCCAGCTGTGAAACCTTTTACTATGGTTGAGTTTGTGCAAAAAGAAAAAAGGATTACGTGAAGAAAGCGTAGAACAATAGAAATAAAATAAAGGCTTTTGCATGACAGCAAGGGTTTACGACTTTAAGAGAAGAGAAAATTGATAGGCGATATAGAGCGATAATTTAGATCCAAAATCAAAAAATTGGTTAAATGCAAAAACTTTGAAAGATTTTGGCATTTTGACCACTTCTTTTTGAATGAATGTATTGCCCATTTAGAAGTTAAATGGGCATAATTTAACACGTGTTTTTCTCGAACATTAGATTGTTTTATAGAAAACTTACATTTATTTTTAAATATAAATGAGGTGTTATGTTCGAGAATTTATTTTGCTGCTTTGGCCTTTTTAAAGCGATTCAGATAACACGGCCGGCCCATGCGTGCTAGCCGCCCGCTTGGCCCATAGCCGCTTAGCCTCAGAGCCCATGCCCCGCCCGCCCGCCTGCTTTGCCACCTCTAGGGCGATATGACATGACAATGACTCAACATAGCCACCTGGTCCGGGATCAAACTCGCTTCGACACGATGTCAGAACATTAAAACCCCATTCGTGATATGATTAATTGATGTGATATTTATAGAGTACATAGCATAACGAAACCTTAAAGGACCCAACCCACAAGACGGGTTTAGGACAACTAACCTATAACCTAATAGTCCGAGGGTATGCACTCCCTCTCAGTTAGAGCGTCTCCTAGTTGTATCCCACTTTAGATGGACCTAGTGCAGCACCCCGACTCAAGAGATATTTTGTACCGTACCTTAGCTTGTACATTAATCAACTTGCCGTATTTTCCCGCTAACGCCCAAACCAACAAACATGACATTTAGTTACTGCCAACAAGTTAATATAGCTTTGGTCTCATTTGGAACATATAAAAATAAAAATTATGTGTGTGCTTTACTTTGATTATCGTGACATAAAATTAAAAGTTAATTACCTGATTTTACTAATTCAAACATTTTTCTTATTTTTTACCAAAATGAATCAAATATGTCAGTTGTCATTCTTTTCATTCCTTTTCAATCGCCTCTTTAACTCTCGCCCAAATATCACTCGCATATTTTTTCATCTGTGTTTCACAATATAAGGTGTCTTCAAAATGTGGTATTATTTGGCAATAATAGGGGTCTTTAAAATGTAGTATTATTTGTTTACAAGTGGCAGTCTTATGTTGGATCTTATTTGTCTTTTATGAACCACATATAGAAAAGGACTGTGAAAATGATCACTAGAGACATAACATGCATGATTCTCACTGAAGTGAAATGTACCTTTTCAGATTTGAAAATGTTGTTGCATGATTTAAATTCGCCCTTCGCCCAGCACTAGCCTAGAATGTATCCTTCGCCCAAGAACTCGCCCCATTCCTCATTCGCTGAGGTCTCCCCCATGTCTCGCCCAACACTCGCCAGAAAACAATGCATCGAAAACAATACAAATTTCGCGTTTAATTGTCGCCCGAAATTAGTTTCAAGACACGTGTACGGTGAAAAAGTCATCTAATATAATCAATCTAATGGATAATATTTAAAAGTCCATTTTGAAAAAATGTTAGTGCAAAGTCCAAATTCATATCCACCAGTAGAAAGAAGAAACGATTCATTTTAAAAAAATCTCTAAAATTAAAGTGTTTATTTTGTCTTATCACAAATTTTGTGTAACCCACACATTATGTAAGGTCGAAATACTGTATTAAAAATGTGTTTTTCTAATGAACAATTCTATCCGAATACCTTTTGATTATCAATACCCGAAACCAACGTTCACGTTGATTTGTTGACAATGTATTCGTTTATTAAATATATTATAGGGTACTTTTGTGTGTTTTCAAATGTTGTGTTGAATTTTGCTTTCTGTTAGTATTTTAAAACCCGCGGGTTTATCTACAGGCACGAGTATGTGTCTCAAGTACAAAAGACTATTTATTCATGTTGACAAATACCTTCGGGTTCTCAGGTATAAGAAACTGCAAGCACAAGTAGTTAATTTACTAGTAATAGGTGTCCGCGAGTACCGTATTTATTTGTAGGTACGAGTATTTGTGGTAACAAAGAGTTCATACAAACAACAATAGGATCATAGATCTAGTCGATCCACAAAGGAGTCGACTTTTTAAACCTATAAACTATCACAAATGCGATAGAATGTTAACCTCTTCCTGTTTTGACCACATTAAAACACACTTTAGCTTTATTTTTGAGGTTGACTGAGTTGCTCCAAGTAATTAGGTTTTGAGTGGTGGTTGCAAGGAAGAACCTTAGTGGAGACATGGGCGGGTTGTTGCCCTCCCAACTTGGAGTTTTATTTATATTTACTTACTTTTTAGTTATATTTGATATACCTTCTAAAGATTTTTCTAACTTGTTCTTTAGGGACACAAGTTAAACACATCAAAAAATACATAAAAGTACTCAAGGACACAAACAGAAAAGTGTATTTTTATGTGAATTCCTAAGTTCTTTTTCGTGAGTCCTATAGTACTTTTGTTGTTCTTAACTTGGTCATAAGTTAAAAAACCCTATAAATGAAATGCTACTTTGGCCATTCCAAAATAAATGATACGGCTTTTCTAATAAGTTTATTTAAGTTTCATATATGAGTGGTTCAATGATCATTGAAGGTCCACCACGAAGAAACCATTTTCCATAACTACTATATGGTCGACGAACAAAAATCAAAGCACACATAAAAGCGCAAGCAGTAAAAATCTACAAGTTTACAGGTAAAATTCGCCATTAGTAAGTTACTTAGTCATAGATATCCGCGCGCTAGTTCCAACTATAAGAAGATATATGACAACTTGCACTCAGAATGCCTAGACATTGTGAGACACCATATACGCTATTTTATCTCGGTTGATTCCTTTTTCTTACTATTATTTGCATGATAAAATGTGACACACTGACACTCAATAAGTAGTAGTAAAAGCCATGACGTACGTATTCATTTATTATTTGAGAATAAATGTAGATTTGATAAAGTACGTAAAAAAGATAAACTAACAATATTTGACGATAACATGGTGGAAGAATTAGGGTATGCAATAGGAAAATGAAGGTAAACTTCTGGTTTCATACTCAGACAGTCAGACTACAAATATCCGATCTCGCCTCCATATTTCGGCCCTTTGCCCTCACCTTATTAAGAATACTTTTTTCTCATCAACAACAACTCTCGCTACTAAACATTTTCTTTCCTTGCAGAAACTTAAGTTTCATGCACGTGCCCGCCAATTTCTCCATCACCTAACTCTCGTTGAGTGCCATTTGCGGTCGTACATCAACTATCGCAAGTGACAGTCATCCACCGTCGACGTTGTCTTTTTAATTCTTTTATTTGTTCATTGATTTCCTGTTTTTTTCTCATCCTTTAAGGTTCTTACAGATTATTTATTCTTGTCAAAGTTTTTTTTATTAAAAGTTTAAAACATCATTAAGTGGGTCACGCACGTTATAGAGTTTTGTAGTATCATGATATTTAATACTTAGTTTTTTCAAATTATGTACTAGAAAATGAAAAATGGAAACAAAAAAATACTTCAAAAGATCTTGCATTGATTTTTTGAATAGGGATTAACAAGCAGTGACGGAACGAGGCTTTAAAGAGGTAGGGGGTACAAAAAAAATTCAAGTGTAATATAAGAGTACCAATTTCTTTTAGACCGGATGCAATTATAAAAAGTGGAGTTTTCTTACAATAATTAACACAACGAAGCATAATTTCATTAGGTCCTGTGACACCGCAGGATATCCCTATAGCTCCATCACTGTTAACAAGGAAAACAGTTTATACACCACACTAGTCAAAGTTTCAAAGTAGGGTCTGCAATGGCTTCTCCTCCTACTAGGGCGGATCCTAGTAGCCGCTATGACGTCTTTTTAAGTTTTAGAGGCGAAGATACTCGTTACAGTTTTACGGACTATCTGTTTCATGCTCTAAATAATCAAGGAATTCTCACATTTAGAGATAGTGATGATGCTGAAAGAGGTGCAGAGCTGAAGCACGAAATTGAGTCAGCCATCAAAACATCTGGTACATCAATAATTGTATTGTCCAAGAATTATGCAAATTCCACATGGTGTCTTGATGAGTTGTCCTTGATACTCGAGAAAAGAAGGCAGAACAACAATCATTTCGTTCTAGCGATATTCTATCATGTTGAACCCTCGGATGTTGGTAAACAAAGAGGATCATTCATGATACAAGCCGATACTTCCAAACCACGGTGGACAGATGATAATGTGAACCGGTGGAAGGCATCCTTACGGAGGTTGTCACCGTCGTCGGAATGACTCTAGATGCCAATAGGTATTTCTTCTCTTCTTATAGTTCACATATCTATTAATTCCCAATAAATAGGAGCATGCTCTGATCGTTTTTGACTTTTTTTCTTAGCACTCTCAAAATGCTTACGTAACTAGATTCAAACTGAAGTCTTTTTTATCACAGGATCAACTTTGTGGTGGTTTATATCACATAAATAATCGACCAATGTGTACTAACTAGCATGTAGTGTACAACACTGCTTGATACTCCTCCGCCTCATTTTTATTTGCCCTTTGTTTTGACCATTAATATATTTATTTATATATAATACTGATGAAAATTATACCAATGAAAATACATTTAAAACTCAATACATTCATATATTCTTCATCAAGTATTATGTAACTCAAATAAAAATAATTATAGTCAAAAGTTGAACTAAAAAGACTAAAAAAGTCAATGAGGATAATTTTGAGACGGATGGAAGATATTGTATTAAATGTAGTATGAATGTGTAATAAAACTTGAAATATACTGTAACTATTATGGTATTACATACTCCTTTGATTTCAAATTGTTTCAATGATAAAGAAACACACAATTAAAAAAAAAAAAAAATTACAGTATTTATTATTGTTTTGGTTTCTATAAAAGATATTGTTTTACTATATGATAACTATTTACTGTTTTATAATGATTTTGTAAATATCAATTTTGATTAAGAGTAACATATTAAACTTAGATAAAACCAACTACTCCCTGCGTCCCTAAATAATGTCCACTTTGACTTTTTATGGTCTTTCTCGTTCAACTTTGAATTTAAATATTTTCGTTTGTATTATACAACACTTGATGGAAAATATATGAATGAATTGAGTTTAAAATGTATTTTTATTGTATAATTTTCATCAACTATTATACAATACAAACAAAATTATTTAAGATCAAAGTTAAACAAGAAAGATTACAAAAGCTAAAATAAATATTTATTTAAAGATGAGGGTATACTATTTTAAGTAGTGAACAATTACCTTAACACACATACACACACACACACACACACACACACACACATATATATATATATATATATATATATATATATATATATATATATATATATATATATATATATATATATATATATATATATATATATATATATATATATATATATATATAGGGAGGGTTAATGAGATCAAGCTTAAAGTTGTAAAAATAAGATCAAATCTAAAACCACTAAAACATTTATAAATAACAATTTTAGCAATCATACACAAAAATAATATTTTAATACAAATTAACATTTTAGCAACTAATAACCAAATGATACATGAGTTTGGATTAGTGATACACCGATACACATTACACTAATAAATATTCCAAAACTGACACATACAAAAACCCGATACACATTAAACTTCTAATCAAAGTGGATCACATAGGTTTCAGAATTTTAAAAAAAAATCTATCGAAACTTTAACAATTTTAGTTGTAGTAAATAAAAAATTATTTTTATTGTAAGAAGAGTATCTCTTGTCAAATTTTAGTTGATCTCATTTTAACAACTTTAAGTATGATCTTATTTGATCTAGATTCTATATATATATATATATATATATATATATATATATATATATATATATATATATATATATATATATATATATATATATATAGGGTAGTTAAAATAAACGACAAATATCCGTAAAAAGAATAAAAGATTTGTTTTTTTTAAATTCTCCAAAATTCCAAAAAATTCCACAAGATCGGTATGTTGGTGCATAAAACTTTTGTGAAAACATTTTTATAATTTTGAGTTTTGATACGTTTTTAATGCACAAAAATAATTTTGATATAAAAAAATTTTGATGCACAAAATTTTCAACTTGTTTTAGTTTGATGCGCAATGTTATTTTGATGAAAAGTCAAAGAAAGTTGGGTGCAAAAACATTTTTATGCACAAAAACGATTTAACGCAAACGATTTTTTCATAATTTTTTCGAAAAATATAGACTTTTAGAAAAAGTTTTTCACAACTATTTCATGCACCATCATACCCGATCTTTGAAATTTTTGGGAATTTTTGAGAACTTTTTCAAAAAATATATTTGTATCTTTTACGAATATTTGTATTTTTATTTGATCTTTATCTATATATATATATATATATATATATATATATATATATATATATATATATATATATATATATATATATATATATATATATATATATATATATACACACACAGAGGAGAGTATTAAATTAAGGATAGGTTATTTGGCACCTAAAATACAAGTAATACCTCCTCACATTTTTATGTTTTTACTTTTTAAAATGCTTTTAATAATGTTTTTATTATAAAATTACGAAACAAAAGTACATCACAAAAATATAAAGTTTAATAACTCAAAACCGATAAGTTGATAAAAAAGAAAATATGAAACAAAACCTGATGAGCAGTGGACGAAGAGGGGTACTCATATTAGTATCATTAAATTATGGAGCAAACAAGGTTGTTGGTCATGTCTCTGATTCAGTATGCTTTTATGTCTATTGTTGGGTATTACCCAGACAATTACTAGTACATTACATTATTAAACTTGTAGATCCAATAAGTTAATATTGCTAGATTCTGGGAGCCCACTGAATTCACAGAAATCAACACTTGTTTGACCAATTGTATGTGCATTGGTGTATATCTCTCATTCTCAACTATGTCCAAATTGTAACTTATCAGCCATCTTGAACTTTCGTTGATGGAGAGCTTTTAGGGGGAGGGAGTGGTACCCTACTACTCGAATTGCCACATCACCTCTATCCAATAAAAACCCTCTAACTCAAAACTACCCAATTCTACCATAACACTACCCGATTTGGAGGAAGTGGTACCCTAGTACCCGATTTTTTTTATTTTATTTTTTTTCAATACATAAAATCACATACAATATTAAAATAAAAACATATCATTTCATTAAAAAAAAAACATTACATAATACTTAAAAAAACTACAACTTAAAAATTGAAACTACAACTTAATTAAAAAAAAAAACATTACATAAGTTGAAACTACAACTTAAAACATTTCATTTTTATTCAAGGCCACAATCCAATAACAAAAATAGTTCCCGTTTATCTTGTTCAAGTCTTCTACTACTTGTAAACAACAATGGCAACAACACTTAAAACACCAACAATCTCTTTATTCCACCACATATTCATCAATCTCTTCACTAATAACCCTCAAAATCAAACATTTCATTTCCATTATCACCCAACAAATTTCCCCAACGCTCCAAAAATTTGAAAACTTTCTCATTTCACTGATCGGGCTTGGAACCCGAATTCTTTCACCGATTGCGCTACCCGATCAAGACGGAATGGTGTTACCGATCGGGTAAGGGTGCCCGATCCCCTACCCGATCACCACTCCCTCCCCCCTTAGGGGTTTGCTAAATAGACATATTAATCATTAGTGTATTTTGACTAATCATTAACAACAACTTATTTTCGTCTAAAATTATAGTCACCGTTTGATTTTTCGGTCTTTCCTTTTAACTTTGACCTAAATATTTTATTTGTGTTATACAATAATTGATAAAAATTATACCAATGAAAATACATTTAAAACCCCAATCAATTCATATATATTGCATCAAGTATTATATAACACAAACACAAATACTTAAGGTCAAATTTGTAATAGAAAGACCAAAAAAATCAAAAAGGGACTATAATTTTGGGACGGAGGGAATAATTAATATACTAACAATAATATAATAATTAGTATATAAGTGTAAAATCACATATTATATACATGTCATATCATATGTGATATTACATAACATATATGATATAACACTAATATCACATGTGATATTCAATTTAGTGTTTAATCATATATAATTTTTTCATGCAAATTTCGAAGAACGTAAAAAAAAAAATAGATGAAAACGCAAAACGTTTTCGAAGTATATCAAAGTAGCTGTCTATAGAAAAATAATTAAATGCTCGTCATGACGGTATAAATATTTTCGCTAACGATTAACGGTTTAAGAAATATTTAAATTATAAAAATATGTGAAATAATAAATGTTTTAATCTCGGTCATTGATTTATTTTTAGATGAACGGTTGAGATGAGTCCCTTAGTGTGTGAAAAAAAATTTATATGCAAAATAACTCTCCTTTTATTTATTATATCAATCATTAAATTTATTATTTTAATAACTAAATTTGCACTAATAATGATATAATCATTATAATATTTTAACTAATCATTTAAAGTACTTTGAATATTATATTCATTAGTTATATTTATTTATGGAAAATGATAAATGGGCTTAAAAGATGACCTAATGCATAAATAGCTTGTACGGTACAATAACTATACAAGTCATTTATGCATTAGGCCACCTTTTAAGTCCTTTTAGTTAGGACCATCTATCAAAGCTCTTTATTTTTTTTTCTTTTAAATTATCCAAATATATAAATATATATATATATATATATATATATATATATATATATATATATATATATATATATATATATATATATATATATATATATATGAGTGATATAGTATGATTTTTTAATTGCGGCGGATGTGCGGATGGATCTGGACCTCCCATTCAGATCGATCTTGACTTTTGTAAAAAGTCAAGATCCGCTTAATTTCACAGAAGAATTGACCATGTAAACGATTTTTAATTTTTTCCTTTTGAGGGATCGTTACTATTGTTATCTTCTTTCATTTTTTTATTTTTCTGATTTTTCCGAGCAATTTTGTTTTTTTGATTATGAGTTCTATCGTGATATTAACGATATTATGAGTTCCATCGTGATATTAATCAATTTTACTTAATATCACGCCTTTTTATTACGATATTAAGAAAACTTACGGTGATATTAAAAATTAACTTTGATATTAAGAAAACATGTAAAAAGTAATCGTGATATTAACAATTTTACTTAAAAGTTACTTTGATATTAGAAAAAACTTAATATCATCGCTAGTTTAAACTATCGCTACTTTTAGTGAAACTATCACTAGTTTTAGTGAAACTATCGCTAGCATTAGTTAGTAGTGATATTAAGAAAGTTTGATAATTACGGTGATATTAACAAAATTCATAATATCATTGTACCTTTTAACCATGAAATGATTTTTTTCTCGAATTTTTTTCACGATTCTTAATAAATTGTTGTCTCTTTCTTTTTTAATTTTTTCGATTTTTTTGAATTAATTTTTTTGAATGTTACGTGATATTATCCGCACCATCCCTACTTAAAAATGTAATCCGCACCCCATCCCTTCCCTATATATATATATATATGTATATATATATATGTATATATATATATATATATATATATATATATATATATATATATATATATATATATATATATATATATATATATATATATATATATATATATATATATATATATATATATATATATATATATATATATATATATATATATATATATATATATATATATATATATATATATATATATATATATATATATATATATATATATATTAGTAGCCAAAACTCGTCCGATGGACGGGTATGACTTGTGATTTTATTTTATGATTTAGTGGATTATTAACATTTATTATTATTAGTTTGTTTTTGTTAATTATGTTTATTTAGTTATTGTATATAGGTGCTTCCAGCTATTATTTTACCAAATTTAGATGATGTTGACGAATTTGAATTATCTCTGAATGGATTTATGGTTTTGTTTGATGTTTGTTGTGATAAGAATATGTATGTATTGCCGGGTTATAGAAAACCATGATTTATTGATCATGTATTATGTGTACAAATAAGAATTAGAAGTATCATAACAAAATAATTAAATAATGGTTACTCATATGCGGAATAAAACTTCATACTTTATTAATATAAAACCATGAATTGAAGAAAATGATAAACATACATCATATCAGATCCATAAATGATAAAAACATAAAATTACTTAATTATTGAAATGAAACACATGTGAAAAAAATTGTCTTGAGCGAACATTAAGAAACTATTAAGATAAATTGTCTTGTACAAATACACCGAAATGCAAGTGATTACTCCTTTTCACACAAAGCTACGGCCCACCCAATGGGTGGCTAGCTTCATAATATTGTTTGACAAAATCATATGAACGTAAATAAAAATGAATAACGGAAAATATGTTAAAAAATAATTAGAAACAAAATAAAGTAATCATGTATTGTATGTAAAAGAACAATGAAAGTATGAGAACCAAAACAACGTTATTCATTGTATAGGCTTTCCTTTTAATGAACGCTTCTCATACAATTATATTAGCTTCAATACCCATCCGATGAATGGGCTAGTTTGATATGGTACCTAAATTATCAAAAGACACACACATGAAAGCACCAAATGTAATACATATTTCATGACTACTCTAATATTATGCTAAAAAAATACCTTTTAGCGGAAGACACACGTCCATAAGTTTTGCACCACTTAACCCGCTAACCTAAGCTGTTGTAGTCTTGATTTCCTCATTGCTCCACTATTTTGTGCATGATTGATAAAGAAAAGCCTTATCATGAGTAATGATCACCACCGGAACATCTTTCTTATCATGATAGCCTTTAAGCTATGACATTTGTATCAAGATCAAGATTCTTAGGTTAATCAAGAAGAAGCTCACCCAAGAAGCAATAGCTTTCATCTTCTTTCAACTCAATCTCAAATCTTCTTCTCATATTTTCACTTCGCACATGATGATAAACTTAATTCTTCCACCATCAAAATGCCAAGCACTACTAATAGCTTTCTTAAACTTTCTACTGAATTCACCTCTTCAAGCGGTGTTTGGGTGTCAGAGGCTAGATATATCCCGTAACTTGTATTTCATATCACATCCGTCGCACTATCGATCTAAGCAATTTTCAATTGTAAATGAAGACTCGTCAAAATGAATAACCTTATTATAATCGTGATATTTTATTCACCTAAATGAATAAAATATCACTTTATTGAATGTGTGTCAATCGCTTTTTCAAATGATGTCGTTACAACACAACAAACAACAAATTTTATTGAACACCTCCATATAATAAGTATTGTGTCACTTAAGTGCTTATACTTACCTGTTAAACCATGTTTGCCTTTACAGCCTTTTCTAAGATACTTATTTAAATCCTACCTTCACAGCCTTGAGCGAAAACAATTTTCTCATTCATGGTCAATGTCCCTCTTTTGTCAAAAACAACTGTGTTCACTGCAGAAAACTTTTCTAAGATACTTGCATTGAATGTGTGTCAATCGCTTTTTCAGCTGATGTCGTTACAACACAACAAACAACAAATTTTATTGAACACCTCCATATAATCAAATTTTATTGAACACCTCCATATAATAACTATTGTGTCACTTAAGTGCTTATACTTACCTGTTAAACCATGTTTGCCTTTACAGCCTTTTCTAAGATACTTATTTAAATCCTACCTTCACATCCTTGAGCGAAAACAATTGTCTCCTTCATGGTCAATGTCCCTCTTTTGTCAAAAACAACTGTGTTCACTGCAGAAAACTTTTCTAATATACTTGCACCACGCAATAGCAATCCTTTTGTAGCACCAAGAGATGTTCAAACCAAGAAAATTAGCAAAAATCAACTAAGACAAAAGGTCTTACCAGCACAACCATTGGTGTTGCTAAACCTAAAGCACATGACAAGCAACTACATACTTGCATTCACATAATAGAGAAAATTTAACTCCTAAAGGCGCCCACTTTAATCAGAATAATAAAGTTGTATCACCGCTATTATCTAACATATATACTTGCTAATTTACAAATACTACTCTCCATTCCGGTGGTTTCATTGGCGACTTGATGAACCTTCACCAACACCACTTGAACTCCCGACATTGTCCGCCATCGGGCCGTGACATTGTCTCACATCGAGGTCGTGACCTCTTGGTTCTCATTTGATTGATTTTGCCGGAGCGTATGGTTTAAGGCCGCTTTTGCTCCATAAGCACGACAAAGTACCACAATCGAATCTCTAGGAAATCCCAAGGTTGTAGTCTCTCAATAGTAGCATTTGCGACAGTAATCTCTTCTTCTTCTTTGATTCAATGAAAAGTCAATATCGAATTAGTCTCGGATTCGCTGTCATCTAGAGCTCTTTGAGTTTCATTTTCATTTCTTCTAAGCGCCCAAGAAGTTCCTTTTCAATATATGATACCGCCTTTAACTTCTCGAGATTAACGGATTTCTTAAGTGGCATAACTCCAAACTTCTTCTCGCTCCATAATTTCGTTTCTCCGCCTAATGTCATCCTCAAGCTTCGTTCTTCTTAGCTTTTTCTCAATAAGAAAATCGACAAGACGCTCAACATCTTGACGGTTCATGCGTAGGACCCTTTTGCACCCTTTGTCCATACCCCATCCCCATTAGCATAGATAGCTTCTCATCCAGACCGGAGTCGCAAGTATCTACCCTAGCAATGTCAACGATATCTTTGCTTTTTCTATATTGCCACTATGGTACGCCACTATACCTTCGCGCTTCAATCGCAAGTGCAATGCAAGTTCGTGATGGAATTTCCGTGAAGGATTCCGAGACGAGTGGATTCCTTTCCGTGAGATCGCTCAATTCCTTTACGAGCATCTTCAAGTCGCTTTTCCGCCATCGATAGCTTAACGATGTCTTTGAGCATAAAGTAACACCAAACCATGTGTATTTGAAGTATTGGGACATTGTCGATTAGCTCAACGACCTTGGAATCACATAGCGAAAAAGACTCCTCGCCCATAGCTAGAACTTCAACAACATCTTCATACATTTTATTTTTACCAATTGTTTTGCTTTTCCATGAAACATAAGCCCCATAATTAGCGCACGTTGATCGTTCTCAGAACCAAGTTGCACTTTCTCTCCACTTTGATTCTCCAATTCAAGATTGAAGTCTTCTAGTGCCAACGAACCATCAACATGTCTAGTGGCCAATGAAGTAGCAGCCTTTAATCTTTGAAGCCTATTAGTCTTCTCCTCTTCAAACCAACTCCTTGGCATGATCGGAGACACTCTAGCAACCAAAATCTTGGAATTATTCTTAACACCAAATTCAACCAATTTTTTTTTGGGTCCCATCAAGATCATCTTTCAACACTTTGCCAAGACAAATAAGGTTAATAGAATCATTATTGTTAGTACCATCACACAGCTTGTTGTCTATTTTGGTTAAAATTTGTTGCTTTAAAAAGGGTGTCCATTCGCTTAAATCGCTTCTAGGATTCCACCCATGCTCCCTGCGATCTTCGCTTTGTAGTAGACATGGTTTGCGAAAAGGGTTTTTTTCCTTGGCTTAGGTAGTTGGCATAGTGGTGGCAACTGAAAAGCATAATAAAGAAGCAAGAGCAAACACCCTAGCCAAAATCTCATAAGCCAAAATAATAAGCTAAAAACAACACCCTAAATAAGATCTTTCAAAATGCGCCTCAACCTATAACCCGTTTCGTTTAAAACATTTACTTGTTGTATATAAAAAAATAATAATAAAAAAAAAAAATAATAAGCAACAAAGGCACCTTTGGAGTACACACTCTTAGTCCGCCATTACAAGATATCCTCTCAAAATTTTGGTATCGGACAATCTCCTTGCCCATCAAATATGGTCTCAACAATGAAAGCAAACCCACTTTGAACAATTTCATAACCAATAACACTTAGAACTTTTTTACAATCAAACAATACCCATGTGATAAGAGAATAATAGATTTATGATCATACCTAAGTTCAACAAAACGGAATCAAGAAGCTCCTCGCATTAAGGGGAAACATCAATAACAAATAAATCAAGTTATTCCTGTCCCTGATTTCAGTAACCATTACATTTTAGAAAATGGTGACCCACAATAAAAATTATATAACATAATTAGCATTTTGAACTATCAATCATTTTGACATTTTAACACTCAACATCAAAACTTACTATTGCATACATGGAGGCGTGCGTGTATGATTACTTTATTATACGAACCATTGAATATTGATCAAAGCTTCTTATACAAATATCATGTCCTATAGATGGACATTCAAAATATGGAAAGATATTGTAACCATCAACACGTTGGTTATTATTCTAAAGTATAAAATCCTTTCATAAACCAATAGTAGTAGACGAGAAATAGCTGATTTTTTTATTGAAAGTTTTAAGTATATAAATAAGCCAAACGACCCACCTTCAATGCATACACCTCTAAAATAGAAGAATAAAGACAGTTTACCTGTGAATTTTAGTAGCACACGAAACCCATGTAGTATGTTTAATTCATTACAAAACCCAAACAATGCGTACAAGACAAGAATTTACTTGTTTTGCACAAAATTTAGATAGCGTAGTTGTGTTTAGTCTCCATCACAAAACATTCGTGTTATAAGCGCACATGTTTGTGAATTGTGATGCATTTAAAAACCAATGCCTTTGGCTATAAAGTTTTAAGCCTACCATGTGAACTGCAGAGGAAAGGGGTTTGTAGATGTGGTAACATGTTGGGTTGGGTAAACGGGTTGAAATCAGACATTTAAGCACGGTCACATTAGTCCGCCGGGCGGATCAACCCACAAATTCTTTTCCATTTTTTCCCAGTATTACAAAAATTACTTGTTTATTACTTAATTACGATTAATAAATTACATTGTTGCAATGATAATCACAACTTAGATTAAAGGGGCTTAATGCATTCTCAAATTTATGAATATTAATCACAACTATATTTGCTTTAAACCCATTCATGAATCACATTGCTTCGATAAAGATGTCTAATTTACCACCTCTAGGTTTTAGTATTGTTTCAAGCGCTAAATAAGGCAACTAATCCCAAATGCGAAAGCCACTTGTTAACATTCTTTAATCCACAACTAAATTCACTCAAGCTCAAGCTTTTAGTAGGCATCGTGATGGACCTAAAAAAGAGTGACAAAAAGTAACAATGTTTTGCATATCCGATTATCAGTTAATGAATTATACGTGTAGTATAAATATTAAATCAAGAACTCACCACAATCCTTCACGAATGAAACGCTGGCAGGATGAATGATTCTAACCTACACGGAAATTTGATTAATAGAAGCATTAAATAAAGTACTATTCTAGAGTGATAAATGCATACTTTAGCTTTTTTAATATCCTTCATCCCTCCTATATAGTCGTAGATTGTTTGTGCATAAGGATTGAACATCAATCTGCAAAATGGGAGCCAAAAGCTTAGCACCTTTTTGAGAATGACGATAAGTTCATAAAAAGCAAGAACAAAAGATTCGTGGAGGTGAACCAATTCTAGATAATTATTGGAAACAAAGCCATTGAAGTTTTAGGATTTCCTAGGGCGTTGTAAGTTTAATCGTAGACATAATCCCGAGCATGAACCACACCATTGGCAAAATCAAGCACCTTTATCCTAACAGATGATCCCGTAATGCCAGATAAACAAAAAATCTCATAAACACATGGCACATTAACATGTACGTTATGAATAAAAACCAAAAGTAGAGGTACGTAAAGCTTAGTGATTCATTGAAGATCATGTGAAGAATTCACAACAGCAACAACAAACATATGTAAATACTGCATGAACGAATACAGGATAAATTATATTCAAACTCCTTTACGTGTGTAATTACACTTTATCAAAAAAAAAACATATGAGTTGTTATTTAATTAGAAGAATGCATAATTTTAAATAATAGATCAAATAAACATTACACATCATGTAAATCGTTCATGGTTGCAAACCTGTGCAGGAGAAAACACATAAATCCGTTGAGGAGATTGTTAGGAAAAAAAGATATTAGGGTTTTGAGAAAAGTATTCTTTACGATATCTTTGATTAACATTATCTAAGTTTTAGGATTCTCCTACTTATCTCTTATAATTGGTTGCATAGGTTTATAAATTTAGACTTTCAAGATATAAATCAAAACATGTGTTGTTCTAGTGGTTATCATGTTTATTAATATTACCAACACCAAATCTTGCAAAAGGTTCAAATCTTGCAAGGCACATGGCAAGTTTTTTTTAACATTTTCCAAATTAATCCGAAATTTGCTTACATGGCAATAATGTGATGACATGGAAATATGACATGGTATTATGGGATGTCAAGTGGCATTTTGTGGCATGCCCCCTCTATATATATATATATATATATATATATATATATATATATATATATATATATATATATATATATGTGTATGTGTGTGTGTGTGTGTGTGTGTGTGTATATATAAACAAATATATAATCATAAAACTAAAATTAAATATTACAACTTTTATTAAGTAATATTCATTTACTTTTTCAATCACGACAGAGTAACAAAATTACATTAAGTTAGATCATAGCTTTCAAAAGCACGATAATGATACTCGTAAAAATATTTTGATGACTAAAATATTTGTCTTCTTATCCAGATGCAATATTACTAATATATGTGATTTAAAGTGGACGAGTTAACGGTAAAAGAAAACATCCCCGTAATGCAACTCTAATATAATATACGTGTTTTTTGCTGGTAGAATTTTAGGACGGAAGAAGTATTTAAACCTGTGTATGCACCTGGATATATTTTTTTAATTCATAACTCACACAATCTTTTCATAAAAAGTTCTTGCACAATACATAAACAAATAGTTTTAAAATGCAATTATTTAGTTTAAACTAACTACATGTTCCTTAAATTATTTTATTTTGGTAAAAAATAATTAAAAATAATGAAAAAAAAAATGGTTCGATAACTTTGTACTGAATTGATATATTGTGTACTGATCAAAATATGGACAAAGAAATAAGGGGCAATTGCATTTATATCCTTACTAAAGTTAAATATTACATCATAATTTTTATACCTACTAATCTTTAATTTGCGAATTAAGAGATAATTTTTAAAGATACCAACCTTACTAGCCTTGAATCGAATATAACACCACCAAATCATTTAGCCTATTTTGATGTTTTCTTTTAAATACGTGACATTATTGCATCATTTGATTTTTAGGTGATAACAGTGGGGAAAAGGCCATATCGTATAGCCTTTTTGTGTGTTATTTTGAATCACTGAATTTATTTGATGAATTGAAATTGATATTGAAATTATTCAAACATGTTACTCAAACAAAAATATAAAACAATCATACATAAATAGTATAATCATTCAATTAATTAGCATAATCATTCAAACATATACTATATAAAAACAACTTATAAAAAAAATATATATAAAACAAACTTACAATCAAAACCAAAAATAGCTTTTGCATTGAATCAAGATCATTGTCAATTTTAGGGTGTGGACAAAGAAAGATACAACTTTTTTGGATGTTATTTTGAACTGATGGAGGAGGCGATGGTTGATTGACTGTTTGATATGCTTTTGAACATTTGTGATACTCTGTTACAAAAGATTTGAATGATTTAATTACTTAACCAAAATAGAAGCATTGAATGTGGGATAGCAGCTTTTAATGAACCATGTTAAAGAAATGTTTTAAGAAAGAGGAATTGAAGTATTTGTAAAGTTGTGTTGTATGCATTAAATCTTGTCCAATCACAATCGAGACACATCAACGAATTGAATGCATTATCTGCTTCATTGTTTGTATATTATTCACGTTTATTAGATAGAATAGATTGTTTGTTTTTTGTCCGACTTTAATTGTCCCTTGAAAAAAACTTAGAAATTATAATAGATGTAATTAATGAGATATTTAACAGATGAATGTCTCTTTTCCCTTATAATTAAAGCAAACTTGACTTTTCAAAATAGGTTGTCAATACTTTAAATAATTATTTGAGGGTATAATAGGAAAAACAATTACCTGTAACTTTTATTAAATGAAATATGACAACTATTTTGGGACATATAATCGAGGATAGTGAATATAGGGCTGTCTCACATCTAAGCTTACATGCGAAACAATCAAATGTTATATTGTTTTAACAAGAAAACATCAAATCTACTCAATTTGTATCATATCTTTCACTATATCAGTGTTTTCACTTGATTTCATCACAACATCAGTTATGTTGGGTTCACGTTATGAATGCGTAATCTACATCACATTGTTAGGTGTTTTCATTTAATAAAAAATTAGTTATAGATTCAACAATGGTTTGATTTAATTCACCATTAATATTCATTCCACAATGCATATATTTGTTCCACTACTAAAATTTTGAAAAAATAATAATCAAAATGACGTATCTTTTAGTGATTTTTGATGGTTTCGCATGTAAACACACGTGAGACAACCCCATATTCACTTTTCCTAATCATAAAGGGAGACGTTTAATATATTTTGGCCAAAGTTAATATTCCATATTGCTGAACATTGTTCTCATTCAAGTTTTATCTAACAACCCCTGAGATTCACCTGCTCATTTTTCTTACATTGTTACAGATATGAAGCAGAATTCTTGAAGAAGGTTGTTAATGAAATTCATAGAAGAGTCAACATAAACTAATTTCTCTTCCAATCAATCTAAAAGGCATGGATGCTCGAAGCGAAGAGATTAATTCGTGGCTAAAACAATCCGAAAGCCAATTTATGGTAATTTCTGGCATTGGAGGAAGTGGCAGGTCAACATTGGCAAACTATATTGTCTTCAATAATATGGAAAATTTTGAAAATATTAGTATTGTTGAGCACATTGGTAGTAAATGTAAAGCTCAGCAAGATATGGTTAAGCTACAAGAACAACTTTGCATTGATATTGCAAAGGGCAAGGACAGAAGAATACCAAGTGTTTGTCAGGGTACACCTCAGATTGAAGTGCTTTTGGAGAAAAGAAAAGCGCTTATTGTTCTTGATGGCATTAGTAAAGAGAGTCAGTTGGAAGCTTTAATTGGATCTGGGAATATTAACAAAGATAGTAAGATTATAATAATCGTGGATAATGATATAAGTAATTGGTTTACATTATATTCTAAGGGGTATCAAAAATACCAGACAAAATTATTGAATGATGATGAATCAACAGAGCTTTTATGTAATATTGCCTTTCGATCTAATTTTCCAATGGATGGTTTTGAGGATCTTGTCAAACGGGTAGTACGATATTGTGATGGAATTGCATGTGCACTGAGAGTGTTGGGTTCCTCTTTGTCAAAACAAAATAGCATCAAGTACTGGGAAAGTGTATTGAAGTTATTTGGAAAAGATTTTAATGGTGATATTCGTAAAGTACTTAGAATAAGCTATGACTTATTGCCACTCGAGACTGAGAAAGAGTTGTTATTGCATATTGCTTGTTTCTTTGTTGGCAAAGACAAGGATTACGTGGAAAAGATATTGGAGCCTGATTACTCTGCAATATCTGGGATGTTAAACCTGATCAACAGCTGCCTTCTCTCCATCTCACCAAACAATACACTGACAATGAATAGATTGCTTCAAGAAATGGTGAGAAACTTCGTTGTTATGGAATCACCTATACTTTCTGAACGTAGTCGACACTGGACTAATAAGGACGCTTATGATATGTTGCTAAGAGGAAAGGTAAAATGCTTCTTACATGTACATTTAAACTTACTTTTCCCATCATAACCTCCTATTACATCCAATAGTTTATTATAATTTGTTCTTTTCTGTTCAGTGTTCAGAAAAGATGACAGGCTTAACTATTGACATGAATAAGCTGAAGAAAGAGGATGAATTCAAAGGCAAACAGTTAAAAGAGGTATGTTTTACTACATATTTGTTACTAATGTGTGTCAAATTTGGGTTCGTACAATCCAAATTCTGCAAGACTTTGTAACACACTACGTTGCAAATGTTACTTTAATTGAATCTAAAACATATAATATAGGCTACACCTAGATAATGAACAGATCCACTATCTAATTAACTCAATACAGTTTATAGTATAGAGCAGTGACTCATCTTTTAACAGTACTCCATCTTGGTCAAGTTAATTTCATCATACTTTTATTTTGCATTCGTCATGTTTACCGCCATTTGATATGATTATCAACTTGTCGTCAAGTACTTTTAAGTACATCAGATAAATCATTTGTTAAAATATTTTTTCCTTGGACTCAACAGCTTACTACGAAATCACTACAAAATTCGGATAAGTTGAGATTGCTCCAACTCGATTTTGTGAAAATGATGGGTTCTTGCAAGGATTGGTCCACAGTTTTAAGATGGCTCTCATGGCTTGGATTCATCGAAAGTACCATTCCTTCTGACCTAGACATGGGAGGTCTCGTCGCTTTAGATATGAGCTATAGTTTCTTGAAAGTCTTTGATCCGCCTGAGGTACGATATTCAGTGTCCCCTTTAGATATGAGCTATAGTTTCTTGGAAGTCTTTGATCCACCTGAGCTATAGTTTATTAGTTTGGCCTCTTATGTGGATGTAGAGTGCTAAATAGATCTTGTTAATTTTCATCAGGTTCTTGAATTACTCAAGATTGTAAATTTCAGTGGCTCGCGCAATCTTTTTGAAATCCGCAACATTGACCGGATCCCTAATCTTGAAACTTTTATTCTTAGAAACTGCGAGCACCTAACTCACGTTTGTGAGACCATTCAACATCATAAGAGGCTTACAACCTTAGACATGACAGGGTGTGTTAATCTGTGTAAATGGAGCACATACGATGCGTGGAGGTAATGAACAACATCTGTTCATTCTCCTGCCACCATCATTAGAGAGGTTATTCCTTAACAGCTGCGATCTTGGGACCACTCATTATTTTTATCTAGGTTTTAGTGATCAATCATCCTTGCGGTACATAAATTTAGAAAATGGTCTGTTTGAAACCCTTCCTCGTTACGATCATCTTGTACATCTTTTGGCCCTTGACTTGAGTTTTTGTTCAAGACTTAAAAGTCTTGTATGTCTTCCAAGTGGACTTGCAAGATTGGTTATAAATAACTGCAAGTCAATAGAGAAAATAACATTTGAAAACCAAAGATTCAAGTTGCAGGATTTTGGTTACAAAGGCTGTTGTAAGCTGTCCAGCGTTGAGGGCTTGTTTAAGCTCGTGTTTGTAGCCAAACTTGATGAAACTGATCTGGGACCCATGACGTTTCTGAAAAAATATGAACATCTTGGCGTGCGCCTGATTGGAGATGATGACCTCACCAAAGATCGAAGTTGCAGTATCCAGGTTCTCTGTCAACTTTTTTTTTTTTTTTTTCCTTCTCAAATACATGCATAAGCACACAGGCACATCAAGTAACAGGCTGATTAATATATCTACATGAATAACAGAACTTAAATTGTTTTTTTATGCGTGTGATGCAGATGCTGTATGAATTTGATATAATGAGCACCTCTCTGCCAGACATAAACGATCCTAATTTGACTCCTGAGTATATGTCACAGTCCACATCTTTGTCTTTTGAGGTTCCTCCGTGTGAGATTAGTAGGAGTCTAAAAGGATTATACGTAACTTTCAGATATACAATATCATGTGAGGATTGTGCATGGTTCTGTAAAATCAGGACGATAAATGGTGATGATTTGATGTACAACCCCAATGTCTTTGGCAAACCTGAATCCAATGATGTTGGTATATGGTTAAGCTATTGGCCAATTGGAAACACATTAAATGTTGGAGATATCGTTCATGTGTCTATTGTTGTCATCAGGCCTGGGTTGGAGGTACTCCAATGTGGTGCAAGCTTAGTTTACACCGAAGATGATGTAGCAGGTGAAATCTCGGAAAATAAAACGAAATGGGTAGAAACTCTTGGTGGAGATTTGTCTAGATTTCAACTAAAAACAGGAGGCTACTATCTGTGTCGGCGTGATTTCTATGAGTTAAAGGAGCATGGCAGACTTTCTCCTGGTTGGTTCAGTAATTTATTTGGGATACCATTGACGATACAGGTATGCATCTTTTCAACTTCCAATATATTATTCGGTTAGGTAAATTGAATCTAGGCTTCAAATGGAGACTGTTTCAGATACCACTCATTTTGCAGAGGTAAGAGGGTGGAGATTAACCGTCGACCTCAACAATCGATCAATCATTTTCAGAATTGAGAAATATTGGATGCATCAATCATGGTCCTGAAATGGTAAATATATAATGTGCTACGTAGTATTTCTTTTTGGTATTGACACATGATCAAGATAATGGGTTCAAATATCATCATCATGTATCCCTTCTGTGCAGCTCTTATAAACGGGAAGTCAACAACGTTGCTGTAATAATTATACTTCTGTAGTTTAGTTATATAATGACTGTCATCTCACTGCTATCTTCTACTACAAACATAGTTTATGTTTCACTTTATAGTTTCTCTGAAATTGGTATTACTTAGGCTTGTTAATTGAGTAGGGGCTGTTTTGTGTTGTTGGTTCGTGAGGGAGAGAAAGATCAGACACACAAACAATTACCGAATTAGTATTAGTTTTAAACTTCAAACTACACACCAACAGATATTTATCTTACATGCATAACATCTAGAAGGAACTAAAATATAACTACATGCCATAACCAACACCTACATAGAAATAAAAACTACCAATCACAACCACTTATTTCAACTGCTATTTTAAATTTTCAAACATTTGAAAATGAAACTTTGACATGTGACTTGAGTTTATCATCAACATTCTCAAATTCATTATCTTCACAAACTAAAAGTGGTTATTGTCTCTGTACTCTTTTGTACACGATATAATTTTGATTTTGTAAATATTGCGGTAATTAAGTTTTGCTAACATTTTTTATTTTTGTATTTTTTTGTGTAAAGGACAAAATATACAAGATTGCAAAGATGTCTAAATCACCTTTCGTTGGGAGACAACGACATCAAGGAGTACGTGACTTTAGGGTTGCAGTAACAAAGGTACTTTGTATATAATCGTAGATAAGAAAAGAGAAGTTTAACCTTGAGAGTTGTGATTTCTAATGGAGAAAATCACGAAATAGTAACCAATTTTGAACTTAGTCACTCGAACTTTCTTTTGATCATAAAATAGTAATCAACTTTGAACTTTTTTCCGATTTTGTCACTAGACTTTCTTTTGATCATAAAATAATAATCAACTTTGAACTTTGTTCTGATTTAGTCACTCATATATGCATAACTTGGTTGTACAATAAATTGGGTGAGATTAGTGAGATTCATGGGTATTTATTCTTTCTCCGTCCCATAAATGTCCACTGACTTTTGAAGTCATTCTTTACAACTTTGACCTTAGATATTTTGTTTGTGTTATACAATACTTGACGAAAATATATGGATGTATTGGGTTTAAACGTATTTTCATTTGTATAAGTTTCATCAAATACTATATAACACAAACAAAAATATTTAAATCAAAGTTGAAAATGAATACTTAAAAGTCAAAATCAGACATCTAATATGGATGAGATAGTATAAAGGTACAATAAAATAATGCATATATAAATATCTTAAACATAGTTTTATTGAACATTTACCCAAAAATGGAACAATATTGAAACTTGGATGGTTTTTGCAGTTAATTTAAAGTTTGAGTGACTTAATTGAAACAGTTATCAAACTTCGTTACTATTAGTCAACATTTTCCCGATTTCTAAATAGTCTACACAAAATAATGTGATTGATCTTATGTGCACTTTTTGTTGAATAAATGTTGCAAACTCTCTTTTATAAAGTCAAGGGAGTTATTCTGCCATAAGCATAAACTTTCTAACACTAACAAGTTTGTTTATGTTGTGTTTGTCAAGTGTTGTATTGTGCAGGGACTAAAGGTGAAAGTTGCAAAGTTCCGGCCTATATATACATCTCTACCGGTTAGGGTTTCGGTAGATCCTGCTCTTTCTCATCTTCAAAACGCCTCAAAATCATTCTTGTGTTCTTGTGATTTTGATACTGAATTGTTTCTTGATCAACCGTTTGATCCAATCTCTTGCTTCTTTGTTTCAGCTTTGTATTGATAGTTCATAGCTTGGTGACTATCTTCTTTCCTTTACTTGTGTTGTCATCCGACAATAGTGAACCAAAGGGTGGTTGGTTGGGTTCATTGATACATGTTGAATAATTTGTACATGGTATCAGAGCCTTTGGTTTGATTCGATCGATTGGTTTAAGTCTTCAGGGTTTCAATTTTTTTTTTGGGGTTTTGATATTAGTAATAGATCAGTGGTTATTAAGGTTGATTCAATGGTTTTTGTTGAATTAATGTATGTTCGGGTTGTTATCGGCCCGATCTGGTTATTTGGGGTTTGGATACGGTGTTCTATCAGATTCTTGGTTTGTTGAGGTTGTTTCTATGGTGGTTTCGATTGATGCATGATTTTGGATCTTGAAACCCTAATTTTCAAGATTCGCGATTTTGCTCTATGATTTTTCTAGTTAATTTAGGCCTTCTTCTATCACAATATCTCTTAACAAAGTGACTTAAGAGTATTTTGATGTGTTCTTCCGTTGTCTCATCTTTTATAGCATTGTAAGGCATATTTCTTCCTATAAAATTAACAGTATTGTATTTGGGTGGGTGCAAACGGATTAGCTAATCTTGACCTACCTTCTTGAAAGGCAATGAAACCTGATTTGGCCATTTCCCAGTTCACCTGAATTGGTACTTGTTGATTTTGGTGTAAGTTTTATTCTTTCTTTTTATTTGTTTGTTGTTGGTCTAAATTGCTGGAGGTTATGTTTATTGGGCAATCTTGTAAAGTTGGTAGTTTTGGGTAATTAGTGGATAATTATGTTTGAATGACTAAAGGGTTTATGTGATTGTTGGTTATTTGTGGTTTATATGTTTTTGTTATTGTTTCTGTTTATCTCTATTTGTTTATCATGGTGATTTCGGTAGTAGTGGTGATGAGCTTATTGGTAATCTTGATTTAGGTAAATCTTTACATTTGCATTCTAATAATTTTATTACTAGATTTATAATCTCGTGAAACTTATTGGTACCTAGAAATTATAAAGTATGGCCTACTACTATGAAATTGGCTATTAATACTAGATTTATTGATGGAAGTTTTGTTAAATCGCCTATGTGTTTAGTGTTCCTCATCTAAACAATGGGAAAGATGCAATTCTATTGTGTTGTCTTGGTTGTTGAATTTTGTGTGTGAGGATTTGTTTCTTGGTCAAATATTTTTTAATAATATTGTTGGTGACGTTTAGGTTAAATTAAGAAAACTTATGAAAAACTTAATGTTTCTATATTTCTGAATTTGATGCAGAAAATTAACAATTTTAAACAAGGAGAATTAAATAATATTATTATAACCTTAATTCTTTATGGTGAGAATTTGATTTCATGACTAAATTGCCTAGGTGCTCTTGTGCTGCAAGAGAAGATGTTTTAAAACACAATCAACTCACCAAACTTATGCAATTTCTTACGGGTCTTAATGATGTGTTTCGTCGTATCAAAAGTAGTCTCTTGGCTAGGGAGACTTTGCCTGATATTAAAGATGATTTTGCTATTGTTTATAGAGAAGAATCTCATAAAGGCATTTCCTCCTCTTCTTCTAGTTCTGTGTCAAAACCTCAAGTTTCAAGTTTTGTTTCTAAAACTAATTGGTCTAATGATGGCAATAAGAGGTTTGATAACAAAAAGTTTAACAACTTTAGTAACAATAATAATACCAATGTGTTAATACAAATAAGCCGTAAAAATGTTTATTTATATTTTACGATCTTCTAATGTTTTGTCGATAACAAACGTAAAATCATTTTAACGAAACAAATAAAATACGTAAATTGTTTGAGCCAATAGTTTTCTAACACACTCAACGTTTTCACATAAAACACTAAAACAAGTATAAGTGATTTTATGATTTAGTAATATATATGTACAACAACTAGTGTTCACATATTGGGCAAAATATATACACAACTAGTATATATTATATAAATGGGTAAAAACTATAACCCATGAAAATATCCATTACCCATGGTATTGACCCATACCCATTTGACTAGGTACATTGAACTCATGAGATACATTGTATCTAATCTGAAACCCATGGATCAACCCATAACTTATCATCCATGACCCATAACCAAAATACCCATGGGCAAGAGGGAGCGCCCACGGATCCTAGGATTACACTGACGGATCCTTTGTGGGAGGGATCCGTGGGTTCCGGGAATAGTAAGCATTCCTCCTCTATAAATAGTGAGCCATTTATTCCCTTTTGGCTTGCACTCACACATACTTTCTCCAAGTATTGTACCTCTCTAACCACCGATCCTAAGGGATCTTTCTATGTAGTTGTCTTTTGTTTTGTGTGATTCTCTAGGTTCCTCTTAAAGGCGATATCACCACTTCTTGAAGTCGAGCAAGCTCAAGTCCATGAGTTGCCATGCTTTGTCATCATCAAGACAACCGAGGTTCTCTTGTTGATAGTTCTTTCTTCCTCCGTAGATGTGTTGTGTTGAAGGCATTAGTGAAGGATCTTTGAAGCAGTCAAGACGAAAGCATTAGTGAAAGATGCTTAACGTCCGCGTCAAAAGCATTAGTGAAGAATGCTAAAGGTGTCAAGACGAAGGCATTAGTGAAAGGTGCCAAGCGTTGTGTCAAAGGCATTAGTAAAGGATGCCTAGGAATCAAATCAAGTGGCATTAGTGAAGAATGCCTAGGTCGTATAATCGATGAGGTGCATCGTTATACATATAGTGATTGTTTATATTCAAGGATGTTGATATCTTTGATGGTGTTGTAATAAGGAGTTGGTCTCCTTTGGGATTAGGCGTTGTGTAGTGTTAGGTAGTAGTTCCTCCATTGTAATGGAACTCGGTACTTTAGCCTAGTATCTTAGGATAAAGGGTAGGCGACGTTGTGATAGGTGTGGTTCACCTTGGTGTGAAAGAACCCGGTGGTTAGCCTAGTACCGGAATAAGGTAGGCGACATTGTGAAGGCTTCTCCGCCATAAGGAGTTGGTGTCGTGTAGTGATTACGAACTCTCGAGTAGGTGACTCGGGGAGGGAGTAGGTGCGGAAGGTGTCCTTGTAGCGAACCACTATAAATACTCGCGTCGTGGTTATGTGCTTCTTTACTTTACCTTTCATTACACTTTTATAAATCTATCTATCAACGTCCAACATACATGCATTAAATAGATTGACATAAGTCGATCTAAATATTTAAAAGGAAGTTTTAAGTTGGTAAAACTATTCAACCCTCTCCTTCTAGTTTTCCACAATTGGTATCGAGCTTTGTTACCAAGTTTCTTAGAGTATGTTGTACTTTAAAAGCTTGATATGATCCGTATGTTTGAAAACTACAAAGAATGATTTTTCAAGTCATGTTTTTAAAAATCATTATAGTGTTTGTTGTTGGACAATGATTGAATGCTCTAATACTCTCCTTGTTAAGTATTCTCCATACTTGGGTTTGGGCATATCAAGAAGATCATGAAGAAGCTATCTAAATATTTCTTTTCATAAAAAGAATGTTTAGCATTGCTCTTCTCACACATGGATCTGGAGATTCCAAGAAGATCACTAAGCATCTCCTCTAAATACTTCTTCCCTTAAGAAGAATATTTAGCAAAGGTATGATCGTTAAATAATTTACATTTGTTTTTATTATTGTTAAAATCTTAGTTGCATAATTAATTCCTATTAGTAATTACTTAAGTAGTTATCTATATTAAAGCCATCATCAAGAATAGTATTCTTCGATTGATTTATATAGACTACACTAATACTCCCTCCGTCCCATTTTTATTGTCCAGTTTGACTTTGACCAGTCTTTCTTGTTCAACTTTGACCATTAATATATTTATTTATGTTATATAATACTTGATGAAAATTATACCAATGAAAAATACATTTAAAACCCAATGCAGTCATATATTTTTCATCAAGTATTATATAACACAAACGAAAATAATTATGGTCAAAGTTGAAGTAGAAAGACTAAAAAAGTCAATAGTGGACAATAATTTTGGGACGGAGGGAGTAACTTGTAATAATGATATCTTGGTTATTCGATAGCCTCAATCATTATTTTTCACAAAGGAATTATTGACACTTCATCTATGTCAATGAATTTCCATGTAAAACTTCTTATATTATGATAAAATGGGATTTTATCATAATCTTCGATAAAACCTTCCAAGAATTGTAACTAATTCTTTAAAAGGGGACCACGTCAAAATAGGATTAGTATTAAACCGTCTAAACCTCAAATCACAAGTTATAGAGCTTAAACATCAAACTCTAGGAGTTTTAGAACTCCCAAACCAAAGTTATCAAGGAATGCTTAAACTGATTTTTTGCTGTCAAGCCGGATCCCTGAGTTTAAACTAGCCAGATCCCAAATGAGAGGGATCCGCGGGATCTGTGCAACAAAAGACATCATAAGTTAGTAATGATCACTTGAGATGTTCCACAATTATTTTCCCTTCAAAGACTCACGAACAAGAACACAACTCACTGCTCAAAGGAGCAATTTGATCATTTCTCTCAAACATAACAATCACTTGTGTAAGTATAATCTTCACTACATTGTTAATTTGATTCCTTAATTACTAGGATTACAATTTCTTCATTTTAGAAGTTGGGTTCAAATGGGATGATAATTTGTTACCACATTGTTTTCTAAGATAATCCAAATCAAAGAATCAACATTATTAATACAAATTAAACGCATTTCATGAATTCAATAAAAATGATTTGAGCAAAATTGTAATCAAATCCTCTAGGTTACTATTCATAATTAACACCACATTGTGATTGTGTTGTTTAGGAATAATCATGCCAAGCAACCGACAACAAGACTACCAAGATACCGCTCATTACATATCAATGTACCATAGAAAAGATGGACTTAGTCCTGAAGATAGAAAAGCTTTTAAAATGCTCGAAAAGAGACTCTTTCACGAAGGTCGAGTAGTAGAACCATCACTTCTTGCCAATACCGACATAAGAGAAGTTTTTGGAGCTATTGGGTTTGATTGTTTATTGGACATAAACGAACAAATTTGTCCGATTTTTGTACTTCGAGTTCTACAAGACAATGGGATTGTTAGAAATGATGATGGGTCCATCTCGATTGTCTTCACCATAAATGAGCATGAGTACACCCTTTAGCTTGTAGAGTTTAGAAGAATAATAAGGGTTCCATATCAAGGTGTTTGCATGTATTCTAATGAGTGGTCTTTGGAAGAGTTACATGGTTGATCATCATGAAATCTACCACATGCTAATCCCGGAAGCAACCACGGCGAGGGACACGTGTTCATGCCAAGAGCATCCCCATCAAGGGTCACTAGGAATTGAAGTGCTCTATAGAGATCCTTTACAAATGGAGCTCTGAGATGTACGCATTGTATAGGAAATGGGAAAATGTGGTGAGGAGAATGTGTTGTGCCTAGTAGGAAACAATGATCACCCCAACATGTCTAAGTTTCATGATCTATTGCCTATGACCGAGACTCGCTTTAACCTTTCCTACTACATGATTAAGAGAATGGCAAGTGTAAGAAGCATGGACAAAATGGTGCTCGGTGCATGATGCTCCTAACCCGTCTTGCTAAATTCATCTTTGCATTAGATCCTTCTCCGCAATCCTATGATCATAGCTATTGCAACAAAGTTATGGTACCACTAACCGAGGGTAGAACTACAAGGTTTATAGTGGAAGGCAAAGGCCTCACCCACCCACGGATTCCTCGGAAGAAAAGGAGAGGCAAAGAGAGGTGAAGGTAGTAGCAACCCACTTGAAATACCGATCTCGACCCCTTGGACTACATCAACCAATTCTTTGGGCGTTCCTAGTGCATCACCCGAATGGCAACAAACCAAGGGAATATTCAAGTGCTTCGCCAACTTCTTGAAGAAAAAGAAGTAGAGATGGTGTGATAAAGAGTGGAGGATGGATGAAGACGGGAGAAGCAAGGAAAGGTCATAAGGACCTAAAGTTTATGAAAAACAATTTCAAACAATGGGTTGTAACACTTAAACAATATTTATGTAGAATAGGATGTAGCATGTTGTTAGGAATTGGAAATTCCATGTGAAAGTGTCGGTCACCCCAATAATGGTCTAGCATTTGTTAGCTCGTAGACTTGTTGTTGTTTACGTTATTTAGTAGTTAATTAGTTAGTCAGTAGCGTAGAACAGTTTAGAGTATCACCGTGGAAGAAGGACGGGTCTTTACCCACTATATGCCTGATCCACAGGCCGAAGGAGGGCGTAGTCATTTGTATAAATAGCCCTCTCCCCACAAGGGTGAGGGTTGGATGTTCATTTAGTAATCTAACCTTCTATGTGTTTCTCTCACTAGAACATCTCACTTTCTCTCTCTACTCATTCCATACGCCTCTTTAATGTATGTGTTGATGTGTTTATGAAATCCAATATGTTACAAATGGTATCAAGAGCTATGGTTTGATCACTCATCTTTCATGTTCTTGGATTTTAGTGGATTTCATAAGGTTTTTGGGGTTGAATGAGTTTAGAGTAGATTGCATCATTTGGTTCATTTCTAGCGTTAAAGTTTGGATTTTGATTGTACTTTTGTGTTTAGAATCATCATAAGTGTTTAGGTTTTGATTTGGAAGGCTTGAATCATCGTGGTTGGGATGTTTTTGATTTGAAAAGTGGTAGTTTTGAATATTGTCTGAAGCGAGTTATGCCTCGTAGTACTTTTCTTGAAGCGAGTTGGTTTGTTCTTTGAAGCGAGTTGTCACTAGAGTGAGTTGTCACTTGCGAGTTGTCTCCTAAGTAAGTTGCTTTGAAGCGAGTTATCCGCTCATGAGTTTTCATTTAAGCGAGCTATATCTTAAGCGAGTTGTCGTTTAGCGAGTTGTCTTGGAGTAGCTTAGCGATTTGTCACTAAGCTTAGTTGTGTTCTAAGCGACTTGACTATTGGCGAGTTGTCTGTATGCGACTTGATTCCATGCGACTTGTGCAATTAGCGAGTTGTCCACAAGCGAGTTGATCGATGCCGACTTGTCTAACACACTACTTGTCTATTGAGACTTGTCACTTCTTCTTGCTACATTTTACGGTTGTTCTTTTGATTTAGTAAAATCCGTGAAAGAATCTATTTCGGTTTAATCAAAGAATAGTAAAATTCCATAGAATCGATATTTATGTTATGGCTTACACCACCGATCCATTAATTTCAATGTGCTCAAACTATATGACTCGATCGACGTGCCAGACAAAGTACGTACTACTGGAGAGCTTAACCATGATTGACTCAACCAATGATGATCAAAACACTCGTACTTTGAGTCAAATCCTAAGAATTACACTAGCTAATGCTGCAAAGCCTTGCTAATGGAATGCAGCATTGATCCCTATCAACTACTTCACTCTCCTCTTTACAGTTTTATCCATAACTATGGATCAAACACGTAGTGCCCTTTCCGTCGGGACTTATCTACATTGACGAGAACCTTGCTGATGAACTTAGAACAATTGAAGCTTCAACTTACCAAAAGGAAGGTATTAAAGGATGATTCTAAAGCTGCACTTCAGGTAATCCACAACCAATTCCAGCCATTCATCAATGGGGAATATTCCGCAGACTTCGATCAACACTTGACTGGAATATCTTTCAAGAAACATATTGGAATGGAAATTCAGAGTTCATCAATACATTTATCCAACCGATGGATAATGTGGAAAAGTACATTGATGAAGCGCTCAAGAGCATGATTACGTGAATGAGTGTCGGGTGCAATTAGGAGATAGTGGTGAAAAGTCGGTAATGTTTCGGTTGAAAGGTCGGGTGTTCTTGAATCGCGAATATCGAGATACTACAAAATGATGTAACCAGACTCAAGAACTCTGTTACATCGATGTGGATGCACATGTCGACGGTGGATGAACAGTGTCATCGATGAAGTACCCTTGATTGATTCAACATAATGCATTTGGTAACGTACCCAAACCAATTGACTTTAAGGCTGTACATGATTCTGATAATTGTTCACTGGTTGAGACTGAGTCTATAAGTTTTAAAGCAAATGATATGGTTTATAAAAGGACCTTTGATGAACTTTCTAACAAATGTTCAATTCTTGAAAAATATTGCATTTCCTTAGAAATCGCAAAAGCTTGCACAAATCCGGAATTCCCAGAATTTCAAGAATTTTTTGAAATTAACCAATTAAAAACTCAGCTTCAAGACAAAGACTCAATCATTTGTAATCTAAAAAAACAAATATCAAACCTGCACGTGAATATGAATATGGGAGTGAACAACATTAACATTGAAGTTAGTGATTCGATTAAATCTAGGAATGAGGAACTGGCCCTATGTGTAGCCAAACTGTTAAGGGAAAATGAATCCTTGAGGAAGAACTCATTAGAAAATAGGACCAAACAGATAGATCAAACCAACTCCATGTTGTCTGACATTGATACCCTCAAAGCCCAAATTCAGGATAAGAGCTTCACTATCGTTGCTTTAAAAAATGAGCTTAAGAAAAATATGGAAATAAGTGAACACTAAGTTTTCAAAACCATCAACCTTGGGAAGCCAACCTTACATAATACCACGTAGTCGACATGTAATTAGGCATGAATGCATTTAAGACAGAAAGGTTTAAAACCTCAAAATCTAGGCTTGCCTCCCAAGTTGATGAGAATATTGTTTTGTCAAAACCAGTCACTTCACTAATTCATTCCGTTAAGATAAAGGACATTACTTAGGAGAATGCTCAAAGCTCTAAGATTAGAAAAGTACCAAGATCATCTAGTGCACTTAAGAAGAATCAAACACCTGACCATTTCCCTAAGAAACCAGTTAACAGCAAAATGTCTAAAATCAAGAATAAGGAAATGGTCAAATCTTCTACTGTGACTAAGATACTTCACCCAAATTGCTCTAGTCTTAGATGGATGCCTACTGGTATAAGATTTAAGAACATTCAATCTACATGGAATCACAGCTCTAGCTCTTGTCTTAAGTGGATGCCTACAGGAAAAATCTTTAAGAAGGTTGGGTTCAATTGGATTCCAACCAGAACTCTGGCCACTAATGACATTTCGAAGCCTGACTGTAATTCACCCTATGAACAGGAGATAACTGCTACTTACCCTTCCAATTGTCATTCCATATATGCTATTAGTGCAGATACTCCTCAGTCTTTTTCAGGTATAATGCTCAATTCAATCATGAACATCATGACTTGGTTTCCAACAGAACTAAAGACGACTTACTCAGGAATCATAGCTTGTCAGAACTGACGTACCTCGTATTTTGACTCCTGATCACTTCTACTCAGGACTCGTTCTCATTAATCCTTGTACAAATTAATCTACATTTTCTTATACAAAAAAAAAAAAAAAAAGGTTTTACATAATTTAATTTTATACAATATTTAATAAAGATGTATCTTTTCGTCATCGATAATATCTACGGACCTAGAAATGTCATTCAACAATGGCACGGCCTTTAGATGAAATTGAATGATTCTTTCAATTTTTTTTATTATTATACTTGTCCTAATATTCACATACTTAAGTCGACTAAGATTCACGGCAAGGAATTGATTCAATCAATGATCACTTTCTCACTGGTATCATTGATTGAGGGGGAGAATGGTATCTACTATCTGTTTATCAATGAGCTTCTTCATGTGATTCTTGCTTGAGGGGGAATACTTATGTCCCTTTATGTGTGTGGCCGTGTCAGTTATTCTGCTTGTGTGTCTTGGTTGTTGCATGCTACTTGGAGTAATTTTAGTTGCATTATTTTATATATATTGAACTGATGTGCTTGTCTTTTAAGTTATGCAATTTGATAAGTCTCTTCATGTATGCGAGTTGCCTTACCTGTTTATACATGCGAGTTGATAAATCTCTTGACACATGCGAGTTGCTTTACACCGTTATACATGCGAGTTGTTAGTTGAGGGACTTCAAGTGTCAAGTTTAAACTTATTTGTTTAAGTAAAAGCGTGTTGACAAAGAGTCAAAACACTTGTTATTTTGGTCAAACTTTTCCTCTTCATTCTCTCTCAAGATTCTTCGTAGCGAGTTGTCTTTTATGAAACGTGTGGTAGGATTAGTGACACCGCATTTCTTAATCGTGTTATAATTACTCAATACATCATTGTCTCTAATTCTTACTTATCATGCAGATCCACTCATCTTTGATTCGCATATCTTATATTGTCGATTAGGTTTGATTCCCTCAATCTATTTCTTGTTAATGTGAAAAATTACTGAAAGTGTCGTGGTTTCATTCTCATGATCTGATAATAGTTTGTATGCGCAATAGGGATCTTGGTCTTGTGGTAATTTTTAGATTTTAATCGATGTAGTTGTGTTTGATGTTAGGATTGGTTGTTTGGTGTGGTTTGTCTCCCTTGTTTCTAGCATTCTTGTGTGCTTTATCCCATCTTTGAGGTTATTGACTTAAGTGTTGTAAATGAGGAAGTTAATCTGGGACTATCGTTATACATTCTTGTAAGTGAGTTGTCCTCACAGTTGCTTATATCATGAGTTGCATGAGTTGATCTTGTATGAGTTGTCTCTTGCTCATCAATATATGCGAGTTACTATATGCGACTTGTCACATACGTTTGGACGATGTTGAGTTAACACATACTTTGACCTATCAGGGTTATGTTATGCGTGTTGTTCATATTTTTGACGAGCGAGTTGATGAATGCATGTTATCTTATGCGAGTTGTATCATGCGAGTTGTCCATATTACTAGTGTATTAACTACAACGTGTTCTATGCAACTTGTTCAAAGTATAGATGTGTCCATGCAACTTGATTTGTATATCTTTTAATCTATGTCTCGCATGTCGATTACATTTTACCATTGATGTGCATCTTATGTCTCCATCTTGGTCATATCTTGCTTTCTTAGGTATCTTGTATATCATTGTCAAAGAACTTATGATATGGGGTAGATATTTGGTCAAAATTGATAACTTTTTCTTACCTAACAAACTTTCGAATATTGTTGTTGTTGTATGTGTGTTCCTCGGATCTCAATGGTCGACACCACATCCTCTCGAGAACCTTGCTACCATTGCGCCAACCATTGCTCCTAATCGATGAGGAAATACTTCCATTTGCGGAATGGGTAACAATAGCTAAGAGCAACTACTATGTAGATGTGGATAAAGCCAACATAATCCAATTTACTGATCGGCTATTGACATTTTGAAAGATACCAACTTTGGAGCCTTAACCAGCGTTACAATTCCTTCCATTTATCTTCAACAATTCGAACAACATTACATGGGCCAAGATAACTGCTACATACTCGTGTAAGCTTGAAGACAAGTGGTATGACATCACCGTTGAGACTCTCAGGAATGCTCTTCAGATCACACCAAGAGACCCCTCTAATCCATTCGTCACTCCACCCACTACCGAAGAACTAATAGAGTTTTCCGATGAATTGGGATATCCAGAAAAGCTAACTAAGATCTATTCACTCATCAACGCAGAAGTATATCAACCACGGAGAACAATTGTAACGATTCTCAACTTATGCTTGATGGTAAACGCCGTGGGCGGACGGAGTAAGAGCCCTATTCCTGCAAATTATGCGGTTGGTTAAAGGTAAAACATTGATTTTGTCGAACGATATTTGGGAAGAATTCTCCTTGTCTTTAGACACATTCATCAACGATAGACTAAACTCTCCGAATAAAGTCAAAGGAAGAAAAGGCCTTGGCAAAAGAGTGATTCCAAGATCGTGTTTTCAAAGCTCATTATCCAAAGATTTGCAACAGATTTACAAGTTTACCCCACGGTTAGTCACCCTTCATGAAGACAATGATGAATTCATTCTTGGCAACTTAAAATATGTTGACAGAGGACATGACAAGGAAATATTTGGAATGCCTATCTCAAGCTCTTCTTACTGAAAAGAATTAAGAAAGCGATTACTTCAAGAGATTCTTAAAGAAGGCCTCCCGACACAATCGATGATCACACCAAACCCTACTTCCACACAATCCAAATCAAAACAATTTGAGTCTACCTACCAAGTCTTCCCAGAAGAAGAAGAGACCGATAGCTCAAGATTCACTTGACTCTGCACTCTAAAGCAAAAAGGAGAAAGAGAGAGACTGGAAAGGGTAAAGATAAAGGAGATAAGATTCTTGGATGAAGACGAAGCAACACTACAACAAGGAATCCAATTGAGCTTGGAAAGTCTCGACATACCACAAATACAACCATGGGAGGAGTCGTGGTTACGAGAACTGTGTCAAGACTCCTGTCAATCTACTCCCGGTTACAAGGTAAAGGAAAAGGAAATGTAGGTGAAGAAGGCATGCATGCAACTCGAGATGTTGTTAACGATCTCCTCTCCGACTACGAAAAGAAGCATTGAATCATCCTCGACTTAAGAACATTCTAGAGTGGAAAGGATGTGTCGACAGCAGCGGACATGCTACATACATGTATTGATCGAGGTAATGAACTATTGGAAGGCTCGCAGGAGATCCCCGAGCCAAGACACGAGGATCACCTCCACCGAAGAAGCAAACATGCTCATAGGATCATTGTCATCATCAAGAATAATGAGCCCGACTTTAGTTATGGTGATCAATTCCTAAAAGATGCACTTAGGATATCGATTCGACAAGCAAATGGTGAAAAGGAGGAAGTTCGGTCTATGTTCTCGGTCACTATTCAACAAGACACATCAACCATTCCTCCAATGTCGTGACCGATAGTCACCTCATCATCTACAACTCCATCAATCTCCTTCACCACTAACTCCTGCCGAATAACTGTACCTCCACCACACGAACTCGCTTCGGTTCCACCACCTATTGTCCTTCAGTAGTGACCCCTCACGCCACCGCTTCACCACCTCCGATCAAAACAATCGAGCAATTGCTCGAAGAGGCCATGAAACATATTGAGCTCTTGAGAAGCACCCGCCTAAATCTATCAATATCCTTGATCGCTTGCTTATCCAAGCCGGAGCAGCTCAATCTTGATGGCGGTTATGAATGTCATTGAAGCGGAGATTAAGGATGTAGTAGAATGCGATGGTGAAGGCTCCATCATCGAGGTTCAAGGATCTACCCACCTCCGACATGAGATCCGCTGCTTTCGATAGGATGTTTGACACAAGTGAACACAGGACAAAGTCTACAAGAAACTGTATGAAGCTCTCGAAGAATCGATCAAGCATGATGATCACCTGCAGTTTCTGGAAGATATTCATGAACGGGAGGGAAAGAAGAAAAGGAGGACTATGTTGAGGGAATCACTTTCTAGATTTCCTAATCAACCACCTCCTCCTCCTCCTCCTCCAACTGGTGGAGCTAGAACATCCGGAACTGTGGATCTTCTGGCACAACCGCAACTCATAAGACAAATCCACCAACACCTCCACCAAAACCCTCAAATCAAACCAATTCATCCGGTGGTCAAGTTACTTAGAAGACTTCTACGGCTTGGACCACGGTTGATTCCAGGTTTACACCCACATTCTCTACTATCCCAGAAGACCAGATGCTTAACGAAGAGTCTTATATTGAGCAAGAATCGAATCAAGACGATGATGCTTCTCCGCATATATCCTAAGTTGTCTCAAGATGAAGATTGGTTTGATGCATACATTTTGATAAACGCATTAAAACCTCTATAGCTGCACCATCCAAGGATACATCTCAAAGCTGGCTAACCAAAGAAAGGCCTCTAACGCCTAAACCTTCATGGGCTATACCAGAGTCGGACTTGATTGTCCCTAACACCTTCTGATGAGTCACTCCTACACATCACTGGAGATATGGGATGCTTTATCAAATGGTTCTGTGACAAGAAGGGAATCACGTCACTCACACCAAAGGATCTTGAGGGGCCAGCTTTTGAGATAGTTAAAGCCTTTCACTCTGATGCGGCTCATCTACAATTCCAAATGGAAGAGTGCTACAAGATCTTGATCGATCAAGTTGATGAAAATATCACGCTTTAATATCAACAATCCTCTTTCTCTTGGTGGTGAACCCGGTCAAGACTATACAACTGACTTCTTCAACCGAGACCGTACGTCTGCTCTATGTGAACGAACAATAGGAAGAAGACCGACCTTATCTATTTCAAGATGAAGGTTGCAACCTACTTAGATCCGTGTCTTGAGAAAATGGTACCGATCAATTCGGGTTGACAAGGAACTTGTATGCGACATTATTTGCTTCGTATGGAGTTTCACATTGGTGGATCAAGAAGAAGAAATTCTACATTGAAAGACATAGTGTAGAAAAGAGACGCAAAACTGTTCGATCCAAGCTGCGTATTCTAAGTGTGATCAGTGTAGAAATCTTCTCAATCTACGGCTATGATTATCTGAAGAAGATTGTTCTTAGAAGAGCAGACTTGAAAGATCATATTATTAAAGAAAACGACTTCAAACATTTGCTACCAAGTGATTTTGAAGATCTTTATCTTCTGAACCTCCAAGGACATCTTGACCATCTACCTATTCGAGAAAAGAAGGCTCTCTCTGTTGCAGTCAATCTTTGGATAAGGGGCTTAGTCATTTGACAAAGAGTTGGTGATTTTCAACTTGGTGTGGAAAGCTACTGCAAACGGAATCTAACAAGACCCTCACTGGGAAGCCACAGGACATGAATTTCGTCATGACTACACGATTGATTGACTCCCTGTAGCTGTCCTCTTTACCGACAAATACGGGTCAAGAATGCTAATGATGAGTCAAGCGAGCTATACAAGTTCAAATGATGGTACGCTCAAGATTGTTGAAGAAGAATTGAACTCAAGGGTGAAGGAAATCAAACTTGACTTGAAGCCGTGGAACAAAACGAGATACTGGACTGAAAAGGATTTAAGGAGGTGTAAAGAGTTCATTGCTGCGATCGGATGAAGACTTAAGACAAGAAAGATCTTCCACAGCCTTGAAAGTTTTGTGGGTGGAAGATTACGTGAAGGACATTACAAGCTACTTCAAAGAACAGAATGAAGACATCTTCCTGTAGTAGCTTTGTTATGTTTAATATTATATGTAATGTGGTGATTGTATTATGAACAACTATAACTGTAATGTATATGGTAGTGATAGGTTATGGCTAGTAGTTTCCATTTTTACTCTAAAAAGGGAACTTAGGAGTGTTCCATTTCAGATCAAATAAAACCGGACACATTTTTCTCCAACAAATTCTTTTTCCATATTTAAATCACTTGAGATCTAAAATCTCAAAGAATTTGAAATTTTTGATCGGGGGAGAAAATGTGATATAAATATGCAATCTAATAAAAGGTGATCATTTTTATTCCAATGTGCATACTGCTCTCCCATATGTGCTAAACGCTTCGAATCTCAAGTACATATTGAGGGAGCATTTCAAAAGAAAATAAACTTTAAGGTACTAATTTTCTATGTTTTATCATAAAGTACCTTGATTGATTTTCTAATGGTTTCTTTATGGCTTTTGTGATTGTGGATGTACTTCAAAAGAACTCCTTCCTCTATGTGTTAAAATTATTTCAAATATCTCGATGCACATATTGAGGGGGAGCAACTTTTTGAAAACCACATCCTTTCCCAAAATTATCTTTAACAAAGTATTTAAAATACTAATTATGATCGAGAAAATGATGTCGATATTCTTAGAAAATGTTAATCAAAGAAGTGAATTCTTAATTCTCAATCTGAAGATTTTCAAATCCTCTTGCCTCCATGTGCCAAAACGATTTCAAACATGCGATCTACATGTTGAGGGGAGCTTTTTCAGAAATATCAAAAACAATTCAGGTACAAAATGCTTTGATCATATATCACAAGTACCTGGATTGATTACTCAAATGGTTTTCAATTGGTTTCAATGGCAGAAGAACAATACCAAAAGACCGACCAATTTACTTCATGCATGGTGTTATAAGGATGGTTAGGTTAGGTATTCATTCCCACGATCCCACCGTAGCCTAAGGATCTACCCAGGACAATCCACTAGATATAGTAGAAGTTCTTAGGTATGATGAAAAAGGAAAAATGAGAATACGGGAAGATTGCGGATCGAGACAGAGCTAGAACCGGAATAAACCCAACAAGGTTCTAGTAATGAAGTCTCGTTAGCTTGAAGGGTTGAAGAATGAAAAGAAATGAATGTGAAAAGGGTGAAAAGAAATAGCCCTCCAATAATTTAACCTTAGGGCGTAAACCGGGTTCAATACATATGCTACGTTGTTTACTAAGTGTAACATCGGTATGAAGACAAGACGTCATGGACCCGACACACCGCACCTAAACTTCCCAAGCTACTCAAGTTCCTCTTAAAAGGACTTGTTTCATTCTCACGGAACCTACATAATCTATCGACTTCTCTTGAGATTGTTGATATTGAAGAGGAGACCTCTCCCTAGTCTCCAGGCATAGAAACCAAATGTGCACAATTGAGTCTAGAGCCAAGAGATCATCCACAATATCTTATTAGGATACAAAATTATTGAAGACTTGTTGTTTCACACAATGTGGAAAGTAAGAATAAATTAAGATTCCCACGCATTATCCTTGTGTTGCCGCGGAACATCCGAGTGATATGTTAAATATTCACGATGAAGATGGAAACTCCCTAGAGCCAACATCAAACAAGCTCTTGGTGGGTGACATGAGATCTTTCCGAAAGGTCAAGCTTGTGACAATCGGATAGAAACAATGGGCGATTCACTCTTGAATCAACCTTGGTCCATGAAATGAATTGATGAATACTTTTGAAAAACCGCTCGATGTGCAAATCTCTTCTTCTCTAGCACATCGAATGTGTATTCATTTTCAAACACAAAGTATCTCCGATTGAAAAATACTTTTGGAAAAACCGATTCGATGCGAATCTCTTCTCTCTCTAGCACATCGAATGTGTACTCTTTCAAATACAAAAGTATTTTTGATTGAAAATTGATCTCGTCTCATAAAACCTTCATCGTATTGCAAAATTCTTTCTTCTAAGCAATACGCGATTGTTTTCAAATCAATTTTCATCAATCGCTGAATCTCAATTATTGGGTTCACTCGCTCCGTGTTGTCTTCTTTGAGATGTTCCAGCTTTTTGAACAATTTAGAATAGTCATGAAACCTCGTCAAGGAGATTCTTTGGAATTATACCGATCACAGGCAATACTTGTCTTGATCAACGAGGAACCGTGGGCGTGTACCTCAATTCAACAAAGTGATCAAAGACACTTCGTGTGTTTTATTGCTAATCGTTGTTTGCGGTACATTTGGACTGTTGCACCGATCGTAATCGGAAGTCAATCAAAAGTCGCATGCTCACGAGATCCACACTTAATTAAAGAAATCATGACTAGTGCATATCTACATAACTCGGCTCGATATTTTTATACTATGCTCTCGCTTCCGTGCCAAATATTATGAACCAGTAAAGCTTCCGCTACTCTGATGGAAAGATGTCATGATCCTGAAAGTGTGAGCATGTAGGACCGTGAATTTTATGTTGTTTAGATGATTCGGGTGGTCTAGGATGATGATAGTATATGAATGCCATGGTTAGAGAGATGAAGAGAGTAGAGAGGGAATTCTAGAGAGATAAACAAAAGTGTAAAAGGTTAGATTAGAACTTCCAACCCTCTACCTTGGAAGGTAGAGGGTATTTATAGGTTACAAACTAAACGACCTCTGACTGTGGATCGGTGATACAATTGGTAAAGACCGTCCTTCCTCCACGGTGTTACACTAAACTATACTATGCTACAAACTAACTAATTAACTACTAAGTAACGTAAATAACGACATGTCTACGAGCTAACATATGCTAGACTATAATTGGGGTGTGACACTTTAACATGGAATTTCCAATTCTAACAATCTCCTAAGGAGGTCACCCCATGATTTACATTTTGAATCCTAGCATTCTATTCTTGACTTTGTTCTTGAGCTCGTAGACTTCAATTCTTCAAATCGCAATCTTGTGCATTAGTAGCGATTCTTCAAAGTCCGATTATTTTGTACTTTCGGTGGAGGTCTTTAATCGATCCACATCTTTGATGATCTTCAAGCTTTCATTGAGATCATCACCACAAATAAATCTCTCGGATCATCCATAGTTGTGTTGCCATCATGTGATGTTGTAACTTTTGGACCAACATGCTCACAATTTCGGATCATGACATCTTTCCATCGTAGTAGCGAAGCTTTACCGGCTCATGATATTTAAAAGAGCGTAGGCGTAGACATTGTATAAAAATATCGAGCCAGGTTTTGTAGATAAGCACCACCATGATTTCTTCAAATTAAGTGTGGATCTTTGTGAGCATGCGGCTTTGAAATGACTCCTCAATTACGATCACCGCAACCAGTCAAGTGTACCGCAAACATGAGCTTAGCAATAAAACACACGAAGTGTCTTTGATCACTTTCGTTGAATTGAGGGCCACGCCTGGCCAGCTTCCCCGTTGATCAAGACAAGTCTTGCCTGTGATCGTATAATTCCTAAGAATCTCCTTGACAGGGGTTTCGCAGTGTTCTAGCCGTTCTCAAACCGGAACATCTCAAAGAAGACAACACGGAGTGAGTGAACCAATAATTGAGATTCACCGATTGTTGAAAATGATTTGAAAAACAATTGCGTATTGCTTAGAAGAAAGAGTTTTGCAATACGACGAAGGTTTTATGAGAAAGATCAATTTTCAATCACAAATACTTTTTATATTTGAAAAGAGTACACATTCGATGTGCTAGGTAAAAGAAGAGATTCGCACATCGAACGGTTTTTCCAAAAGTATTTTTTTTCCAATCAGAGATACTTTTTGAGTTTGAAAACATGAATACACATTCGATGTGCTAGAGAAAAGAAGATTTGCACATCGAATGGTTTTTCCAAAAGTATTCGTCAATTCCATTCCTGGACCAAGGTTGATTCAAGATTGAATATCCCCATCGTTTCTATCCAGTTGTCACATGGTTGATCTATTGGATAGATCTCACATGCCACCCACCAGGAGCTTGTTTGATGTTGGCTCCAGAAGGCTTTCCATCTTCATTGTGAATATGATTGCATATCACCCGGATGTTCCCGCAATCACGACAAGGATAATGCGTGAGGACTCAAAGATATAATCTCTTTCCACATTGTGTGAAATGAGAGTCTTCATTGATGATGTCCTAATGAGATTTATTGATGATCTCGTGGCTCTAGACTCAATTGTGCACATTTGGTTCTATGTCGGGAGACTAGGGAGAGGGTCTCTTCTTCAATATCAACAATCTCTAAGAGAAAGTCAATATATTATGTCGGTTCCCGTGAGAATGAAACAAGCCCTTTTAAGAGGAACTTGAGTAGCTTGGGAAGTTTAGTGCAGATGCGTCATCGGGTCCATGACGCCTTGTCTTCAATACCGTGTTACCTTAGTAAACACCAAGTAGATATGTATTGAACCCGGTTTCGCCCTAAGGTTGAATTATTGGAGGGCTATTTCTTTTCACCCTTTTCACATTCATTTCTTTTTCATTCTTCACCTCTTCAAGCTTATCGAGAATTCATTACTAGAACCTTGTTGGGTTTATTCCAAGACTAGCTCTCGTCTCATCGCACTCTTCCCATATTCTCATTTTTCTCCTTTTTCAATATACCTAAGGACTCTACACTATCTAGTGGATTGTCCTCGGTAGATCCCTCCGTTACGGCGGATCGGGAACAAATACCTAACCTAACCATCCTTATAACACCATGCATAAAGTAAATTGGTCGGTCTTTTGGTATTGTTCTTTCCTTCATGAAACCAATTGAAAATCATTTGAAAATCAATCAAGGTACTTGTGATATAAAATCAAAGCATTTTGTACCTTAATAGTTTTGATCATTTAGAAAACCTCCTCAACATGTGCATATGATTTAGAAATTGTTTAGCACATGGAGGCAAGAGAGACTCAAATATTTTCTTTGATCACAATTTTCATAGAAAAAGCCATTTGATTTTCTTTGGTAAATTCTCCTCAATATGTGCATAGAATATTTGAAATCATTTTATCACATAGAGGAAAGAGTTATTTGAAGCACATCCACGATCACAAAATCCATTAAGAAAACCATTTGAAAACTCAATCAAGGTACTTTATAAATCACTTTAAAAAGCTTTTGTACCTTGAAAGTTTATTTTTTAAAATGCTCCTCCAATAATGCTGCAAAGCGTTTAGCTTACACAAGGGAGAGCAACATGCACATTTGAATCAAAACGATCACCTTTATCAAATTTCATTACTAAATCACAATTTCTCCCCGATCAAAAATATCAAACCCTTTGAGATTTTGGATCCCAAGTGATTTAATAAGGTTTAGAAAACATGGGAGAAAAATGTGTCCGATTTAAAACTCATCTTGTTTTTGGATAAATGCTCCCCTCAACATGTGCATTATGTATATTGAAATCGTTTGGCACATGGAGCGTGGAGTGCTTTGAAGGACTAAAACCAATTCCATTAAAACAAATTTGAGATTTAAATCACGATCTCTCACCCAATCAAAGATTTCAAACCATTTGAGATTTGTGATCCCAAAAGATTTAAATAATTTAGAAAATTTTTGGGGAAAGACGTGGCAAGATTTGATTTTGAAAAATGATAGATAAGGACCATTTTAAGACATTAAAGATTATTAGTGTCAGGTATGATTGTTTAAAGAGATCTTTTAGTAAAATAAAACAATTTCACAATCAAACAATAACAGAAAAAATTTCATTTTGACAGATCTTTGAGTTTTAAAGAAAATCATACCATGACATAACATTAAATCTTTAGATCACCACATTTTAACGTACAAACCGGAACTTTTATGAAGAAATATTGTTTGAAAATATTATATTTTAAATCACTCTCCCCCTCAATAGATGACCGAAGTCGATAATTGAGTGACATAGGTTTTTATAAAAAGAAGTCCGGTTGATTTCCAAAATTTAAGTTCAATTTATTTTCAAAAACAATACTTTTCCATTTTCAAAACAGTATTTTCAAAATTGTTTTAAGAAAAATGGTATCATCTACTACTTATTCCTGCACAAAGATACATTAGTGCTTGAGAAGCTTCCGTTGTTGTTGCTGTAGGGTTTGGAAGAAAAACCATCTGCTGATACAGTGAGACTTCTTCTTACGTTGCATTTATGCCAACTCTCTATAGAAGTTCAATTAAGCTCCGTTTCTTCATTTGTCAACCCAAGATATAGTTACCCTTTCCTTTCGGCATCCAATCATCTTCAATTGTGGGATCCGGATCGGGAACATTCTTTTATACCAATATACCTGCATATGTTAGTGAACACACATACAAATATATGGTGGTCGACATCACCCAAACAACAATCGACTAATAAAAGTCAATGCAACATATCAATCAGATCATATAAATGTATGGGAATAATGTGTTCATCAAACTCTAATCATCTAATCCTAGCAATCATATCCTAGGCACCTAGTCCTTCAACATAGGTTAACATCATTTTTAATTAAGCATATTAGGATAATTAAGAAAGCCCGTTTAGATGATGTATATTTTAAAACATTATCCTCCTCAATCAATGAATCAATTTTTTGAAAAGTTTAAAAGTACTGAAGTCATTGATTGAGTTTTCAATTTATTTAAAACTACGAATTAGATTGATTTTCAAGCAACTCATTTACCACCATTTTGAAATCAACAAATATTTTTCCGAATAATCTTTAGACGGAAAAACATTTGTGTAGGACAGCAGATCCTTCTCGACATACTTTCCTCATTTTGTTTTAGGATAAGTTCACGAAATATTTGAAAATTGGTTTAGCGCAACACTTTCCTTTCTTTGAAGAGCGGGTTGCTATCTCAAATAATAGCAAACCATAATTTTGAAGAGCGGGTTACTGGTCAAGTAATCGCAAGCCATATTTTGAGACATGTTTTGAAAAGAATATTTACACCTCCTGCTCGAACTTCATCTATGGTCCGTGCCATTATTGAATGACATTTCTAAGACCGCAGATGTTATCGATACTGAAGACATGTCATTAGAAAACATATTTTTGGAATTTTTCAAATTTTTCTCGATTTTATGGGTTTTGAAGATTTTATATTTTCTATTTTCTTTTCTTTGGTTTTATATTTTTGTATTTGGTATTTCGAAAATATATACAAAGATAGAGTAGATGATATAATTTGAAGATGATGATGATACCGAGATAAGGATATCGAACAAGACGTCAGTAGAAGATAGAATTGATCATCTTAAATCCTTCCACCACCAAAGCTTCGAGGCTCCGAATGAAGATTGAACATGAGCCTTTGAGAAAGAGAGACTTTGGCAACTTCCCCCCAAACCGAAAATCCTTATGTTGAGCAGATTCGAAGCTCTATTTCAAGCTTGCTTTAGCCAGGTGCACAAGGAAGCACACCATTATCATAAATCCCGTTGCTCCATTTAAGAACGATAATCGAGGATCTCCATTCGGGGTTATACCATCCAATAGAATAACAGCAACGTTTCATCCCACACTTAAATAATCTTCTCAAATTCCTTTTCCACTAAAGTCTAAAGCAATCCATTCCAAAAGGTGTCAAGAGAACCATTCCCCCAAGTAGTTGAATTGATGCAGTCAGTCTCTTTGTATAGTGCTCAAGAACTCTCCCAAATACATATAATGAGGGGAATGAAAACACCTCCCCATGTTCACATTTTTCTTCCCCAGTGATTGTGTATGAAGCTCAAGAACCCAAGTACACCAATACCCAAGAGCTCTCCAATCACATCATGAGGGGAATGAAAACACCTCCACAATGTTCACATTTTTCTTCCCCGATGATCGTGTATGAAGCTCAAGAATCAAGTACACACATTCCTACCAAAGAATAACTTATAACACCTCCTCATGTCATACATTTATCTCCTGAATGTCATAATTGTACCTCTTTATCTTGAAACTTTCTCTTACATCTCTTCCCCACGTAGTTGGAACAAGAACACTAGAAGCTACTAGACATACATCGAGTTTCTTCGGGTCATGACATTTGTCTTCCCGAATAACTTCAATAACTTAGAAGTATTAAGTTCATCATGTGTACTTGTTATGCTTTTATATGCTTGTCTCCTTCCCTTTGCTAGTTTAGACACTTGAAATCAACAACATAGTATAAGCCCAAATACTTGAAATCTTTATGAGAAGAACACTTGAACTCTTGTGAGAATCAACTTGTCAAGACTCTCTCGACTATTTTATCAACCCTTATGTAGACAATTTGAAGTGACCACTGATGAAGAAAACCCGATATACCATACTTGAAACTAAAGTCAACTTTCCCACATTTGTATCTTAAGTCACACCCAATGATGGAAGAACGGTTGTCGAATTTATGCTAAGTAAATCTCTAAGTACTCACTACCCAAACAAAGTATGAGACATTAACACCTCTTGCGATTATCCACATCGTCATATAGTGATGACATTTGGTAAACAAAGTAACTCCTAATAGTGATAGTTAACTGTGTCTTCAACCATCCACCTCATTGACTGTAACTAGATAAACCAAGTCTTCAACTCAAATTCTTAAGCCCGAAAATTATCAAATAAGAACACGCCTTTGTGAAAGTCAACTTCAATCTCAAATAAGTGATAAATGATTAACTCCGAAGTAATCAATTTGTGTCAAATGTCCAACACGTGAATAAATGTACAACCGGATGTACATTGACCCACTTAATGAACCGGAACAAATGATTCCTCAACATCAACTCCCTCTTCCTAAAGATATACATATAGAGACCTATCCGGAAGATTCACTAATAATGTCTTCAAGCGGATGAGAAGTCATTTCCTTAATGTTCATGTGGTTGATTTACGTGAGTGCACAATAATCCATGAAGATTTGGTAAAGGAATACCAAAGAGTGGATCATTTTTCATGAACAATAATCCGTGAAGATTTGGCAAAGGAATACCAAAGAGCGGATTATTATTCAATAGTGCAATTGTAATATTACAATAGTCAATATCAACATCTCGAGGAGTCGCTAAAATAATATGAGCAAGTCTAATTGGGATTGAATCGACTTATAACTCTCTCCCAATTAGTGCTCTCCCTAAACCGACAACTGCTTTGATAAATGCCCATTAAGAAGAAGTCTTTAGATAATCAAATGCAACTCGTCTTTAGTCTTCTAACATGTAGCGTAAAATGTAGAAACAGCATCAGACTCGACCTTCTTCAAGATTTTCCATTGGGGAATAAATAGTTAACATCTTCATCACACCAAAAGTATCCCAATTAACTTACATCTTGCAAATCCCTTAACTAAAATCCTCCCAATCAAACAAGAACGTAAAAGATGTTCGCAGAGGAAGTTAGCAATCGACTGCATAGCGAACACACGAAATGGTAACACACCAGCAAACAATCACATCAAACAAGAAATGCACGGTCGCTCGAATCATCATGTTGATGTGCACGTGAAGCATTAACCGGAAGAACTTTGTCGATAAACTCATGGGTCCATGAGAAGATGTCAACCAACGGCTCTTAGAAGAAACTACATGTGAAGATGATCCGATTAGAAGAAGCTCGGTTCTTACATGAGTTAGGAGCCGTTTGACCATATATTCTCAAATATCAATCAATCATACAAAACAATTCACACTTCTTCTCCTCACAAGAATTGCATACACGGAGATGCCATTCTTGATTAAACAAGTGATTGTCATCCAAATGTATTCTATTCACACTTCTCTCCCGCATAATTAGTCACATGATGTCTCCATCGTCATTATAGTTGAGCAAGTGGAATAAGAAAACAATCAACGATAGTCCGGTTCACTTGATGACCGGCGCGATGGAAAAGCATGAAGCATGTTGATGAGAATGGTCATAAATAAGAAGATTTCTCTTCACACAAGATAATGCTTGCCAAGCGTACACATTTCTTTTCTTTGAGGAACGAGGCACGAACCGATGTAAGTTCGTAAACGTCATAAAAGATTTCTCTTCTTTTAAAGATAAAGCGCCTTTAAATGTACACTTTTCTTTTCTTTAGAAAACGAGGCATGAACTCGTTGTGTTCATACGTCATGATCTCTCTCTTTCATCATCTCTTGGCAAACTTATAATCAACCCCATTATCATTCAAGAGGCTCTTTGTCGTGACAGTTGATGGAGAAACCCAATATGATGAATTTGACCACAAGTAAACCTTTCGTGACTTATACTTGCATATGTAACAAAGAAGCGTTGATTTCCATTAGCATCTCTAAGTACTCTCTATGTACTCTATACTCTTCAAACCAACATCAAGTATAAGACGACATTACCTCTTGAAAATCCACAATTGAATGCGACCTTGGGTACTACAACGCTCCTTAAAGTGATAGTTATTTTGTGGTGGTATGAGCCCAATTCCCCAGTGGTAAAAGAAAAGGTAAAAGACACCCAACAATAACTAGATTTCCAAGTCTTCATTTTTAATAATAAGCTCGAACAAGGATCATGAAGAATCTTCATCCAACCATCCCGATACCTTCAGATACTAAGTACACTCTTGTGATATTTCACTTCAACCTCGAATAAAAAATAGTGAATTAACTCCGTTGTCACATCTTCTTGGTTAAAAGCTCAAATCTAGCCTCCTTTGACATTTTAAGTGAAGTATGATAATGGTTTCATCCCGACCATGGTTAAAAGCACATAACTCCGTAAAACCATGTAATAACCAAACTGCCACGACGAATATCCAAACACACATCCAATTCATGAAGTACACCCTTTTTATCCCTTCTTCGAAGTAGAAACCGTAGCACTAGCATCAGAAAGGATCCCGACCTACACTTTCCTTTCTCCAGGATGGTTCCATCATCACGGGATTTTACAATTCTATGGTTTAAACCGAGAAATAGGTTCTTCATGGGATTTTACAAAACCAAGAATAAACCGTAAGATAGATCCGAAATGCACTTTACTTTTACCATGATGTTTCCATTGTTACGGATTTTACAAGTCTATGATTTAAACCGAGAAATAGTTTCTTTCGCGGGATTTTACAAAATCAAGACAAAACCGTAAACAATGTCAGCTTGAATGTGTTATGACGACTTTGGTTTCGGTGAATATCTGTTTTAGGGGAACATGCAGCGGTTCATCAGCGGTTCATAATCCAACATCAACATTATCATTAACCATCCAATCAACACTTTGGTAAACACATCATTCACGCATTCTGTCGGCTATTGTAGTGACAACATGGCGAAGTAAACCCGATATGCCAAACTTGAGAATGAAGTAAACTTCCCCAGATTTGTTACTTAAACTTGTACTAATCCTTGTGAACAAGAAACGGTGTACCCAATGTACAAAACCTCTTGACATTCTCAACTGAGTAAGACACCGAAGTGATAGCTACGTTGTGGGTTAAGTGTGAAAGAATCACAAACGCAACTAAATAGCCAAGTCTTTATCACCCTCTATAAACGCCCAAACAAGTCATCTTCGCGGAATGGTAGAAAGAAAGAGGACGAAATAAGTAAACACGCCCGAAAACCTCACTTCAAATCCAAATAAGAACTACCGTACAAACAACCCGTAGTCAACTTAGTTCCAATAACAATTCAAGCGTGAAAAAGTATATATCAAAACATTCATCGTGAAAACGTATATATCAAAGTATCAAACTGTATGCCACAAAGAATCTCCATTTCATAGCATATCTCATCATCAAAACACATTATCACAAGTCTCATCGTTAAATCTCTTCAGCAAATCTTATCGTCAAGTTACTTAAATACAATCCAATTTAGAGAAGCCCATTTTTCTTCATCCAAATCCAAATCATCACATATATTCAAGCACACTCCCGTTCCAAAATTGAAAGCCCAAGTAATTTATAATCCAAACCCGATCACAACATAAGCCCCATAAAATAATCTCACCACCTATGGAATTAGTTCCACTTCCAAAGCCGTCAAGCCCAAATGCAAGATTGTCTCATTCCAAGTCCACTAGTAGCCCAATAAACAACATAATACACCACTTCCCACAATTACTGATGGTTTAAATATTTGTATCATTGAGATCTTTTAAAACGGAACTTATTGAAGTGTCCAAAAAGAGTAAACTAATCCATATGTAGAATGAGACTCGCGATTTAGCCGGTAACATTAATATTAAATCAGTTTAAAGACATTCACTTGAGATCGAGTAGATGATACCAATCAACATATATTACTCTTCTACAAATCAAGCTTAAAGTACACGGTCCATTACTCACGCCAGATAAACACATCAACAGATCCGAGCTTAGGCCCACGATACAATGTCAAACAGAATCTGGCCCAAAATCAAGTAAACCCGCATCGGCCCATGAACAAAAGGGTTAGCATCTGTTCGGTCCATATCACCATATAGCACAAGACCTAATTATTAGGAGTTATAAAATACCACAAAGTATCTCACAACCCTAATAATCCTCCACATAACAACACGCAGTCATACAAACTCTCAGTTACCAAACCATAATATCTCTTTATCATTTCTGTCCGCCCCAATATCTAAACATACTCATCACAAAACCCTAAAACTTCTAACATTAAAATAATCTACCTCTCATCACCTGCTATCACATCAGTCAAAACGTTCCAATCAACAAAAAACCATTCGACCCCTTTTTCTGCTTCTAATCAAAACGCATGAATTAATTACTCAAGCGCACATCACCACAGGGATGGTTTGATGTTGCCGCTGCCACAGGGATGGTTTAGGGCTTATAGATTCGATTGACACTCATTCGCCACAGAGATGGCTAGAGAAGGCTTCACGAACGAACCAAAGGTAGGTTTAATTATGCATATAGTTAAAGTATCATTAACAACGAACAAATGAACAAGATATAACATGTTTTGTTATCATCTTTTCATTTTAGTTTTGGATAGTAAATGAAGCGAGTCTTCAACAAGTTGGATCTGTGATGATTTCATAAGTCGTGCTTCTGGACCCTTGGTCTTGATAAACCTTTTGAGTTTAACGACTTATGAGAAACTGAGATTCATTTGACAATTAATTTGATATAGTTGATGAGTTTTTGAACGAACCAAAGAGGGTTCATAACAACCTGTTAATGGACCCATCTTTATTGTGTTCGAATAGTTGTGATGAGTGGACATAAATAAGGATCAGTGATGAGCTTGGTTCAATGAGAGATGAGTCTAATAATGATAGAGCATGAACCATTTCGGAGATCAATTATTGTTATGATATGAGTGTTGAGTAAAGATTGTCTTTGTTCCGATAGATGTAAGAGTTTGTTGATATTGTTGATGTAGATTTAGCCTATTGTGAATGATCTTGAATAAGTTCTTTAGCATTAGGTCATGGTTGTGTCATTGATTTTGTAATTCATTTGGTTCTTGCTGGTGTTGAAAACTGATGCTACATGTTTTGAAGTATGGTATGAGTGTCTTTACATCAAAAATCATCCCTTTCTTTTTACACAAACTGCATACCCTTAACTTCTCTAGTCAACAAGTCGCTTCATATTCTTCCCCTTATCAGTCAACTCGCATTCATTATCTGGCTAACAACTCGCTTCATGACCATAGTTAACAACTCGCATTTAGTAATGCAAGTAGACAACTCGCTTTAGATTTTGCATACACAACTCGCATCATTCAAAAACATTGATAAAACGTATCTGCTTTCATTGCATCAATTAAGTTGCTTTCATTGCATCAATATGCAACTCGCTTCAGTTTTGACTCAACTCGCATCAGCATCAACTCGCTCAAAAGCAAGTGCAGATTTAACATATGCAAGTTAAGTAACTCGCATTATTCATGACCAACTCGCTTTTGAAATACAATGAATCTGGACTGAAAGTAGCAGGCTGCAACTCGCATCCAAGAATACCACAACTCGCTCTACATTAAAAAAATGTTTAACAACTCGCATAGCATATTCAATGAATCTGGACACGATGGCAACACTCATTCAAAAATGAGGTAGTACACAACTCGCTTATATGAAAAACGTCACCAATCACACAACTAGCATTTATGAAAACCAGCAGCAGCAGACCATCAAAAGCGTGACCAAGAATGATAGCACAACTCGCATATATGAAAAACAGCAGCAACAGACCATTAAAAATGTGACCAAGGATGATTGACCAAATGAAAAACTTAAAACCAAATGAAAACTTAAAACCAGATTGACCAAATGACATTAAAAAACCAACAGTTAGCATATCATAAAACCATATTCGACCATACATAACCAACATGAAAACTTGTTAACACAACTGTACGAATCAAACCACACAAACCGCATCAAGAAACCATTTGAATCGACCCAAAAAACAAAACCTGGCTCTGATGCCAATTGTAGGATCGTGAATTTTATGTTGTTTAGATGATTCGGGTGGTCTAGGATGATGATAGTATATGAATGCCATGGTTAGAGAGATGAAGAGAGTAGAGAGGGAATTCTAGAGAGATAAACAAAAGTGTAAAAGGTTAGATTAGAACTTCCAACCCTCTACCTTGGAAGGTAGAGGGTATTTATAGGTTACAAACTAAACGACCTCCGACGGCCTGGGATCGTATACAAGCGGTAAAGACCCATCCTTCCTCCACGGTGTTACACTAAACTATACTACGCTACAAACTAACTAATTAACTACTAAGTAACGTAAATAACGACATGTCTACGAGCTAACATATGCTAGACTATAATTGGGGTGACCGACACTTTAACATGGAATTTCCAATTCCTAACAGAGCATGTCGGTCCAAAAGTCACAACATCACATGATGGCAACACAATAAAGGGTGATCCAAAGATTTACTATGGCTGATGATCTTAAAGAAAGCTCGAAGATCATCAAAGATGTGGATCAATTAAAGGCATCCACTAAAAGTACAAAACTATGCGGACTTTGAAGAATCGCTACTAAAGCACAAAGATTGCGAAACTTGAAGAATTGAAGTCTACGAGCTCAGAGCTTAAGACAAAGATAGAATGCTAGGATGCAAAATGTATTTCATGGGGTGACCTCCTTGGGGAGATTGTTAGGAATTGGAAATTCTATGTGAAAGTGTCGGTCACCCCAATAATGGTCTAGCATTTGTTAGCTCGTAGACTTGTCGTTGTTTACGTTATTTAGTAGTTAATTAGTTAGTCAGTAGCGTAGAATAGTTTAGAGTATCACCGTGGAAGAAGGACGGGTCTTTACCCACTGTATGCCTGATCCACAGCCTGAAGGAGGGCGTAGTCATTTGTATAAATATCCCTCTTCCCACAAGTGAGATGGTTGGATGTTCATTTGGTAATCTAACCTTCTATGTGTTTCTCTCACTAGAACATCTCACTTTCTCTCTCTACTCATTCCATACGCCTCTTTAATGTATGTGTTGACGTGTTTATGAAATCCAATATGTTATACATGTAGGTCTTGCCATAACTTGGCACTTAACAATCCTAACTTAGGAACATGTATAATGAGATTTTACGACTCCTTGAAAACATTCAAGTAGTCGTCGTCACTCATTTTTAGGAACTTTTAGTTGTCCCACATTCGCTATGCGTTATACTTGATATGTTCCTGCTTTTAGTCCTTATAGAAATAACTAAGAGAAGCACTTGCTTAAGAATGCAAATGGCACATTTGTTGAAAGCCTCGATCCGCAGAGGCGGATCCTGAATTATAACTAGCGGATCCCTCCCGAGGAACCATGGGATCCGTGACTACGATGAGCAATACATACTTGCTTACATCAAAACAACTCACTAGATCACCTCACACTAGTCAAACATAAGACATTAGAGCCAACTAAGTCTTCCTCAAACATTTGAAATCCTCACACTCACCCATGGCTTACCTAGGATATATTTCAAAGTGTTTTTGATTTATCAACTCATCAAAACTCACCATATTTCCGCTCCAACGCTCACACATTATTTATCACATCTCATAACACTTAGTTTGATATATCCATCAATTTTAGCAAATTGGTTTTAATCCTTTGACTCAAAATTAGGCTCAAAACTAGTTTTTCATTTTTATTTTTATTATTATTTTAAGATTTTAGTAAATTTTTAAGGCTTCATCGACTTTTAGGACTAAATTCCACCATCTTTCATCTCAATTCAAATGATATTTGTCTCAAGCACTTAGTTAGACTACCTAAAGTGAACTTTCCTACCCAAAACCGTCATTAAGCACCATCACCCTTATGGTTGAGCATTTAAGACATCCACCACTCAAGACTTCCAAATTAAGTCAAAACCTCGAGATACATAAGTACTAGACCTTTCAAAAGCATAATTATTTCACCTAGAATCATCGATGACGGATCCACAGTTTATAACCACCGGATCCTCGTGAGAGGATCCATGGGATCCGTGGTCGCAGAAAGCTTAAATCGCCTTCCCTCTTCAATTTTAAGCCACCTTTTGGTTATCTAACCACCTTTAGCTTACATTTATTATCTCCTAGAGTGATCAATATCCTAAGTGCATGCTTAATCCTCTTAGTGGCCAAGAATTTAATTCACTAATTCAAAATCATCCTTTATAAACCAAACACTCCTAAGGTTAAATCATCACTCTCACCTAGCTCTTAAAATTCAGTGATTAGAAGTTTATATTGCATCTTTACCATCACCATGACCAAAGCACTTAGCAACAACTCTTCAACCAAAGGCAAATCCAAAAGAAAGGGTCACATGATTCATGAGATTTCATCCATCAATCATCTCCGTAAGAGATAACAATGCTAGAATCCCACCTCAACAAACTCATTCAACAATTGCTAGGAGAACCGCAAGGATTAGCATCAAACCTTTTGGGCTAGAAAAGGGTCATCTAGTTCAAAACCAAATATAGCTAACTCTAGCAAGCCATCTAAGTCCTCATTCCTTGAGCATAGATTTAACGAGCCTCTTCCTCACCCAAATCTCTATTCATTAGAGCATTCACCACCAAGAACCTCCCACTCACCAACTTTCTCATTAAATAGAGAACCACCCACAATACCGAATAGTCCATCATGGGAAACAAGGAACAATCATTGTAACGCCCCGACCCGACAAGGGTAAAGGAATCACAAGTAATGGTGTCATATCAAAGCAAACATAAATATCCAAAAGAAATCTCAACATAAATATTGAAATAATCCAAGTCA
>CM040238.1:244753086-245019592 GCA_022545495.1 Chrysanthemum lavandulifolium | reverse complement strand
ACAATCTACTAGTTAGTGTAGAAGTCCTTAGGTATGATGATAAAAGGAGAAATGTGAGATATGGGAAGAGTGCGGATCGGACCGAGCTAGTCTTGGAATAAACCCAACAAGGTTCTAGCTATGAAGTCTCGGTAAGCTTGAAGGGTTGAAGAATTAAAAGGAATTGAATGAGAAAGGGTGAAAACAAATAGCCCTCCATATATTCAACCTTAGGCGTAAACCGGGTTCAACTCATATGCTCTTGATGGTAACATCGGTATTGAAGACAAGACGTCATGGACCCGGTGACGCTTGCGCACCTCAACTTTCAAACAACTCAAGTTCCTCTTAAAAGGACTTGTTTCATTCTCACGGGAACCGACATTATCTATCGACTTTCTCTTAGAGATTGTTGATATTGAAGAAGGAGACCCTCTCCTAGTCTCCAAGACGGGATCCAAATATGCACATATTGAGTCTAGAGCCACGAGATCATCAATAAATCTCATTAGGACACTTTCATTAAAACTCTCTGTTTCACACAATGTGGAAAGAGATTTTATCTTGAGTCCCACGCATTATTCTTGTGGTATTGCCGAATATCCGGTGATATGCCAACATACTCACAATGAAGATGGAAAGCCTTCGAGCCAACATCAAACAAGCTCACGGTGGGTGGCATGTGAGATCTATCAAATAGATCAACCATGTGACAACCGAAGTAAACAATGGGCGATTCAATCTTTTGAATCAATCACGTTCAGTTATGGATTGACGGATACCTTTGAAAAACCGGTCATTGTGCTTAAAACTCTTTTCTTTAGCACATTGACCGTGTTCAATATTTCAAATCAAAAGGTGTTTATGATTGATAATTAATTTTCATTAAAACCTTCGTTGTAGTGCAAAACAATTTCTATTGAGCAATACACGATTGTCTTTCAAATCTCTTTTCATCAATCGGTGAATTTCTACTTATTGGTTCACTCACTCCGTGTTGTCTTCTTTGAGATGTTCGGTTTGAGAACGACTAGAGCATTGCGAAACCTGTCAAGGAAATTCTTGAATTATACCGATCACAGCGGTACTTGTCTTGGTCAACTGGGAACCATGGCCGTGTACCTCAATTCAACGAAGTGATCTAAGACACTTTCGCGCTTTATTGCTAACTGTTTTATGCGGTACACCCGACGTTCTGGTGATCGAATGAAGCGGTTAATACATAGCCGCATGCTCACACTACACATTCATCTCAAAAGAAATCATGATAAGTGCATCAATGACTCGATATTTTCACTCCATGCTTCGCTACTGCTGCGCCAATATCATGAATCAACGAAAGCTTCCGCTACTCGATGAGAAGATATCATGATCCGAATGTGAGCATGTCGGTCCGAATGTCACAACATCATATAACACCAACACCACAATGGATGTCTCGAGATTTTTAGTAGTGATGATCTCAAAAGTGGCTCAAATTTATTATCACGTGGATCGATAAAGACCTCCACCGGAGTAACCAAACATGCAATGAGAAGAAACAATGACTACGAGCTTGAGCAAAGTACTACATCAAGAATGCAAGAACAATTGTTAATGAAATATCCGTTTGTATTCAATGTAATTTTAGTATATGTTTGAGGTGACCTCCTTAGGGAGATTGTTAGGAATTAGAAATTCCGGTATTAAAAGTCGGTCACCTCAAGTATATGTAATCGTTAAGCTCGTAGTCGTAGTTCTTTTATGTTAAGTAGTATTTAGGTTAGTAACACCGTGGAGGACAGACGGTCTTTACCCACCTGTATGCACGATCCATGCCCGTTGTGTGGCGTTTATGTAAGACAATAAATACTCTCTACCTCCCAGGTAGAGTTGGAGCTCATAATAATATTTTCTTTCTCTCACTATAGTTCCCAACTCTCTTCCTTTCTCTCACTAGAACTTTCTCTCTCTAACATACTTATACGCCTACTTTGATCATGGTTTAGTGTGTTTGTGAAATCCAATATCTTACATATAATTACTAAAAATTCCATATATATGTATATATGTGTGTGCGAGAAAGATACACTTCAAAATCCTAAGATTGCTTTGTAAAAAATAATCTATAGGCACCTGTTTTTTTTTTTGAACTTCAAATCTATATTGAGTTTATCTTAAAATCTCCTTATTGCACTAAAGAGTTGGTGCGTTGTCTTCTCTTGTTGCAAAAAAAAAGTGTTAATTTTATTATCATAAAGTGTTAATGTGAATTCATAAAATGTTAATTGGAACTTGTTTTTCAAATTTATTTTTCGTATCTAATGAGTATATATTGTAACTAGCTAGTATATTAGTCTTGAAAATTTAAAGGTCATACGTAAAACCTCTTTAAATTAATAAATTATTAATTTATCGATATAATAATATATCGCTAAATTAATAAAATATCCCGGTCCCAACACTATTAATTTATAGAGGTTTTACTATATTCAAATGTAACTGGGAAATTTGATAATTAGTAAAACAATGTGATAATTTGAGGCTAATTGATCATATTGTTAGAAAGTTCATGAATTTTTTTTTAAAAAAAAAAAAAAGAAAGAAAAAGAAAAAAGAGCTATGTGGCGACGAGTCAATAGAAACGTAAGTATTGTGATTTCTACTATTTTGATTGAATATGTGCTTGTAATGGAAGCATGAGTATGACGAAAAGGGTTGTTTGATGCTTGTTTATAGTGGTGCTACTAGAAAATGTAATCTATGATCATGTGTTATACTATGAAAGTTATGTACTTAATTGATAGTGGGTTTGCCCAAAATGTTGAGCTAAAATTTTATTTTGCTTAATTTAATGAATGTATAGGTTTTGATGATCCATGTTATTATTATATCCGATATTAAAGAAGATGGGCAGCTTTTTTACTCAAGAAACAACGAAATATTACGATCAGATGTTTTGCATTCCATAATTTTATGCGCAAAGAGATTATAGATAATGAACTTTTTTCGGATATGAGCAATCAAATGTGCAACTTGACAATAATAACGTGTTAGTTGAAGTTGATGATGGAGTTGATGAAGAAGATTAAGTTGTTCAACCACACGGGAATGCATCGAACTCATAATATATGACTAATTTAAGAGATTAAATCGTGCAACAATAAATGCAAAGTGGGGAAAGTTCAATATAGATATCAAATTTACTATATCCATAAGCCAATCATAGCCTTTAATTTTTCTAATAAAAACACAAAAGTCACTAAAGTTTCCAAAAATTTGTCCTAAGTTAGTATAGTTTCATTTGGTCATCCATGTTACCCATGTTATAGTGACGGTTTTTAGGTTACCACGTTGTATACTACTTATGATTACCGGTTACATTTTATTTTTCCTTCAAGTTTTTATTTTTTCCTTATTTAAATTCATTTACTTTTAAAATAGGTATCAAAGTAATCAAAACGGATCTTCAAACTATCACCGCTCCACTCTCTCTTCCTCTTCGAGCCGCCCGCAACCCCTATAACGCCACCACCACAACGCTTCACGCATCACCACCACCACCAAAACACTCATCTCACCTCCCTCATCATTTCTACATACTCCACGCGCCACCAATCCACCATCACCGTCACCTCAACAACCATACACGCCACCCTCTTCGTTACATATGGTTTGTACGCATAGATCGGGAAGAATAGAAAAGATGAAAGCGAGTTTGACTCGTTTGAGCTGCTTTGAGCTTTGCTCGTGTCCGTGGTCACTAAGTTGCCGCCACCACCACCATCTCGTCTCCTTTATCTCATTTCCTTTGTCTTTTGGTGGTGAGTGGTTACGGTCTCGGGTTGGTTTGGACTTCTTGGTTTTGTTTCCGATTTGGTTGGTGGTGTTATGATTGGTGGGATAGTTGGTAAAGGGTTTGTGGGTTTGTTTTGATGTCGAATTTGGGAGAGGAGCGGTGATGGTTGGACAAAGGAAAAAGTAATGGTTTTGACCGTAAAAGATAATCATTTGCAAAGTGAGATTGCGAAAGAAGCAAAGTGAGAGGTGGTGATAATGTGTTGAATCGTGATATTTCTTTAGGATTAAGAGGATCAAGAGGGTGATGATGTTGACTCTTGATTAATACAAACCGCAATGTAATCACTATAATTAGTATGAGAATAGCCATGAAGATATTGAGGTTATTGGTTAATGGTCAATTTTGGATACAAGCTTTAAAAATGTCATATCTTTTGTTGTGTTAGTTGCTTGCTTTGTGAGCAAAAATGAGTTGATATGAATTGCTTTTGCTTTCGTACTTGTTTAAAGCTTTAAGCATGTTATTTTAGCTTAATGTTGAAGTATAAACAAACTATCTCCAACGTGGCATGAGGTGGAAGTATGTGCCCATGTGGCATATGAGATGGGCTAGTAGTAGGTTGCCACTCCACTCAATGACTGGCGTAGTACTTTTAAACGTATAGAGACCTAATTAACAAACCCGATAACATGGGTAACCTGGATGACCAAAATGAAACTATAGTAACTTAGGACAAATTTTTTGGAAACTTTAGTGACTTTCGTGTACCATAACCCTAAAAAAATAAAATAAACTTTCACCATTTTTTTAAAAATTAAATATCTCGGAAACCGTTAATCGTTACGCGAAAAAAATCATACCATCGCGACAAGAATTAAATTATCTTTCTATAGATATGCACTTCTATATATTTTTAACGGTTTTGTTTTTCAAAATTTCGGTCCAGAAAAATCATATATGATTTGTGAAAATCATATATGATTCGATTTTTACAAATCATATATGATTTTTGAAAATCATATGTGATTTGTAAAAATCATATGTGATTTGTAAAATCATATATGATTTGTGAAAATCATATGTGATTCGATTTTACAAATCATATATGATTTTTAAGGCGGAATTTTTGAAAAAAAATTTGTCGAAAATATGAAGGTGCATATCTATAAAAATAATTTAATTCTCGTTGCGATGGTGTATTTTTGTAGTTTGAAGATTTACCATTTGCAAAATATGTTGTTTTTTAAAAAGAGTGAAAATTGTCTTTTTATTAATTTTGATAAAAAATGAATGACTAAGATTGATTTATTGGATCTATGGCAAATATGAGATCTATATTGATCTCAACTCATGCAAAGTGATTGAATGAGTCGGGTCATAATTTGATATATGTTTATAATATTTTGATAATTTATGTGCTTTGGAATTTTTATGTTTTTGGTATATTTTGAACAATTATTTATTGTATTTGATATTCCGTATTTTAAGCGATTGCTTGTATTTCACTCGACATTTTAGTCTCATTTGACAAAAGGATTTATGTTCTCAAATTACGAAATAGTAGCGAAAAAGATAGAAAAAAGAGAAGAAGTAATTGAATAACACAAAAATAATTGGTCATTTGTAAACATGATTTTCCATAGAGGTAAAAATGATTCACATATTAAAACTTAGGGCCCGTTTGGTTTGTTTGTGGGTTTGAGATTTGGATTTATATTTGAATTTAAATTTGTATTATGATTTAAATTTAGATTTGGTTTTGATGTAAGAGAGAAAAAATAACTTTATATATTAAAATATATAAAAATAAAATTAATATTTGTAGAAATAAAATTTATATATAAAATTATTATCTATTTTGTTTATATTTTTAATAAATCGTGTGGTTAGAAATTTTCATGGAAGATAAAAAGATTCTTGACTTTTGTGACTTTTGTTAAGAAACTTAAGGCCCGTTTGGTACATGACTTTTACCGGTTTGGATTAATAAATTCTTAAAAAAAATTTGTTTGGTACAAATCCATACCCCTGACACACTCCTAACAGTGGCATCTGACTCCAATTCTTCATTCCAGCGTATTGTGGTGACTTTTTGCTTGGTTTCCACAAAATGGACCAATCAAAAAACAGAAATTATTTGATGGTTATTTTTAGGCCACAAATTATTTAATTCTTCTTTTTATTTTTTAACTTTAAAAAAATATATAAAATAAACTTATCACTCATTTATTTTCTCTCTCTTCATTTAATTCAAAATCTCAAATCCAAATCCAAATCCAAATCCAAATCCTAAACGCACCTACAAACCAAACGAGCCCTTAATAAATTGTCAGAAAACGAAAGGGTGTATATGACTTTCGTTAAAACCCTTCTGAAAAGTATGAAACACTATAATCCCAAAAATCAAACTAAACAATTTATATTTCTTTCAAACCATTCTCTAAATCCAAATACTCGTAACAAAAAGACCATTTATATTTCTTTCAAACCATTCCCTAGATCCAAATACCTCCTAACAAACGGCCCCTTATTAAGTTGTAAAATTTTAAACAGCGGTTTTTGTCTTTGTTTGATAGCAAAGGAAAGGTATTGCGTAGGACAATATAATACAGTTGACAATAACCACCCCCAATTTTCCTTCCAACAAGAACCCCAGATTTCTCATCTCTCTTCTCATTTCGATGGCTTCCACGTCATCACCACCACCAACAACCAAATACGACATCTTCCTCAGCTTCAATGGCCAAGACACGCGCCACACTTTCACCGATCACCTCTACCACGCCTTAATCTCATCCGGTATCAAAACCTACAGAAACGAAGACAATTCAAGTGACTTTTCAAATTCACAAATTGAAACTGTAATTAAGTCTTCCAGAGCTTCAGTTATTATATTATCCGAAAACTACGCGAATTCGAGATGGTGTCTTGATGAGCTGTCAATGATAATGGAAAGAAGGAGGAGGTTTTTTCATTTGGTTATACCTGTTTATTATCATGTTGATGTTGGGAGTTTAAAGAATAATGAATTTGAGTTGAAAAATGTTGATAAGAAAGTGGAGAGGTGGAAGGAGGCGTTGAAGGAAGTTGCGGATTTAAGCGGAATGGTTGTTTCGGGGTACGTATACTGTTTCGGCTGATTTGTAATGAATGTATGTGTTAGTTAAGTTAAGTTAATATATGATTGGTAGGTAGCTCGAGTTTGTTATTGGTAATTAAGTTGAACAAACACCTCTATTACTAGTGGCCGAGCCACGTATGGGATTGGTAGTGTCCCCACCTCCTTTGAGCTAGCTTTTTGGAGTGAGTTATGTACCTGGCTCGTGGCTTGATGCGACCTACTATGGGATGGGTTTGTATAAATTGGTATCAGAGCTAGCCCATCCCATTCTAGGTTGATACAAACCTATCCCATCCTATACTAGGTCGCCACAGGCTAGGTGTAGAACTTACTAGGTGAGGATACCTAGACTCTTTAAACCACCAACCAAACCCATACTTGGCCGATGTGGGATCGTAACACATTGAGTGACTTTACTTTATACCTATTAATGGACTAACTACCCGTGACCTTAGCTAGTGCCCCTTTGTCTGTTACTTGTAGTTAAGACCCCAAACTTACATAGATGGCCTTGCTAACTTCAGTTTTATTTAGTGCATAGACCGCAAAATCTTGTATATTTGAACGTTTGTCACTATAAGGAACTTATCCTGATGAAAATTGCATCAACTCTTGAAAAAAGGATTGCCAATTGCTTCATCCTTCCATTTTAACTCGCGGTGTATTTTTTAACAATATGACCATATCCAAGATGGCCAAGTGGAGATGGCCAAGGAAGTTTAATGATAAAAAGGCTCGACTTTCGCCGGGTACCTTGATGATGGATCCCTCTCCGTTTACATATTATCTAATATTATAGCATCCTTAATACAAGGTTAATGGTAGTTCGATGTGAAGAAGATTGATGGCTTGTCATTTAATGGGTTAAACCTTTCATTTTAACTTGGCGCTGAACTCCCATTAAGCTACACTCCACGACCAAAATTGTCTCCCTTTTAGCTCCATTGAATTGTATATAGCTGAATGCACTCTGAATAGGTTAAAGGTTCATATGAGTATAACATAGAATTAGATGCTGATGTGGCAATGCATTGAACTTTTGTAGAGTTCATTTCATCTTGGACGCTCATTACCTATAACAATAGAAATTTAAGAAAACATGTGGAGTATTAACTGTACCACCAGAGTCCTGTGATAATTTGTAATAGGGCAATAAGTAAATTAGAATCGGTATTTTTTTTTCAAATAGGTACAGTGCTGCATTACTTGTTAACCTAAACTAAAAGCTGTTACCGTTATTCAGGGTTGGAGGGAGTAGATGAATGGTATTTCAATAAATTAGTGCTAAAGATTGTGTCATTGTGTTTGATCATATATGTATCATAATTAGATATCTCTTTCCTAGCTGGCACACAGCGGATGTAGCTTAATATGTATGTGCATAGCAGGGCCTCAGGGTTTAACGCTGATGCGTTTATTACTCTGTTTATGCTATTTACTATCCCTTATAGTAATTCATATGCGACGTGAATGCTTTTCGATTCTGTGTTGTTTCACATGTGACTCCCATTACTTCATTTTAAGAGAAATGTAAATGTGACTGCAATCCATTTACAAATGGTCATTGATTTTCTTTAAAAAGCTTAATGTCTTGTACTTTTTGGGTATTGCTTAATGTCTTATCCTGAACACGCCCAATTTCCTATTTCAGGCCTGAAACAAAGGTCATCGCTGATATTGTAAATACAGTTAGCAACAAGTTGCGTCTTAAATTAGTTTCTACTCCACCACATCTAACTGGAATCGAAACTCGAGCGGAACATATCAATTTATGGGTGAAAGATACGCGAGATGCAGAAGTTCTTGCAATCTGTGGCACGGGAGGAAGTGGAAAAACAACACTCGCCAAATATATCTATGATTCCAACTTGCCAAAATTCGAAAGCAGCAGTTTACTTGAAGACATTGGAAAGATCTGTGAAAAACCCTATGGTTTGTGCACATTACAGGAGCAACTTCTTGTGGACATTTTGGAGGACAAGAAAAAAGAACTCGATGTTACTTGGTATAAAATTCAGATTGAAAAGGTGTTAAAAAACAAAAAGGTGCTTATTGTTCTTGATGACATTGATACAAAAGAGCAGATAGAAGCTTTACTTGGAATGGAAAAGATTAATACGGAAAGCAAGATAATTATAACAAGCAGGCTTTCAGTTGCTACTATACGATTATGGTTGGGCTCTACATATCGTAGGTGTAAAGAGCACAAACTTGAGTTATTAAACGAGCATGAATCGTTAGAGCTTTTGAGTTGGTATGCATTTGGATCCAAGATTCCCACAGAAGGTTTCAAGGAGCTCGCTTTAAAAGCAGCACAATATTGTACAGGAAATCCACTGGCTCTTAAGTTGTTGGGATCATTATTTGTTAGTGCTAAAGACTCGCGAAAAAGAAGTAACATAGAATATTGGATGAGTATACTGAAAGTATTAGAAGGAGATCCTGATTATAGAATACAAAGTATACTCCAAATGAGCTTCGACCGTTTGCCATTTTATACTTACAGAGAGTTATTTTTGCATATTGCTTGTTTCTTTGTCGGAGAAGATGAAGATTATGTGGTGAAGATATTGGAGCCTGATTATTGTGCAACGGCTGGGATTGTTACGCTAATCAACAAATGCCTTCTTACTGTTTCACCAAGCAAAAAATTGATGATGCATGGGTTGATAATAGAGATGGCAAGAAGGATTGTAATTAAAGAATCACCCGAAAACCCTGGAAATAGAAGTAGAGTCTGGTGCAATGAGGAGTCTTACACTTTGTTGAGACAAGGAGAGGTAAACGGTAAACCTTAAGATGCATTCAAAACGGGTCATCTTTTATGCCGGTTGTACTAGGTCGGGTTGGTTGAGCTGAAACACTTCTTGTCCAATTATGCTTGATAAATCAGTGTGCCAAATATGATTACAAAAGTTATTCTATCTCAGTATTGATATAAACTATTAATAAAATGATTTTGAAGGTTTATGCAATAAAAAAGCAATTCAGGCGACTTTGGATTTGAGTCGTTTCCTTGTAAGCTATTTTTTGTTATTTAACCCGTTCGTTTGACCTGATAGAGATGAAATGTCACTCGATTTGACCCATTAGCAAATTGATGGGTCGAAGTTGCCACCTTTAATATTTTTGTATATATTAAGATTTTTTAATATCTCTCTGCTCAACTAATATTGTATTCTTTTCAATATTTTTTCATTAGGGTTCAGATACTATAGAAGGTTTAGCACTTGACATGCGAATGGTGAGCGAAGAGAAGCAGGATATGGTAAATATTGGAGGACTGAAAATTAGTAAATTATTCCAGTTGTAACAAATAATATATTTTTTTTATAAACTTCACAGCCAACAGCCTTTGACGTAGATTCAGTTGCAAAGATGGACAATCTAAAGCTGCTCCAGCTCAACTACGTGGAATTATCTGGATCCTATGACGAATTTCCAGAAGATTTGAGGTGGCTGTGCTGGCATGGATATCATCTAGGAACCCTGCCTGACTTTTTCATGGGTAACTTGGTGGCGATAGACATGAGTTATAGCAAATTGAAACTATTTGAACCCCCGATGGTAGGTATTCGTGTGTATTCCCTTTCTTTAATGTCTTGGTCTTTTAACCTCTTGTTATTTTTGACACAGGTAATTAGACAACTGAAGATTCTTAACTTTAAAGACTCGCATAGTCTAGCCGAAATCTACCACATCTCTCGACTTCCTAATCTCGAGACTTTAATTCTCTGGAACTGTTACAGTTTGGTTCATGTTTCTGAAACCATTGGAGAGCTTAAGCATCTTGCTGTGTTAAATTTGATAGGATGTGAACAGCTGCTAAAAGCCTCAAATTTTAGTGGGCAGAGTCCACACCAGCGATTGATTTCCTTTCCACACTCATTAGAGAGGCTATTGCTAAAAAGTTGCGATCCTGAGCATAACAATTATAATTTGACTTTTCAAAACCAGTCACTTTTGCAGTACTTGAATTTAAGCAATAATTTATTTGAGTGCTTGCCTGATTATAATCATCTTATAAATCTTCGGGTACTTGACTTAAGTTTTTGTTCAAAACTTAAGTGCATCCTACGTCTCCCAAGTACACTAGAAAAGTTGTTTATTACTTGCTGCAAGTCATTGGAGAAAGTAACATTTCAATCACATCGGTTCACATTGCGGGAGATCGATTATGAAGGTTGTACTGATCTGTTGGAAATTGAAGGCCTTATAAAATTGGTGCTGATATCCAAAATCGATGAAACAGATCTGGGACACATGAAGTGGATTAAACAATATGAAAATCACGAGATGTGCTTGATCGGCGATTATCAGCTCACAGTAGGCAGAAGTAGGCAAATACAGGTTCTTTCTTCTTCTCTCAAATACAATCGCAAGCACATAAAGTTATCATTTCAAAATTAATCAACTAAAGGTGGCAAAATGGGTGGGTCGGATTGATCTGGAATTACTTATTCACAATCTAAATTTTATAATAAATATTAAATGTGTCAAATGATGACAAAACATTATTATTTTGATAGATAGATAGATTTCTGAATATAATTATTCAGGAAAATTTATGTTTTAAACATACATGTTGGGCCACTTTCAACCAGTTTACTGTTGGTTGTTTTTTTTTTTTTTTTTACCTGTTTGACTCATTAGACATGAATCATAACCGGGATCAACTCATTCATAAGTAAATGGGTCGAATTTTCACTCTACTGATCAACATATGAATGACTGGATTCTATTATTTTACTACTGCAGATGCTGTATGAATTTGGTATATTGAGTACATTTCTTCCAGACATAATGGATCTTGACATACCGTATGACTACACATCACAATCCTCATCCTTATCCTTTAATGTGCCTCCACATTATAATAATCACATACTCAAAGGTTTAAACGTCACATTCAAATATGCATTATCTAGCAATGAAAAACAAATATTTCCAATATTTACAAAAGTCAGTAACACAACAAAGGGTTGTGATTGGATATACAACCCTATGGTCTTTGGCAAACCTGGATTTGGTGAGATTGCTATATGGTTGAGTTATTGGTCAACGAAAAAGTTATTAGATGTTGGTGATAAAGTCACTGTGTCTATCATTGTGGAGAATGGATTGACAGTAATCGAGTGTGGTGTGAGCCTTGTGTATGATGAAGAAGAAAAGGACACATGGCGAAATAACACAGAATGGGATTTGTCTTCATTTAAGTTAAGTGCAGATATTTATTATCTTTGTCGCCGCGATTTTCTGAAGTCGATGGAGGTTGATGGACCAATTCCTAGTTGGTTTCGGGATTTGTTTGGTTATAAAATTGACTATACAGGTAACCATTTCTTGTCAAATCTGATTTTTGGTTTCTTGAATTTAGATTTAACTCTAAATAAAGTTATTTTGTATTTTGCATTGTTATAGAGATACAAGGATGGATAAGAACAGGACGATCTTAAAAGTTTCACCCATAGTTTTCAGATGTGGAAACTTCCACTGGACTAGTCCATGGTCTGTGATCGGTATACTTGTTTTATTTATGAGTTATTTAGTTGGCTAAATATACACTTTTTATGTGTAATATTCTGATACTTCAGGCATAATAGGGCAATACTGTGTGGTGTCCTTTGCATCAACTTTAGATATGATGTATCTCGAGTCTTGACTAATTTTCTTCATGCTAAATTTTTAGACAAAGACTCAAATGCCGACTAGCAGTTACAAAGATGGATAACCGTTAATCTTTGGATCTTATAATTTTACAAGATTGAATATGGTTGTGGTTGGGATGTTTGTTTGACCCTTCGCCATTTAGCTTCTCAGTTTCAAGATTCTTCAAGCGGATATGCTGTCCTGCTGAAAGAAGTTCCTGAATCACAGTAGACGCGTTCTGAACTTCTAAAACTTCCAACGGTATCAGTTGCCACAACATATTGTGAATGATTGAAGGGTATGCTAAGTATGTTAACTTTACAAATTGGAGAGCTCTTCTATGCTGGACCATGGTTTCTTTCGACTACATGGTTCATCTGGGGCAGAGATCTTGCTTATGTAGTATGATAGTGGATTAGTGGTAAAGTCAAGCTTGTCATATGTTCCATGCCTGTTTCATGTTGATATGTTTTTAGTCAACTTCAGATGGTTCTACAAATTCTTCTCAAGGGGTCCGGCTTAATTGTGTTTGGAAGTATGTTATTATATGACTGACATATAACATCCATGTCATATTAGTGAATACTTGTACAGTTATCTTTTTAATTAAAGCAACCTCATTCTTGTTTTACTTCCTCTCAAGCTTTTCTTGCTCTAATTTTACATCACGGAATTCAAGGCATGGCTACAAGATGAAAGGTTTTGTTGTTGTAAGTAGCTATAATCATACACCTATATTATACGATGGCATGTTGTGTGAGAAGCTTTCCAACCAAATGGTTGTGGATTCAAGTCATGTTTAGAACGCGTGACATGGATTTTGGTGTATATTGTGTGAGATAAATAATTGTCGTTCGAGAAAAAAAAAATATATATATATATAATATGATGGCATCAAGAATTGAGATGAAGTGCAAATGATCATTTTTTTGTTACATATTTACGAATAGTAGGGTTTTGCTAACCAAAAAAATGTTTTTTTTGAACGGCAATGATATTAGCAACTAACAAGAAGTGAAGAATAAGTCACATGGAATTTGTACATGCGTTTAACGGATTTACAATCCAATCAATCCATTTAGGATTTGATTTTTTACACCTATGAAGAATCGATGAATGTGATAAGATTCTAATCTCGTCACCTAAGGTATATATCCTTGCGGGGAGGCTTTGGGTTGAAACAAATTTTGTTATGGTATCGCCAAATAATCCATGTAGTCTATTGTATAACCACGCCAAACCAGATTTTTGCCTTTTTGTTCAAGCTCATGAGTCAGCCCAATTAGTAAGGTCTACCAGGTTTTGATAAGGTAATCCGCAAAACCCCACCATCGAGGAACATAATTCCATAGGTGGCTAGCGATAATACAATCCGCAAAAAGGTGGTGTATTTTTATGTCTTCAATTCCATCATCACATACGGTGATACGGGCCATCTAAGAGGAGTGTGAATCAATCCCACGGTTCACCAAATTAAATTTTGTTTTGGTTAACCATCAAAACTACTTTTTTGTTTGGTTGACCAATAGTGTTGTTTTTAAGGATTTTGATTAAAAAACTATTTGGACGTAATGTTGCAAAATTGAAAACTAGGTCGGGATTGCTTATTAATGTCGTGTGGTTACATACTCAATGAGCAGCTCTTTGACATGAGTATATTTTTGGACTGCTAAAACTTTTCATTAAAAGTTAAATCACGAAAAGGAGAGAGCGCGCCACACCATAGGAACAAAAACAGCACGTACGCCATCTAAGACAGAGGCTGGAAACTAAAAGCAAAACTTGCAGAAGAAAACACCACACGCTACCACGTACTGACACCTAACACCAAAAAAAAATAACACTTAAACAACCATCACGATGTCGAACAAGGATCTGTTAGTCGTAATATTGTAGCCCGTTTATAGTTTATTTGGGCTAAGGCCTGTATTTGTAATGTTAGGGTTAATAGTCTATATATTGTATTTCAAAAAAAAAGGTGTAGATTGGCGGGAACACCCTGACCCCGGGTGCCTTTTGACACCCGACATTGTCCACCCGACAAGGAATATCTCCGGAAGCTCTCCTGGCCTAGTGGGGCACCAACTGGAGTGAGCACGAGCCAAGACTCGGACCCCTGAGCTCTTATTCCACAAAGTCCATCCTTTTTGCGGAGGTGGGTACCTATATGAAGCAAATGCCAAGGATGTGACTTGAACTTGGGTCAATTGACTCAAGCACAAGTGCTTCAACCATTGGACGATGCTCCATTGGTACTTGGTAGTCTATATATTGTATTATTCGGTTGAATGAAAGTCACAAAACACTTTATTATCCTTCATGGTATCAAGAGCAAAACCCTTATAGTTCGATGTAAGTGGTTATTTCGCCATAAGTATTTGGCAGATGGTACCCTTAGTCGTTACAAAGCTCGTATTGTGGCAAATGGCAGTACACAAATAGAGGGTGTTGATGTTGATGAGACTTTTAGCCCGGTTGTTAAACCTGACACTATTCGGACGGTTCTTAGTTTGGCTACTTCTCGACATTGGTCGGTTCATCAGCTTGATGTCAAGAATGCTTTTTTGCATGGTGATTTAGCTGAGACTGTTTACATGCATCAACCTCCTGGTTTTCGAGATCTTGAGCATCCAGATTATGTTTGTTTATTAAAACAATCACTTTATGGACTCAAGCAGGCACCTAGGGCTTGGTTTCAGCATTTTGCTGCATTTATGCTTCGGGTTGGATTTACCCATAGTCGTTGTGACTCCTCATTATTTATTTATCGACAGGGGACTGATACTCCTTATTTATTACTTTATGTTGATGATATTGTTCTCACAGCTTCTTCTGAGAGTTTGTTACAGCGGGACATTGCTTCTCTACCCAAGGAGTTTTCTATGACAGATTTGGGATATTTTAATTATTTTTTGGGCATCTCTGTTACATGTGACTCTTCTGGCATGTTTTTATCTCAACGCAAGTATGCTAAAGAGATACTTGAGAGGGCTCATATGGTTGGTTGTAACCACAGTCGGACTCCTGTTGATATTGAGTCTGAATTGGGGGATGACGGTGCACCCGTTTCTGATCCGACTTTACATAGGAGTCTTGCGGGTTCTTTACAATATCTTACTTTCACTAGACCTGATATTTCTTATGCAGTACAACATGTGTGTCTCTACATGCATTATCCTAGAGAGCCTCATTTTTTGGCTCTTAAGCGCATTCAGAGGTATGTTCGGGGTACTTTGGACTACAAGTTACAGTTGTTTTCATCCTCTACTACTTCCTTGGTTGCCTATTCGGATGCGGATTGGGCGGGTTGCCCAACTACTTGGCGCTCAATTTCTGGCTATTGTGTTTTTTTGGCAACAATTTGCTCTCGTGGTCCTCAAAGCGTCAACCAACGCTTTCTTGTTCTAGTGCTGAGGCCGAGTATCGCGGTGTTGCTAATGCGGTTGCTGAGACATGTTGGTTAAGGAATTTACTACGTGAACTGCATACTCCTTTGTCTTCTGCTACACTTGTTTACTGGGACAATGTCACTGCTGTGTATTTGTCTTCTAATCCGGTTCAACATCAACGTACGAAGCATATAGAGATAAGCATATAGAGATTGATATTCATTTTGTTCGGGATTTGGTTGGTGCTGGTCAAGTTAGAGTTCTTCATGTTCCCTCACGTTATTAGTATGCGGATATCCTTACCAAAGGCTTACCTTCAGTATTGTTTGAGGAGTTTCGAACCGGTTTGAGTGTTCGGTGTTCTTCCGCTCAAATTGCGGAGGAGTGTTGGTCGTAATATTGTAGCCCGTTTATAGTTTATTTGGGCTAAGGCCTGTATGTGTAATGTTAGGGCTAATACTCCATATATTGTATTATTCGGTTGAATGAAAGTCACGAAACACTTTATTATCCTTCAGGATCCTCCTTGTGCGTTCCATATACAAAATATTCGATACCAACTTGACTAATTTAAAATGTTTATCAACTCAAAACGCGTAAGAATACTAGCTTGTGTAGTTGTGTGGAAATAATTATCTTCAATTTTTTAATCGTTTAGTTTTCTTAATGTCCTATAGATAGCTGGCGGTGGGGTGAACGATATAGAAAATTTATTTCTATCGTTAATGATGTCCACCATCTAATTAACAAATTGAAAGTCTACGGTTTATGATGATCACGTTGCATTTACAATTGTAAGAGAATTAATTAAAATATATAAAAATATTGAACATAATCTAATGTTTTTTCTATGTCCTAATGATAGACGACTTTGAGTTGTTCATTTTCCATTTTCACAGACTTTTCATCTAATCTCACATGGCTTCGAGTTCTTCCTCTAGCAACAAGTCTCTTCCAAGGGCCAATGGTAGCAAATTTGATGTATTTCTAAGCTTTAGAGGTGAAGATACTCGTCATTCTTTCACCGATCATCTCTATTATGCGTTGAAGCAAGCAGGCATCCTCACTTTTAGAGACAGTGATGATGCTGAAAGAGGTGAAGAACTGAAGGAAGAAATCGAGAAAGCAATCAAAGCATCAGATGCTTCGATAATTGTATTGTCAGGAAACTATGCAACTTCGACATGGTGCCTTGATGAGCTGTCTTTGATCCTTGACCAAAGAAGAGATCGCAATCATTTCGTTCTGCCAGTTTTTTATCATGTTGATCCTTCGCATGTTGGTAAACAAGAGGGAAATTTCATGATAGCAGCCAGTTCTTCACGACGGTGGACAGTTGACAATGTGAAGCGCTGGAAGGCAGCCCTTACGGAAGTTGTCAGTGTTATCGGCATGTCTCTTGTTGGGTATGCTTTTGATTATCTTTTTTATAGCAATGTTTTAAAAACCTGTTTTCTCACTTACTCGGCCGAGACATCGGGTTGCTGGTTCAACCGAGTCAAACCGGTTTTCTCAACGTAAAGCAAAATTTAATATTCCTAGTTATCCTATTAATAATTGGATATACTGTAAAAGTCTAAACATGCCATATAAATGTTTCTTTGTTTGTAGAATAGTTTAGTTTTCGTACTTTTCCATCAAGATCTCATTTGAAAACATATTCGTGCTGATACTTAACTCTTTCACTACATGACTTTATTTCTCAGATATACTATGAACTTCTTTTACATATTAACATCATCTCGAATATAAAAATATATCAGTCTAGTTCATTTAAAACTCTTGATAAGCACTATAATAAAACATGTTTAAGTTTAAGGAAATGGATTCATCATTGGCATCTAATATAGGATTAAAAGTTGATTTCGTTTCATTTTTTTTCAAACAAAAGTGAAACCCAGCCGGTTCTAGTGATCCGGTTCAACCTGGATTGAGCGAAACCCGACGGTTCAATCCGGGTTTCAAATCCTCATAAAATCGAATAGTAGCGGCTCGATAACATCACCGATTCCCGATTCAACCGATTGAACCGGTCGGGTCGAACCAAGTTTTAAAACATCACTTTATAGTTTAGTCATAAATATAATTTGATTCTTTTTAGCTTTAAATTATTTGACTATAAAGAAATCGGATCAAAATCTTTGCGGGTCAGTTAAAATCGGAGGGTTGAGTAATTTATTATAAACGTGAATGGTCAACGATTTGTAGATTGTTGGGACATGCAACATTAAGTGGAGGCTGGCCACATACTAAATCTCGTTCATGTCATTTTTTTATATGTTGTATAATTTACTTATTATATGGTTTTGTTTTAATTTACGGTTCATGATTTAATAAGTAATCTCAATCCAAACTTTCACCTGCTAAACTTGCTCATCTCTTTCTCCTCCATGTTCTACAGATCTGAAAGCAAATTTATCAAGGAGGTTGTTGATACCATTTACAATAGACTTGATCACAAACAAATTCATATTCCAGCCAACATAACAGGGATGGATGTTCGATATGAAGAGATCAATTCCTTGTTAAAGCAATCTGAAGCTCAGTTTTTAGTAATCTGTGGAATGGCAGGAAGTGGCAAGTCGACAATGGCCCAGTACATAGTCTATTCAGAAGGTCAACAGTTTGAAAGCAATAGTATCGTGGACAAAATCGGTAGTCGATGTAAAAGCTCGCATGAAATGGTTGTGTTACAAAAACAACTATGCAATGATATTTCAAAGGGTAAGCAGGACAGAAGAATAGATACTGTTTGTAAGGGTACAGCTCATATTGAAGTGCTTTTGGAAAAGACTAAAGCACTTATTGTTCTTGATGAAATTGTTGAAGAGCAACACCTGGAAGAATTACTTGGTTCTGGGAATATTAACAAAGAAAGCAAGATTATAATAACCACAAATAATGATATAAGTAATTGGTTTATGTCCAAATCTACGAGATTTCAGAAGTACATAATGAGATTACTGAATGATGATGAAGCATTAGAGCTTTTAAGTCTTCATGCCTTCAGATCAAAACTTCCGAAAGATGGTTACACTGAGCTTGCACAACAAGTAGTACGTTATTGTGGTGGAAATCCACTGGCTCTTGAAGTCTTGGGTTCCTCTTTGTCAAAAAATGACACTATCAAATCTTGGAAAAGTGAATTGAGTTCATTTGAAAAAAGTTTTGATGATAGAATGTATGAGGCATTCATAAGGAGCTTCAATTCATTACCTTCTTCCTCCGAAAAAGAGTTGTTTTTGCATATTGCTTGTTTCTTTGTTGGCAGTGATATGAATTACGTGGTTAAGATATTGGATCCTGATTACGGTGCCAGATCTAAGATTAAAACACTGACTAGGAGGTGCTTTCTATATGTTACACCAGACAACAAACTGATGATGCATAGATTGCTTCAAGAGATGGGGAGAAGCTTAGTGGATCGAGAATCACGCATAATTTCCAAACGTACTAGAATTTGGCGTAATAAGGACTCTTATGAAATCCTGAGAAGAAAAAAGGTAAGATGCTTCTTGAGTGTGTATTTAAGCTTACTTTCCACTTCATCCCTTATATTTCAACTAAGCGTTTATTTTCATTGTCATTGCTTGAAGAAATCAAATACGATAGAAGGTCTAGCACTTGATATTCAAATGCTGATAAAAGAGGATGGATTTGAATCCGGGCATCTAAAAGAGGTACTAGTATATTTTATTTCATAATCATAGGGAAAACATCGTTGAATATTGTTATAAATATAAATTTTTTTTACTGAAAGTGTTGAAAAGTTTTTCTATCTGATTCAAGCACCACTTTGCAATAAGATGTTAAAATCTTCTGTTAATTGAATATGCAACACAAAAACTTGTTAAGAGTGGCGGTCTATAAGTGACCGGTTGAAACACCTCAATTTATTTTTAAAAGACGTACGTAGAGGCTACTTTGTTTCTATGCCGTAAGGCCTCTACGCCCTAAAGACTAAAAGGTCTCTATGTCATAGAAGCTACGGTCAACAAAATCCTGCAATTTCTCATTTTTCCGAAAACAAGACATACATGATTAAAAATCTATTCAAACATAAAAAATACATTATGTAGTGTAGGGTATTGGTGGAGCACCCGTATGACGTATACAATATGCACAACAGAAAATAAACAAGTAAATGTCATGCAAACCAAACCTTTGATAGACAGATCTCCTAATCAGTGATATAACCTAACTAACGTAGGAGGGGTGTTTATAGAATTACCACTTGATCTTGCAATAGCCTAAGCTTTTTGACTTTCTTGAATTGATGCTAAACGATAATTTTAGGGTTTCTTGGGGAGAATCACTACTTGGATTGTGTCAAGTATCCAATGGTACTGCACAGGCAAAACCAGGACTACGAACCTATGCAAGTTGGAGAGTACGAAATCGGGTAAAACTAGTCGACTAGAAGTCTACTTATGTCGACTTAGGAAAATAAACCAAAGGGTTTTGACCCTTTGGTTTGGTCGAGCATTAGTGATAGGGGAAGGATGGGTCGGAGTTAGGTTTTAAAGGATTGATTATGAATCCCTTAGAAAGCCTTGGTATTTATAGGATACAATGAAGGCTTCCTAGAAGGACTAGGTCCTTAGTAATTATCCTATAGTACTTTATGTTTGATAATAATCAAACTTAACCCCTCCCATCCTTTAGGGGGGTCGGCCGAAACCCACAACCCTAATAGGGTTTGTGGTTTTTCCTTTTTAGTACTTATATATTTATCTCAGATAAATATATACACCCTAAATAATTATCGTTTTACCCCTCTATGAGAATACTACCATATTCTCATTTCCTCTTCATTTCCATTTTATTTCGTCACTTTTTTTCTCATTACGAACTTACGTGTTCGATTTAGTCTTCACCGTGTGACCCTTCAACATTTCCATGAAGGCCAGTCGGGAAATACATTTGTTCTTTGCACATAATCCTTTCAGACTCCCACTTGTGCAAAGCAACAATACGAGAACCATGTTCACACTGCAAAGAGGTTACTAGCAAAACATTCAAGTACCTAGCTCACATAAACCAATTCAATACCCAAGTAGTGATTTACAAAAATATTCTAGTACCTAGCATCACCTCAGCTGAGTTTAGGTATATGACTATATCCCTTTGCACTTTACGATATTCTAGAAAGTACCAAACATGGATATGTTAATCTCGAAATACTTTTGTTCTTTTCTTGTTATCATGAATCAATTTGTCTCCCATAGTGTTCTCAGACACTTTGTTGTATGACCATTATTTCAAAAATTGTATCACCATAAGGCGGCCCGAAAAAATATCCTTCTCCAGTCTATTTCAACTTGGACTCGTTGCAAATTTCCATCTCGATCATTAAATCATTTTTCCTTACCTCCCACTGAATCTAACATTATCACACATCTGAGAACACCATTAACTGATAAACCCATGTGGTCGCTTCTCAATCTTGGTCACGTCTAACATTTGCCTTGCACAATGCATGTGAAACCTGATACGTTCCCCGCAAAATCATAGATTTCACATTAGTTGATTTACTTATCTTGGTATCCCTCCATTATAAGCAGCTATGGACCCGTTTAGAATGAAATGTCTTTCATTTATGAATTCAAAATATGCTAAATGAAATCTCATAGTACCATCTTGTCCGATTTTCACGAGTCTACGACACTACTTCTGAATCCTATTGATCGATTTAGCTCGTATCAAAAAGTTTTGGGAGCAATCACCAATTTAATCTTTTTGACAAATCCTTTCCTAGGATCCTTGAGCCCCAATTCTCAATTCTTTTATTATTTTTTCTTGTCAATGAACCTAACAGAGTGATTTAGTCATACTAGATTATTTATAGACTTATCTAAATCACTGTATGGTTCTGGTGGTCATTTACACGACTATAAAACATGCACAACGGTAAATAAACGCATAAAGCCGTGCAAATCAAAGCCCTAATAGTCAGATCTTGTAAACAATTATATAACCTAAACTAACACGTAAGAAGGGTGTTTAGGATTACTTACTTATTATTCCTGCTAGCGTAAGCTCCACTACCTTTCTTTACTTGCACAAAAAGCCTTATTGGTCTTCTTGATGCTACACGATAACCTTTAGGGTTTTTTGAGGATTATCACTTCTTGGACAGGGTCGGGTATCCATCGGTATTGCACATGTAGAATTAGGGCTACGAACCTATGCAAGTTAGGCGAGCTTGAAAACGGATAAATCATAATCGACTAGATGTCGATTAGGGATTCGACTTGTGTCGACTTGAGATCAGATGAACAAAGGGTTTCAACCCTTTGGTTTGTTTGGTCGATCACACTAACACAGGGGAGAGATTTAGGGTTATGAGGAATGTTATGAGAATTGATGTGCTTTCGTCATGTAGGTAATTTATGTATTCAAGTTTTAAAATTATATTTTGCCGACTTTACCTATAACAAACACTTACAGAAAATTATCCGGTCGATGGTGAGCTAGTTGGTAAGTAGGGTGTCGATCACTAAGAGTGGAACGTTAACACCTAAATCTATCAGTATTTTAATTATGTTAGTTATTCTATCTAAACCTAATTCGAATGCAACAAAGGGTTTTTCAGCCTGAGAGACTGGCACAAGGTTTAGATTTAATAAACTGTAAATGTAATGAGGCAAATAACGCACAAAAGTAGAAACACAAATAAAAAGAAGAGGTGAAACCGATAGTAAGAAAAACGTATTAACCAAGTTTAGTCATATAAGATGTTTGATTTGTCTAAGACCTGTAACGATGATACTGACGACCTGGCGTTTATCAGACCTAAATCTAGGTCATCCCTAGATTTTAGATTTGCGTATTAAGTTTTTTAACAGATATAATCCTGTCACGATTACTTAAAATCCGCATAATCCACCTAGGGCTTACATTAACATGTTAACAATATTAATGAGGTAATAAACGTAATTAATACTCAGGACTAAGTAAACTATCGAATTAGAACAAATCAAAACATCAAATAATCATTAAATTAGGCTAATACCTATAGGTATTAGCCGATAATCTCATTCATAATACAAGATAACATGTTCAGAAAGATTCAAGTATAAATCAGAAGAGAAAAATACGCTAACCGAACCTTAATTGAATTCTCCTATGGAATTATGGCACTAGCAGGACCTTCTTGGTCTTCTTTTGTCTTTGGCTTTGTACTTGGTGGTTTCTCCACTCTTAAAACTGGACTTTAGGGTTTTCTATTTATACTTTTATAAAATCTGTCGATACGGCGAATCGGATTAGTCTGATACGGCGTATCGAGGTAACCTCGCGTGTGGTCGAAGATTATTATATTTTAGAATATTCATACACCACCTTACTGATACGGCTTATCATAGAGATCATATGGCGTATCAGGTCTTCATTATCTTGGAAATCTGGGTAAAGTCATTGAGATGGATACGACGTATCTTGATAAGGTCATACGACGTATCTGGACTAAAACAAGCTCGTTTTTCTGTTTAACCAAAGTTTCATATACGGCGTATCCAATACTTGGATACAGTGTATTCTTCAAATTCAGGCAATGGTCTTCATAATCGTCCAAGTCTTGGTATACGGCGTATCTGTCTATAATGATACAGCGTATTCTTGTCTGTTTTGTGGATTTTATCGTACTTGATCAATTTGCTTCAAAACACATCCATTATTGCTAACTTTCACCAATTTTTTTAAGTATCTTAGATAGAAACATTTAAGCGATTCAATGTCAAATCTTATATAAAATAATATAAAACAACCAATATACATAGGATAAATGATGATATTAATATGATCTTATTTGATGTCATCAAGAATCCCTTTGGAAGCTCATGTATTTATATGGTCCTAAGGAGGTTCTAGAATACTTGTATAACAAGTATTCGAGTTTGAAAAAAAGTGAAACTCCTCCCGCCTTGGGGATTCGACCGAACCAGCCTAACAAAGCCAAAGGGTTTTTTGTTGTTGTCTTTTGTCATTTTATTACCTTCTAATATTTATCTCCGATAAATATTATTTTTTTGGTAATTACCGTTTCACCCCTAAATGAAAATAACACTATATTTTCATTTCCTCTTGACTCTCATTTTATTTCATAACCCGTTTCTTATTTCCGCTTACTTGTTCTGTTTAGTGTACACCGGTGTGACCCTTTGTCATTTCTATGAAGGAAAGTGTGAAAGTTGTTGTGTTGTTTGCATATAATCCTTTTAGACTCTCACTCGTGAAAATACAACAACATATGAATTGCTTTCAATGTACCATGAGGTCCCGAGCAAGACAATGCAATACCTCACTCTAAGAAACCGATTCAATAAACTGTTGGATTGCTCCAATGGTTAAGTTGCTTTATTGATTGTGCTTAACATCCCAAGTTCGAATCTTGTAATGGACTAAATTTTTACTCCCCTTTACCCAAAAAAGAAACCGATTCAATACCTAAGGTAGTGATTCTTAAACTCAACAACAACTCAACTGAGTTTGGGTATATGACTGTATCCCTTCGCACGTTATCGATATTTTTGAAAGTACCAGACATGGATATATATTCTTGTTATACTTTCATCCTTTCTTATTCTCGTGATACTCAATTTGTTCTCCCATAGTCTCCTAACCACTTTGTCACATGGCCATGCTTTTCACAAATCTTTTTTCACACAAGAGGCCTAAGAAAAATATCCTTCTCTCCAGTCTATTTCAACTTAGAGCTCCAAATTGCCATCTCGGAGAATAAGTCATTTTCCCTTACCTCCCATTGAACTTGATCTTAGCACACGACTGTACGCTTTTACGTTATAACTGGAAACTAAGTCTAAACGCAGTGAGAAACAAAGGTGAATGTCTTACATCCTTAGATCATTCGGATAGTCCGCCGCGATCATAGAACAACAACAAATTCGATCCATGTGGTTACTTCTTGATCGCAATCACGTCCAACATTTTCCTCGCAAATGCATGTGGAACTCAGCACCTCCCTAAAATGATTCTTGTTTCAAAATAGATGCTTGCATTATATCGGTCTCATCATGATAACCAGCTAAGGGCACCACTTATGATGAAATGTCTTTCATTCATAGATTCAAAATACACTAAGTATAATCTCATAGTCATGTCTCGTATGATTTTTACAAGTCTACGACATTACTTCCGATTCCCGGTGATTGATTAAGCACGTACCAGAAAGTTTTTGGGAGTAAAAAATCACTAATTTAAACTTTTTGACGATTCTTTCCAGAAGAACCCCTGGGCCTCACATTGCGATTATCCTACTGGTTATGAACATAAGATAGTATTGGTCCCATCTTAGCGTTCAATGATGCACTTCATTCTACTAGGATTAAGTGGAATGGAAACAAATGTGAACTGTAACTCGTTGTTACTAATTCTCCTAAATCACTGAGAACTTTAGTACAAGCTCCTCTGAAACCGTGGTGTATTTTGGTGTTTCCAGATTTGAAATCCAGACTCAAATCTTTTAAAGTCACTTACTTTATTAATCTTTCTAGAACCACAAGATCAAGACGCCCTATTGTACCAAACTATCTTGCCTTATTGAGCAAGGTACGTTTCGTTTAATGATCCTGACATCCTCCCACTAAATCTTGCATTACTAGGAATTATCCATAGATCATGTCAGATCTACAATTCATGATATGCTTTGTAATCTTTAGTTAAATGATCTAAAATTAATTTATCACGTGCTATGCCTTTCATTGGTCAACTCTAAGCTTAACTCATCATATCAGATCCGTTGACGGACATTTGGCTTGAGCACATTAATTTTGATCATGCTTAACTTGTGCTAACCTGTAAAGCATCTCCCAACTTTACCAGAACATTCCAAAGCAGATACGAGATTTCACTCATGATCTTCAAACTCATGCCTTTTCGAGTTTGACTTACAGATTTCACTCATGATCTTCAAAGCTCCACAACCTTTCTTTACTTGCACGGAACGCCTTCTTTGTCTTCTTGATGCTTCACGATCACCTTTAGGGTTTCTTTGGGATTATCACTTCTTGGAAAGTGTTAGGTATCCACCGGTATTGCACAAGTCGGAATAGGGCTTCGAACCTATGCAAGTTAGAAGAGCACGAAATCAGGTAAACCCTAATCGACTAGAATTTGATTAGGGAGTCGACTATAAGTGGACTTGTGTCAACTTGAGATCAGATGACCAAAGGTTTCGACCCTTTGGTTTGTTTGGTTAATCACACAAATGTAAGGAAGAGATTTAGGGTTATGAGGAGTGTTGTGAGAATCCCTTAAGAAGCCCTTGTATTTATAGGGTCTTAAGGATTTGGCCGCATCGACCTAACAAACCTAACGAGTTTTTTAAGTTTTTTGGTCTTTTTTTTTTTTTTTTTTTTTTTTTTTTTTTTTTGTCTTTTGTCATTTTATAACCTAATATTTATCTGTATAAATATTATTCTTTGGGTAATTACCGTTTTACCCCTAAATGAAAATAATACTATTTTTTCATTTCCTCATTACTCGCATTTCATTTCGTAAGTCATTTCTTATTTCTGCTTGCTTGTTTTGTTTCGTGTGCACCGGTGTGACCCTTTGACATTTGTGTGAAAGGAAGCGTGAAAGCCGTTGTGTTGTTGCACATAATCATTTCAATCGCGACACACTCGGACTTAGCGTTCAACGATGTACTTCATTTTACACCTAAGTAAAATGGAATTCTCTGACAAATAAGAACCGTGACTCCTTGTTACTTATTCTCCTAAGTCCACGAGAACTTCAGTACAAGCCCCTGATATCGCGATGTAATTGCGTGTTTCCTAATTTGAAATCCCAAAGTTCAAATCTTGTAAGACACATGACTTTTTTATTTGTCTACAACAACTCTAGATCAACGCATCTCACGTGCCAAACTATCTTGCTCAATTAGGCAATGTACATTTGTCCTAGGTCTTGTTACCTGCCACTGAATTTTGCAATACTAGGAAATCTTCTCACCATAGATCTTACCGGATCTATAATTTATGTCATGCTTTATACTCTTAGTTAAATGATTCAAATTAACTTTACATGCTCTCACTTCTGTTGCTCAACTATCAGCTCCTTTGATTAGGTCATGTTAAGGACTTTCAGCTTAAGCACATTAATTTGATCCTTATTTAACAAATGTTAAAACAGTTAACTCTTCCTCCCCTAAATCATCTTTCAACTTTATATGAGCATTCCAAAGCAGTGGAAGATTTTACTCATGGTCTATAAAGTTATTCTGTTTCAAATTTGACTTATAGATCTTAAATGCTACCTCGTAGCATATGAGCTTTACTCAATATCTAGATCTCTGAAAATGCCATCAATTGAGTATTTCTATTTCAAAAAAATATTTATTATCAAATATATGTGATATTCGATTGTGTTAGTCATGGGGTATACACCTTGATTCCATCAAGACTCGAGACAAGCAATATCTCCAAGTATTAAGAATTTAGTACATTTAGATTCTAGTAGAAATGTTTTCGGTCATTCTATGACTTTATCTTCTTTGATTCATCTATCCTAGATATATCTTTATAATCAAAAGATTATTGTTATTTTGAACTTCCATCGAGGTGGATTTCATCAAAGTTCATGATTATCTTTGAACTTCTATCCCAAATAGATTACATCAAAGTTCATCATCTTGAGCTTAAGAGTTCATAGAAACATTTCTTTTACTTTATCAGTTCTTAAAGAACTCATAAAGTATGATAACCTCTTGATCAGACCGCGCATAAATTTTTGTCACAATTCACAACACATATTATTATACTAAGGTGTCGTTTGGTTTGTTGCAATGAATCACAATCGGTATAACTTTGATAAGAGGGTAGAATGAGTATGTGTATTAGTCATGGAATCAATTCCAATATCATTGTTTGGTTTTGCTAATTAGATTTGGATACCCTAAAGTGGGCCTCGACATATGAAGTGAATGATCAAATAAATAAAAAATTTGCATGAGTTTTTGATTATTTAAAGATAAAAATAAGAGTGGGACCCATGATATACTATGAAACCAACCTATATGGTGTGGAATGAAGTATAAGTAATATATTGGTATCATAATCAATTAATAAAATCATAGGTATCAAATAAACAAGGTTATTCTCTATGAAAGTATTCCCTCATTGTCATTCCATTATACCAAACACAACCTAAGTTTTTCAAAAACTTTTAGCTATAGATTTTAAAAACATAAAAGTGCTAAATATATTAAATACCAAATTAAATGTTTTAAACCTAAAAATATTAAGTAAAGATGTTAATACAAAAAGTGTGACGGGTTGTAATGGGTGTTAGTGTAGCTTGTTGGATTGGGCTAACAAGCTACTAGCGGGCTGATCTTGTACTAATCCAAGTAGTTTGATTGATATCCCTGCACAAGAAGAGTACACCGTTAGCCTTACCGTGGGGACGGACCCCACAATTAGACTCCGGCGTGAGAGTAAGTACACATCCTTGTCAGAGAAAGTAAGAGTATGCGTGTGTAATTATGAGAGAGAAAGTTGTACCTTGTATGGTGATTAGAGCCCCTTTTATAGGCGAGGTTTACCGCTAGGGTTTCCTAGTTACTCGCATATAGTAGTTAGTTGCCGGAGTCGGACCCTTGTCGGGCAAGGTTCTGTGTTAATCGCGAATGCGGACACATGATACCTTTAGCGTCCGGAGGGTCGGTCTGCTAAATATCCTGTGAGCGTCTTTTGGTCTGGACTATAGCCAATTTCGTTATTGGGCTTACTGTTGGTCCAGAGTTCGTAGTTATTTTTATTTTGTTGGGCCGGGGCCTAGTATGTGTATAATATGTATTGGGCCTAGTGGGCCTGTTATACGTACTATACGTCATCAAAATAAGTTTTAAAAGAAGCCCTAAAACGGACAACAACCAATTTTAAAATAAATACAAAAATTTAAATAGTTTTAAAATCCTAGATCCCAAAATGATGCACGATCCTAGTCGTCATCTTCTGCAAACTCTTCACGGATTTGATGAAGACCCAGTCTCATCGTTACATGCATTTGATGATGCCGAGCACTCATCATTGCTTCCACGCGTGCGATTCTTCTTCTCTTGAATCTCTACAATAAACTTGTAAGTGTCATTTAACTTTTATAAACAAAAGCTACAACGAAGGAATCAAAAATCTATAACGTATAGATACATTTTCTTGATGCCGATACTTTTAAGTCACAAATAATCGAAGCATTTTCACACCTTATGCCCAGGCTTTCACAATAATAGCAATGTCATTCTCTTTCTGATACGTGCTAAATCGATCGCCAGAAATCGGAAAGGATTAGTCCGATTGGCGAGGGTGCCATGTTCGCTTGGCTCGACCTAAATCAATCGCCGCACGTTATACAAGCTAATATAGTGGCGTGAGTTGACGACGGTGCCTCACCGCAACCAATGCTCTAAGCACACCCTAGCGTTGGATCCAGGCTAGCTAACACTTGCTTTCCTATAAACCTAACATATTCATTACCATAATTCATCATTAAGATTTAACAAAAAAAAAAAAAAAAAAAAAAAAAAAGTTAAGACTAAATTACTTGCCTCAATTAAGACTAAATTACTTGCCTCAATTTTGGCTATCCCATCACCAATTTGCCAACAAGAATTACTTGAGTCCTAACCAAGAATCACTATCAAAATAAGTATTTTATCAATACATCACAAAAAGGTTAACATTATTCATCTATATGCCAAAACTTCTAGCATGCCTATGATCATTTATCATGATCATATGAAATAAACCCCCAAATCACTTACTAGTCAAAAACTATCAAAGGAACATAATCCTCTAATAATTTACTTTATCAACTAGCCTCAAAAACCTATTTGACCCAAAATCCGCAAATTTGCTATCTATGAACCCTAACATTGAGTATGCAAATTAACTTGAATTGAGGGTTCTTACCTTGAGGGGGTTATAGCTAGGCCCTGATTCTTGCAAGGAACAAAATTCCTCAAGCAAATTGATCACCAAGAATTTCTCTCTTCTTTTCCTTTCTTGCTTTCACACGACACACATATAAACACTTTTCCACAAAACTTTACAATTTGTTCTTCAATTTATTTTTTATTTTTTATTTTTTCTTTCTAAAGGAAAGGAACATGAAGGAAACATAAATAAATGGTGTTCTCAAGATTTTTTTGAAAGGGAGGGAAGTAGGAAGGGAAGGGGAAAGGTAGGGACCTTCAATCTATTTTGTTCCAAACATGATTCGTCCAAAATTGGGAGGTAAGGTGGGGAAAGAGTTCTTTAACAATTAAAAGTTCACCAAAATTACAAATTTAACCCTATTGACCTAAACTGTTCTTCCTTCCACATTTCATAACACACATCACGCAGCCTTTGACTTTTTTTTTTAAGAAAATAGGTATTCAATTTTCAATCTATTCTTCAGACTTCATCTCAGAAAAATGATAGCAATGTTTAGTAATCACACTTTATTAATTTTGTTAAAATTTATAGTGTTTTTAAAGCTTATGTGTAAATCATCATATAGCATGTGTCCATGTTCAGGTAAACCACGAATGATGGTTTAAGGTATAAATGTCCATACCAATTGTTTATCGAATGAATTTCTTCTATAGGTTTGTTTAAATTTATGCTTTATCAATTAACAGTTACCCAACAAGGCAACAATTCGTATAAATATTTTGCTCGTGTATTTAATGTTAAAAGGGTATGTATGTAATTTTATCTCTTTTGTCTTTTCTTTTCTTTATAACTAGAGAACACAAAATAAAATTAGCAACTTTCTTTAGGCTAACCCCAGTGATCACGATTTGGAGTCGATCGAGGGGTAGGCGATCGATTTCCAAATCGATCGGCTTGATGTGGATTGTATCGATCGCCACATAATTTGCATGAGTTGGTCGTGTATCCGATCGACATCTCACAAAACAAAAACACACAACTTTTAATTCCAACCGTTGCAATCAAAAAAAAAAAAAAAAAAACTAACCGTTTGAAATTAAAAAAAATAAAATAAAATACAATTAAAACCACCCTATAAATACACAACATACTTACACACTAAACTCACAAATCTCATTTCACACATTCTCTATATTCTTTACACAATATGAGTTTTAATTTTTACGAGCTATTCATTGCCGATTCATCATCAGATGATGAAAACGAAGTTAGTATCGAGTTTATGATGTTTGCGGAAGAGTGCTGGGAGGCTATTCACACCTTTCTCTACTTTACTTTATCACACCTTTCCTTTCTTTAACAAAACAACTTGAGAACAAACCGTTAGAATGTTACGGAAAGTCATATGAAGCTTAACTAAATAAAAATTTGGTACAACTTCGTTCAAATTGAATTTCTAGCCCCTCAAGTTTCATCCTAAGGACTTTGACCACAATTACTTTTTTTATTTATTTATATATTTTTTTTTGGGTAAAAAGGATCACCCTGAGCACAGTTAGTTTCTACACCAATCACAATAAGTCTTCTAACACAAAAACACCATAGTCAAACTAGTACAATGACATTAAAATAATACTACGTAAAATAGTTTAACGGATTTCGGGGTGTAACACCGGTGCCAAAAAAAAAAGGTACAATTTCAGTAAGTTTAATAGAAATTTAGTTTTCTTTTTACCTATTATTGGCTAACTATGCAAGTATTAGAAACACATCATTTTTGGACCGGTGTATTTATGAAAATTCAGACTTTTATACACAAATTAGCACAATACGTACGGTTTGGTGGTAATCACACTTTTGGGAGACATGGGACATGATGAACCAATTCCACTATATAAATATTAACTCAATGAATTATTTAATTATTGGAGATGAGTTATATTCTCACAAGAATCCTCTTAATCACATTTTGTTTAACACAACTACCCTTCTGTATTCCTGGCTGTTTATCTTCACACAATACTATGCTATTGCTGAACTTGTATCCAGATACTAACTTTTTCGAGGTTACATATGTTTAAGATCAGCTCACATCTAGACATCATGCATGCTTTTGATTTTGCAAAACACCTTTCACGAAATTTTCCATGAAATTCTCCGCATATCTCTGGTTTGACCATCCTTTTTTTTTTTCCCTCTCTCTCTCTAGAACGAACAGCTTTCAACCGATTCACTTCAACGGATGGATCAACTGAAACTGCTCCAGCTCAATTTCGTGAAACTTACTGGATCCTACAAGGATTTATCAGAACATTTAAGATGGCTCTGCTGGGTTGGATTCAACGAAAGCACTGTACGTACTCACAAATACATGCGGAACATGGTTGCTTTAGATATGAGCTATAGCTGCTTGAAAGAATTTGAACCACCCATGGTAGGGTTTTTTTAATTTATTCTCTTTTTATGGGGTGACATTATAAGTTTTAACTGTTTCATGGTCTACATGTGAATGCACTGTACTAATTAAATCTTATTACTTTTGCAACAGTATCTTCCTTCACTCAAGATATTAAATCTTAAGGACTCACAGAAACTCTCAGAAATACGCAACTTCCACAAGATCCCTAATCTTGAGACTTTGATACTCTGGAACTGTCACAATCTGCTTCATGTTTGCAGGACAATTAGAAATCTTAAAAAACTTGCTTTATTAAACATGGCAGGGTGTGAAAATCTGTTCAACAGGGTGCCAATAGGTACTTCTGGTGCAGAAAGTGCGCTAGAGCTGTCATTCCCCTTGCCATGTTCATTGCACCGCGTATTCCTCAACAATTGCATCCTTGCGTGCACCTTTTTTCCTCTGAATTTCAGTGATCAGTCATTTTTACAATACATAAATTTGGCCAATGGTCATTTTGAAATCTTGCCTAGTTACAGTCTTCTTAGAAATCTCCGGGTCCTTGACCTGAGAAAATGTTCAAGACTTAGAAGACTTCTTTGTCTCCCAAGTACCCTTGCAGAATTGTATATATATGACTGTAAGGAAATACAGAAAATAACTTTTGAATCAGGTCGATTCACATTGCAAAAGTTTGGTTATGAAGGTTGTGTTATTTTGTCCGAAATTGAAGGCTGGGTTAAACTGTTGTTGATAACCAAACTTGATGAAAGTGATATGGGACATATGATTTGGCTTAAAGAATATCAACATCAGCAGGTGTGTCTGGTTGGTGATTACGAGCTCACCAAAGGAAGGAGTTGGCATCTCCAGGTTCTCTACGTCTACCTTAAACACATGCATAAGCATACGCAAGCACATCGAGATACCACCTGCAGCTAAATTCTAGTATATGACCGACTAATTTCTTTTTTTGTTTGTGTATGTGGTGCAGATGTTGTATGAGTTCAATATAATGAGCACATCACTACCTGACATCAAGCACCCAAAACTGACAACCGAGTATACCTCTCGATCCACGTCGTTGTCTTTTGACGTACCTTTGTGTCCAAGGAGGTGTAGAATTAAAGGATTAAATGTAACTTTTAGATATACAATATCTGGCAACGATTGGGTATGGTTTGTTAAAATACGTACAACCAATAATGTTGATTTGATGTACAATCCCAAAGTCTTTGGGAAACCTGGAAGTGGTAACATTGGTAGATGGCTAAGCTATTGGCCAATTGGAAACTTGTTGGATGTCGGAGATGTGGTTTATGTGTCTATTGTTGTCATGAGTGGGTTGGAAGTACTTGAATGTGGTGCAAGCGTGGTGTACACTAATGACGATGTAGCACGTGAGTCTATTAAAAATAAAACGGGATGGGTCGAAGCCTTTGGAGAAGACTTGTATCGATTTAAATTAAGAAATGGATCGTACTATCTTTGCCAGCGTGATATCTACAAGTTAACCCAGGTTGGGAGACTCACTCCTGGCTGGTTAAGTATTTTAGCTGGTTATACCATTGATGATACAGGTATGCACCTTCTTCCAAAATATAATGTTGGGTTTTGGTAATCGAATCTAGTTGTAAATAGACCGTTCCTGATACCACACATTGTTACAGAGGTACGTGGATGGAGAATGACCGGTCGACCTCAGCAATTGTATCAATCATTTATAGAACTGAAAACCATTAGATGCATCATCGATGATCCTGACACGGTAAACATATTTTATATTTATAATTTATAGTATATATTTTGGCATGAATCTGTTACATAATAATGAAGGGCCCAAATTTGATAACCATATGCAGTTTATCAGTGTAAGGACTAAATGTTCTCGTTTTTCCGAATGCGCATATGTGTTATATTAATTTTTTTGGTGCAAAAGGTGAATTATATTAGACTTCCAAATATAGTACATCATGAGAAATAACATAAACTTATTATGGGCATTTTCCATATCATACAAACAACACATACAAACACCTTATATCTGATAACACTACATACATGTCTGACAAAACTAAACTCAGACAGAGCTCCAAACAGAGGAGACACAGAACAAGAAAACTCAATCCTGCAACATCCTTTTCTCTAAAACTGAATTCACCTTAGAAAGCACCATACCTTGTAGCTACATTTCCAAATCACCTTCCCACCAAGACCACTCAACCATCAACCACAATGATCAAGGCAAGATAAGAGAATGGCATTACTAGGAACCCAAACCCTTCCATTCAAGGGTTATGCCAAACAACCTACATTACCATCTCTAAAATGGCTTCAGTTGATTGGGAACGCACTCCTTGAGGGAAGTACAACCATTACCTCCTATGATGGTGTATTGGGAGGACCAAGAAGGTTCATCTTTCACACCTCTCTATTCCACCCACCATACACCACCCACTCAAGCCATTTACCCTTCACAAAGGTAGATCCTACTTTATGGTACATTCCAACTGAATTAGGCCTCCTACTTAGCCAAACATAACTGTCCAAGTCCCTCCCAAGGCCAACTTGAACACCATGTGAGGTTATCATAGGTACAACCACACCAATTAAAACTCCAAGATACAAGGAATCTCACCAATGTAATGGCCTGCAATCAAAGAGAACAACAACAATATGAATTTTTGCTGCTGTTATCCATATATCCAAACACTCCTAAATACAACAATTCTTAGAAGCAAACAATACACCTCAGTCATTCATTGTCTTCAATGCCCCATATACTGAACACCTGCTTAATATCCTTAGATTTCATAACTTTCAAGCTGCACAACTTGAGTTTCACATTTTCCTCAATTATTCTCCATAGCACCTCCTAATCCCTTTTTATCTTCTGAAACAGTCTTAAATTTCTTTCTTGCCACAAAAAGTACACACAAGCAGCAAATACAACCTTTTTAACAATAATCCAAATGTTCCTTTTGTTTGACATTGCAGTTAGTACTTCCAAAATCTTCTTCCATTCTTTTCCAAACACCATATTCTACTTGTCACACTCGGTTTTGCCAAACTTTAGAGGAGTAATTGAACTTAAAGAACAAATAGTCATGGCTATCAGTAACATCACCACAAAGGGCACATTTCAAACCTTTATCTGGGTGCCATTTGAGAACTCTGTCCTGTGTAGGTAGTCTTTTATGAATGAGTAACCACAAAATAAAGGCATGTCTTGGAACAAAATTTGAAAACCATACCACATTACTCCAAACCACTTCTTCCTCATAACTTCTCATATCTTTCCAAATTCTATTGGTGCTGAACTTTACCAAATTCCCATGATTACTTTTCCTTTTGACCATATCCTCTTTGTCATCAATTAACACCAGGTGGCTTCTTTGATTCAACACTGTATACTGCTCAAGCCAGTCATTTGGGAACTTTAGCTGCCCATTATCAACCATACTAGCCACGGTAGCATTACTAGAAAACCCCGGCACAGTAAACTTGTCTTCTAGTGATAAAGTTTTCTAATGGACCAGCTGAAAGGTTTATGGATAATTATTAATATTAGTATGACCGGATTCGAACTCGAGACTTCGGGATTGCACACATTACGTATGAGAATTGATGTAAATAATTATAATATATAAAACGTTATTATTATTAATTATTAGTCACGAAATAAATACTTAACGGTGGTTAATATTTAACGAGGTTTGGCTAACGGTCGTTAAATGTAAACTTAAAGGACTAGAGATGAAATTATAAGTCGGAAGGATCTAGAATCCCTTTGGGATTGATTGGCGATTGGTTGGGGTTCCTAACCCAACCCACACATTAACTTGTCCTCCAAGATTGGTTAACTATAAATACAATCCTATTGTGTTCATTCTAAACCTAATCTTGGTGACTTACAAACCTAATTTCTCTCCTTCTCTCTTTCTTTTGTGTGGCGGTCGAACTCTCCTTCCCATAGGGATTCGATTTGCTTAACTAAAGAATAAGTATTTGGTTTGTTTCGTGATCAAGAAACTAGCTTTTCACATCAAATCGCTACTAATACGTGTGTACAAGAGCGAAGAACAAGCACGCTTGAGCTTGTGAATCTTGGTGGTTGATTTCATTGGTGGGTCGACATAGGTGTTGGTCGACATTCACAAACCCTAATTTATTAGGGTTTAGGGTTTCTTGTTCTTGATCCTAATTTGGGGTTTTTCCATAAACCCTAATTGCATTGATTCGCAAAAGGTACGCACATACTTTTAATTTGGTTAATTAATTTACAAGTATTATTCCTATTACTTCCGCTGCATGCTTTGATGATGTTTACTTGTTTTCAATAATTGTTATGATTAGTAAAACCCAACAGTGGCATCAAGAGCCGTTAATACGTTGTAATTAATTACCGAAACACATAAAAATTGAATCTTTATGATTATTATATGCTTTTATGGTTTCTAGGGTTTTGAAAATTGGAACCCTAATTTTTTTATTAATTGGGTCGATTACCCTTTAATTGTTTTATTAGGTTTTATTTTTTGTAAAACTTGTAGAAACCCTAGGATTGCATGTATATTTTATGTGGTTTTCATGAATAATTGTTATGTGCCATGATTATATGCGTATCTTGGGATTATAATTGTTATGAGGAATCCATGGTGAAACATGCATGTTTTGCCATGGAGTATTGTTTTTTGATTAATTGTTAAGTGATATATACATGTTTATTTATTTGATAATATTGAATTGGGAAGACCTCAATTATACTAATAAAAATTAGTTATGTGCTATTTGGTATACTATTGACTTTGGCTTACATAATCGACTTGTCGATGTATGTGGCTCATCTACCTTGTAGTTGAAAGCCCTAGTTGATGTATGCATTTTTACGCCTAGAATTGTTTATTAGGTTTTATCGAAATAATTATGCATGTGGCTAATTGTTTTACATATGTTAATTGTTAAGTTATATGTATATATTATTTGAGTTCCTTTTAATTTTTATTAAAATGCTTTTTGTTTATATATTGTTTGACATGTTAGTAAGCAAAAGGGTTTTTATGAATAGAAAATTAAATGGACTAAATAATGGCTAAACCGATTTGTTATCTAAGTATTATTCTTGAACTTTTAATCGATTGATGCGATTGTACTAAATGGTTAGAACGGCTCACCCACTAGAACAAACTATAAAGGGGTTGTTTAAGAAGTGAGCAGTCTCCTTGAATGGATGTCTAAGGTTATGCCTTTGCGCTTACACGGTCCTCGCCCCTGTGAGTTCGATTGGAGCTACCTAGTATAACCATTCTATGTACGAAGCATCTTAGTGCAAAGTTGTAAGTTTCTCAACGCATCGATTAAAACTTTGTAGAATTTAATCTTAGCAATTAAAATCGTATGTAAGGTTTTCGAAAATATTTTGTTATAAAGTTGTATGCATGCTTCTTTATACATAAGTTTTGATTACACGTCAAAATTTGTACCCTTTAAATTTAAGTTTATGCCATCTAATGATATGAAACACTTGAAGTTGTAATTTAGTTATGTGAGACCTTGATCTAGATTACAATGACAAGGTGAATTATTTTGTTGTGTGAGACCTCGACAATGATTTGCGGTTTCTAAATTAGACAACTTAATTAAGTTAGTTAGTGAGACCTATGACTTAAGGCATAAGATGGGATAAAACATGCTTACGTTTTGCATTAATTGTTTTGGCAAAATTGTAAATCCCATATTTTCTAGGAATTGAAAACTTGTTTGTCAATTATTGTTCTTCGACAATTACCTATTCTATACTTTCATCACTAGCGGATCAACGATGTGGTGAAACTATGATAATGAGGGTCCTAGATTCAAGGAAAATTCTATGGTTAATATGAATATTAACCTAAGGGTATTTTATTTTCTTGAAAGATTTAATTATCGAAAATACTAAAAATTGAATTTTGTTAATTCTTTTGATTGTATTAATGCAACATTAAACGTAAACATAGTTTGGGCTTTGGTAAATTGATCTAGTTACGTTTTCAAACAAATGTTTGATCAAGAAAAATTTACTAAAGACAAACATAAACTCTTTCCATGGAAGAAGAGTGAGACTCAATCCTATTCCTTTTCATGATTGAGAAAGGTATGTTAGGAACATTAGAATTGTCTAAATTCTAATATAACTCATAACAACTTTAATAGTTAAGAAAATTGCACACCATGTTTTCCTTAAGAGATTGCATTACCCTCTGTTGGTGATTGAATTCTTATATGACATTTTGGTCAACTAGAAAACATGTTTGACATTATATGAGTTATTACATTAGAATCTAGACTAATTACATAAAATTGGTAAAAGACAAACTAGTATATTTTATCTAGTTGTTTTGATTTGACCAATTAAAGGTGCTACACACCATTGTGGGGATAGTAGACCTATTAAGGAAGAAATTGCATGCTCAATTTTTCAAGTTAATAGTATGATGGATGATTCATCATCTCTGAGTAGAATACACTCTTTTAGTACCTAAGTAATTGTTACGAATGGTATTACAAAGGGGTAGCAACGTAATACACGCTATTTTCAACGGTTAATGAAACACTTACAATGTTGTCAAATCCGATTGGGAGTATTGTGGTGTATTCTTGAATAAGACATTATTGTAACGTTGTCTAATTCGGTGGGAGTTACAAGATTTATTATCTTGGTAGATTTTCTTGTAATAATACATTACGTTCAAAAATGTAGACATTCATATTCTCAAGGATAGTCATGAGCGTTTCCTTGATAATTAAGTGTTCCTACATCTACTTGTAATGCTTATATATCTATGACACTATCATATTGCTCACATAAACAAATGAATGTCATGGTGTTTATCTATTATATGATGTTGTTCTATGCACAAGTGGGAGAAGTATTTTTTGTGTGCAAAGGAACAACACATACAAATATGATTAATGGATTCTCTTTATCGTAAGGTAAGAGATTAATGTTCTAATAAGATTGTCTTGCTTAAAGAACATGTGTCGAGATTATAGCATAGACTACTTTTATGTCTTATGTCATTCAAATTATAGAAACACTTGAAGTTACATTTTAGGTTAAGTGAGATCTTAGCTAGATTGTAATCTCAAGGTAAATCTCCACTTGTTGTGAGATCGGGCGTGGATGCTTTACAGTTTCTTAAGTTGGACACTTCTTGGAATGACATAAATAAATAAAGTAATACTATCTTAAATATTTATGTATGTTTAGAATGACATAAATAGATAGAGTAGTATATTAACTTGAAAATTAATTAATTGAAATCATGGTGTGGTGTTCATAATAACTTTAAATTATACATGGTTATGTGTTTTTGTATAAACTCATAAACATGAAGTCTTTTAAAGACTTATAATATAAAGTAAGATATTATAACTGTTATGTCTTTTGATTTGGTCAAAGAATACTTATGTTATAAAACATGCAATTGGCTTGAATATTCTATTATACCATTAAGTTGACTTAGTTGGTAAATAGGTAGGCCAAAAGGAATAAGTTTATCTTACATATTGTTAGATTGTCTTACAATATTAATTCTAATGAAATCTTGTATGTATATGGAATGTTCGAGTTAGAAGAATCAAACATTTGTTGTATTGTTTGATTCAAGATAACTATATCTTATTTTCTTCCAAAAGTTATCAAGGTTATAAAATTGAGTATTGATTGGATATACTTAATAAGAACTCAAACCTAGAAGATTATTAAGACACCATTTTAGTATGGAATGTGATGAATCACATTGAGTCTTATATTGAAGTTCGATTTGTTAAAACTACTTATGGAGTAGGTTATTTATGAACAAGATTCTGAACTGTCAATGTGTTTTGTAATAACTCAAAAGAAAACAATTTAGTGTTGTTCTAATTGCTAAAGTATTTATAGATAGTCTTTAAATTACAAAAGCAAGTGGGAGTTTTTGTTTAGATCTTGAAGAGATTAAATTACAATTACAAAACATATAATCTTCTAAAATACACTAGTAAATATCATGATGAGGTCAAATATGATAGACCTCAAGATGATGGAATTCTCATTCATAGATCCGCAAGGATATCTCAAATATTTGATATGATGAGAAATATGAATTACAGGATCATGGTAAACCTGTTAATCATAATGATATATTACATAATATTGAATTGTGGAAAATTATTCATACTATGAATGTTAAGATGTTGTCAAAAAAGATAATCAACTTTGAAAACTTGGTTTATCTTAATAATGATGAGTTTCTTCAAAGGAAGGAAAACCCTACTGGTTTAAATCTTTGTGTAGAAATCATATGGACAAAATTGTACATGTGTTTAATGCATGACTTGTGACAAGATTATTAATCACATTTAAGCAATTAACTGTGATTGAATATTCTTTCCTTGACACATTAAATATATAATGATTATAATTGTCATACTTGTTTTCATTGATATGAAAAATGACAATGGAATATTAAAACTCTTTCTTGTGTGATTGCTTTTGCGAGGACGATAAGTAATACAAATGAGTTTTATGAATTCACATAATCTTTGGAAATGTACAAACGGCAAGAATCCATAAATGGATATATGCATGCATCTAGGAGATGATTCTTATGTTTAACTATTAAATCAAAGTTTGGTTTAAAAATTAAAATAAGATAATTTCTAAGTATTCCTGAAAGCTAGTGGGAGTATTGTGTTTATTTTCTTTAAATCTTATATGTTGTGGGTAGTAACATTCCATCTAAGCTAAATGTTAAGTTTTAGTTTGGAATGGAACTTCACATGAAAGATTTAGAAAATAAGACATACAACCTGGAGTATATGTTTATTGTTAGTAAACATGGCGGTATTAAATTAATGAGTCTAATAGAACATGATATATCATTTGGAAAATGGATATGTAGAACATGAATTAAATCTTTGTTTGACATAAGGATTTTCATGTACATCATGTTATTGTTGTATCATGCTTGAATGCAAGATGATTTGACAACATTGATATCTAATGAAGTTATTAGATAACTAGTGTAATGAATATTCTAATAGAATATGTTTGAATCTAGAATTACATTCCTCACTGGATTTGCTCTCAAAATTCTAAGGATGAGCAATACAGCAATTGTTGCATAATTGTCATAGCCAACAAACTTGAAAGTTTGGAAGGTATCAAACATTACACTATAGATATTGAAGTTTACGGAGATTTTAAAGAGCATATTGTTGTTTGTATACAATGATGCTGGTTTAATTGAGATGACACTCAATACTAGTCATGGGAGGATTTCATTCTTGTAAATGGTCATGTGAACTAGTTGTGCTCAACTAAGAGCATAGTTGCATTATACAATAAAGAATAAGAATACTTTAAACTTTAAAATTGTTTGAAAGTTTGATTGTCATAAATTAGTGGTTGAGGATGACACACACTTTATGAAATATTATGTGGCAATATCAAGATATTTTGAATGCACACATACAAGAACTTCACTAGTTGAATTCTTGAAATAAGTATTCTCAAAATTCCAATAGATCAAAGTTAGTTGAAATTATGCCTTGTCAACAAGTATGATTGTCATTACTTGAGGTATAATTCATTAACAAGTATTATCATGCATTGATTTATTTAGTATTTGGATAAGGGATGTTGTGAACAAATATTATTTAAATGAAATAAAATATTGGTTATGTTTATTTTTATTTTCTTAATATTATATCCTATATTTGCATGTTTAATCCGTGAATAACTTATGTTATTCTAAAAGTCCGTTGTCGATCAATGATGTGGGAATGTCATTGAATTAAGACAAATCGAGTTTTGTAGAATATACTTTAAGTATATTGATGCGTGGGACATGCCAATTCACATGATATTCAATGAATTGAATATAGGATGATCCCAACTTTACATGATGATACTTTATGGATTTTGTCATTAAGTATATCATGAAGTGTTTATCCTCGGACTTGAGATACCGGATAAGCTGTTGTGAATGTAGTGCATTTGTGTAAGATAGTCTAACGCTATCCGTGAATCGGTAGTTATAAGGGCTATTTTCGGAAGTGTTACAAAGTTCATGAGTTATGTTTGTAGTCAAGAGAATTTGTTCCTTTGAATTTGTTTCAAAGCATAATACTATATTTGGGCCCTCGTAGGATTGGCAAGATGTTTGTAAGGCCTTACCCAAGATCTATCTCGGAATACGTTCGGATGATTTGGTAATCTTGTTCAATCAAATACAACGAAATGAATATTAACTTATGAAATGACTTGATCCATATTCATAGTTAATGTAGTATTAGTAACAAAAGGATAAGTAAAATGATGAATCATTAAATGGTTTTCGAGGAGACCATACTCGATTTGATCCGGGGGCATTGGCGTGAAAGCTAGACTAACCAATGTCATTACTATATTAAGTAATATCCAGTGGGAGTGAAAGGTTTATGGATAATTATTAATATTAGTATGACCGGATTCGAACTTCGAGACTTTGGATTGCACACATTACGTATGAGAATTGATGTAAATAATTATAATATATAAACGTTATTATTATTAATTATTAGTCACGAAATAAATACTTAACGGTGGTTAATATTTAACGAGGTTTGGCTAACGGTCGTTAAATGTAAACTTAAAGGACTAGAGATGAAATTATAAGTCGGGAAGGATCTAGAATCCCTTTGGGATTGATTGGCCGATTGGTTGGGGTTCCCTAACCCAACCCACACATTAACTTGTCCTCCAAGATTGGTTAACTATAAATACAATCCTATTGTGTTCATTCTAAACCTAATCTTGGTGACTTACAAACCTAATTTCTCTCCTTCTCTCTCTTTCTTTTGTGTGGCCGGTCGAACTCTCCTTCCCATAGGGATTCGATTTGCTTAACTAAAGAATAAGTATTTGGTTTGTTTCGTGATCAAGAAACTAGCTTTTCACATCAAATCGCTACTAATACGTGTGTACAAGAACGAAGAACAAGCACGCTTGAGCTTGTGAATCTTGGTGGTTGATTTCATTGGTGGGTCGACATAGGTGTTGGTCGACATTCACAAACCCTAATTTATTAGGGTTTAGGGTTTCTTGTTCTTGATCCTAATTTGGGGTTTTTCCATAAACCCTAATTGCATTGATTCGCAAAAGGTACGCACATACTTTTAATTTGGTTAATTAATTTACAAGTATTATTCCTATTACTTCCGCTGCATGCTTTGATGATGTTTACTTGTTTTCAATAATTGTTATGATTAGTAAAACCCAACACCAGCTTCACACCATAAACCATGCCATATGTTTGTGCTTTCCCCATTTCCCAAACAGTGCCAAACATGATGTCTGATTCCATTCCTTAATTCCATCAATTTTCTCCATCCCCAACTAGCATTATCATCTACTGGAATTTCCCAAATATTCCTATCTCTAAGCCTGTAAATACTCACCCATTTTACCCATAAAGTATCTTTTTTACTTGCAACATTCCAAAGGTGCTTCATCATCATAACATTATTCCATTGATCCAAAGGTTTAAATCCTAGTCCACCACAGTTCTTGGGTGTATATACATTCTTCCAAGCAATCTTTGCTTTACCTTTCACCTTTTCTCCTTGACTCCATAAAATATCTTTCAAAAACCTGTCAATGTCATTGATAACTACTTTTGGAAGAAAGAACACAGAGGCCCAAAAAGTGTGCATGGCTGAAAGTGAAAGCATAGAAGCAATCAATTGCATTCTCCCAACATAAGAAAGGAACTTATTTTTCCCATCATTGATCTTGTTTTTCACCCTTTCCACAAAACACTTACAATTATTAATGCCTAATCTTCTTGTAACCAAAGGAACTCCCAAATATCTTACTAGAAGCTTGCCTACAGAGAATGGGACAATTTCCAATATTACTTTCTATGTGTCTTCACTTATATTACTGCAGAACATTGTACTCTTACTCATGTTTGGGTAAAGACCAGAAACTTCACTAAATTCTTCCAATGCAGCCTTGATAACCTGAACAGAATTAGTATCACCATTACAAAGGATCAGTAAATCATCAGAAAACATAAATTGGCAATTTGAAGCTCAGCACACCCATAATGATACTTAAACTGTCCAGAGTGATTAATTTTTCTTTTCAGCATCAAAGTTAGAACCTCCATGACAATGGTGAACAGGTATGGTGAAATTGGGTCACCTTGTCTCAATCCCCTTCCACTTTTAAAGTATCCTAAGCTCTCACCATTGACACAAACTGAAAAAGTAGCAGTCTTGACACAAATCATTATCTAATCCGCAAACTGTACAGGGAATCCAAAGCCACATAGCAACTCTTCTAGAAATGACCAACTGACAGTATCATAAGCTTTGGTAATATCAATCTTAAATGCACACCTTTCCTTTCACTGTTCATACCCATAACCTTTCAATAGTTCTTGAGAGAGTAATATATTGTCAGTAATATTCCTTCCATGTATAAATGCACTTTGATTCTTAGAGATAATTCTACACAAGACATTCTTCAATCTATTTGTCAGAATTTTACTAATAATCTTATAGACTACATTGCAGCATGCAATTGGTCTATAATCATGTACCTTTCCAGGGGTCTTTATCTTGGGGACTAATGAGATTATGGTTGCATTCAGTTCACCAAGGATCTTACGTGTTAAGAAAAACTCTTTAACTGCACTACAAACATCATCACCAACAATCTGCTAGGCTGCCTTAAAAAATTTAACAGTGAATCCATCAGGTCCTGGTGCTTTATTGTCATCAATACTTTTTAAGCATCTTTAATTTCATCATTAGTAACAGCAGTACACATGGCTTCAGCTTCATAATCTGTAACTTTAGTCTCAAACAACTCATTAGCATTAGAAATATTTTGGGTATCTCTACTAATTTCAAGAAAGTTTTTGAAATGATTTACAGACTGTATAGGAACATCATCCCCCAAATATCTGATTCCATGCTCATCACACACATTGTCAATATGGCTTCTATGTTTTTTCCCCTTTAATTACTTGATGGAAGTAAGCTGAATTCTTGTCCCTCTCTTTTAACCATTCAACTTTAGCTATCTGATACAGAAACTTGCTCTCATCAATCACTGCTTCATTATACTCCCTCAAAGTTTTTGCAGCCTCATTTTTCAATTCAGAATTGTGAACTTCAGCATTCACCTTTGTTTGAGAACTTCCTTTTTAACATAACTACTCTATCAAAGATATTACCATCCTTCCAACTAAGTTTTTTCGAAGGTACTTTGAGAATTTTCAACTTTTTAACTAAAGTAAACATTTTATGCCCTTCATAAGTCTTACACCATTCTTGCTGAACAATAGGGAAAAATTCCTTTTTGTCAGTAATGTAATTTGAGAATCTAAAGGGTCTGATCTTCTTCTTCAACCTGTTAGGAATTACCAAAATATTAGGACAATGGTCTGAAATCAAGTAAGGTAGAAAGCATGCTTGAGCATCAGCATAATTGCTCATAAAATTACCATTGCCCATTATTCTATCAAGCTTTTTGAGTGTAGCAGTGTTAGGATTCAGAAGGCTTTTGGTCCATGCATAATGAAAACCAACTTTATTGATGTCTTCAATCTCAATATTTGCCACACAGTCTTGAAATTCTTGCATATCCAATGTAGAATAGGACATCCCATCACTATGCTCATCATTCTTTAAAGTAACATTAAAATCAGCCATTAAGCACCAAACTTCCCCATTCACAATATGGTAGTAAGACCTTAAATCATTCCATAGATCTCTTATGTCTTTCCCATCATTTTTTCCATATATAACAGTACAGTAAAGCCTCATGTTGGTATTAAGGTCTGTGACTAAACACGTCAATGACTGAATAATGCAATTAATATTGTTTGTTTTAAAATAATATTATGTTAAGATATTTTGGAATCTTAATAATGAAGAAAGCTTAGCTAGTAAGCATCCTTATCTTTTAAGGAACCTTAGTTAGGAAGTTTTCTTACTTCCTAAGAAACCTTAGATATTAAGTATCCTTAGCTCTTAAAGATATTAGATATTTAGTATTCTTAGCTAGGAAGTATCCTTACTTATTAAGGATACTTAAATATCTACCAAATCTTAGCTATTAAGTACTTGCTTACTAAGAATACTTAGAAGCAAAGAAAATTATATGTATTAAGTTTTGTAATCCTATAAATAGATGTAAAGGGCTAAAGATGAATTACATCATCTCTAGCCTTTCCAATTCTACTTTTACTTATCAATTCTCCTTTCAATTCAAACTTGTGTATTTCCATCAATTTACATTAGCAAGTCTGCTACTTATTTCTTACCTAAGTGCAAAATTTCTCAAAACATTTACAGTGGTATCAGAGCCTCTATTCTTAAGGGGCTGTGCTATTACTCGAGAGAAACACGTGAGGGAGTGAAACACTTTTGAGATTCAACAAAAAAAAATCAGCCTAGACATGGCATCTAGTGCGACTCGCCCCTGCAATTCCAAGATTTTGGAGTGCATTATCACATTTGGGCAAGAAAATGAAGACATACTTGAAATCTCAAGGTTTATGGAAGGTTGTAGAGACTGATGAAAGTCCTCCGCCACTCGGAGAAAACCCAACGGTTGCTCAGTTAAGAACCTTCGAGACTGAGTCGCTAAAGAAGGACAAGGCACTAACCTGTTTGCATTCAGGTATCGCGATCAAATTTTCACCTCCATAATGGACTTGAAGCTGTGTGGGATAAACTCCAAGAATCTTTTGAAGGTACTGATTGAGTAAAAGTTGTCAGATTATTAACTCTCAAAAGAGAGTTTGAATTATTAAAAATGAAAGATGATGAATTGGTGAAAGATTACTCTGCAAGGATGATGGATGTGGTTAATCAAATGAGGCTTCATGGAGAAATTGTGAAAGACCAGAAAGTAGCGGAGAAGATGATGATAGCGTTCCTCCGAAGTTTGAAGCGGAAATTTCCGCCATAGAAGAGTCTTGTGACCTGAATACGCTTACGGTTTCTGAACTAACTAGTAAACTCCAAGCACAAAAGCAAAGAGTTTCTATTAGATCAGAGGAGAAAGTTGAAGGTGCTTTTAGAGTATCTTCTAAGAGTAACAAGGCAGGAAATTCAAAACGAAGAGGAAATTTCAACAAAGGAAACAGTAGAGGCTCTACGTCACAAAACTCTTCTTCAACATTAAAGAAAGGTATTTTTCCTCCATGTAATATTTGTCAAAACACAAATCATCAAGAAGCAGATTGTTGGTTCAAAGATAAACCAAACTTCAAGTGAAATTTTTGCAACAAATTTGGAAATGTCGAGAAGTATTGTAGAGCAAAGAAAACTCGTGGCAACACACAAAGAATTCACCAAGCAAATGTTTCTGAGGGGGATCAGGTTGATGATGAGCATTTGTTCATGGCGTCGCATCTTGAAAAACATCCAGATAGCCTTAAGTGGCTTTTGGATAGTGGATGCACAAGTCACATGACTCTAGAAAGTTCTTTCTTTATTAGTCTCGACACCACAGACAACCCAAGAGTGAAGTTGGGAGATGGATATTATGCTCGAGAAAAAGGAAGAGGTACTATAGCTATCAACACAAAGAAAGGTACCGAATACATTTCTAGAGTCTTATATGTGCCTGAACTTGACCAAAATATGTTAAGTGTGCCACAAATGTTAAAGAAGGGCTATGGTGTTAATTTTAAGAAGGACTCGCGTTGCGTTATCACTAATCGTGATTCTAAAATAGCTAGCATTGATATGGTAAACAATAGTTATTACTTGAAGCTTGATGTTGCAAATGCTAGTGCTTTTAGTGTTACTGAAGATGATAGTATGAAATGGCACAAGAGATTTGGCCACTTCAATTACAGAACACTTAAGCATATGTATGATACGAAGTTAGTCAAAGATATGCCTCCCATTAGTGAAGTTGATTCCAAGTGTGAAGGTTGTGAATTGGGGAAAAGTCGCAAGTTGCCTTTCTCAAAAGCTGGTGTGACGAGAGCCATACACAAGTTAGAAATCGTGCATTCTGATATTTGTGGTCCTATGTCTACACCATCTTGGAGCGGTAATAAATATTTTGTTCTTTTCATTGATGATTATACAAGAATGTGTTGGGTTTATTTCCTTAGCAGCAAAGCTTCAGTATTTTCAATCTTTAAAAGTTTCAAGAAACTTGTTGAAGTACAAAGTGACACTACTTTGCGTATTCTGAGAACTGATAATGGTGGAGAATACACGTCAAATGAGTTTGAAGACTTCCTTCAACAACAAGGAGCAATTCACGAAGTTACAGTTCCATACTCACCCCAACAAAACAGTGTTTCTGAAGGAAAGAACAGAACGGTTATGGAGATGGCAAGATCAATGTTGTTTGAAAAGAAACTACAGAAGACATTTTGGGCCAAGGCGGTAGCTACATTTGTATACTTGCTGAACAGATTAGCAAAAGAAGCCGTGAGTGGTAAGACTCCAATTGAAGCTTGGTCGGGAATCAAACCATCAATTCAACACTTAAAAGTCTTCGGGTCTATCTCTTATTATCATATTCCAGAAATCAAAAGATCAAAACTTGATGCAAAAGCCAGAAAAGGCATCTTTGTCGGCTATGCAACAAATTCAAAAGGATATGGAATTTATGATCTCACTGATAGTAAAATTGAAATCAGTAGAGATGTGACTTTTGATGAAGGACCCTACCGGTACTGGAATGCCGAAGAAGTTAAAAGGCATGTAGATACTTTTCAGATGAAACACATCATGATGAAGTTGATATTCCTGAATTTGATATTGAAGATACAACTGACACTGATGTGTTAAGAACAAGACCGCTTGTTGATGTTTACGAGTCTTGTCATTCTATTATTGAACCTGAAAGTTATATGGACGCCTCCAAGCATTCTGAATGGATTGATGCAATGAAATATGAACTTGAAATGATCAAGAAAAACAACACAAGGAAGCTTGTCGACTTGCCAGAAGGGAAAAGTGCAATAGGTGTGAAATGGGTCTACAAAACCAAATTTCAGCCCGACGGATCAATTTACAAGCATAAAGCTAGATTGGTTGTGAAAGGCTATTCTCAGGTTGCCGGTGTAGACTTCGGAGACATTTTTGCTCCTGTTTCTCGTCATGATACAATCAAGTTATTATTAGCTATGGCCGCTCAACGAAATTGGAAAATTCACCATCTTGATGTCAAATCTGCATTTCTTAATGGTGAACTTGAGGAGGAGATTTATGTAAGACAGCCTGCAGGTTTTGAAGTAGTTGGCCAAGAAGAAAAAGTTTATCGGCTCTACAAGGCACTTTATGGTCTTAAGCAAGCACCAAGGGCGTGGTATGCTAAAATCGATGCTCATTTACTGAATCATAACTTCAGGAGGAGTTCAAGTGAGTCAACTCTTTATGTGAAGCAAATTAATTCTCAAGAGAAATTGATTATCTCTCTTTATGTTGATGACTTACTTGTGATTGGAAGCAACGATGATCTTGTTAAGGAATTTAAGAAGCAAATGGAATCTGAATTTAATATGTCATATTTGGGACTATATCCTATTTTCTTGGCATGGAAGTCAAGCAACTAACCAAAGGTGTTCATATTTCTCAAAGAAAGTATGCTAGTGATATGCTTAAGAAATTCAAAATGTTCTTATGCAAACCGGTTACTTCGCCACTAGTATACAAGTGCAAGTTGTCAAAAGATGATGGAAAGAAGCTTGTCAATCCAACTCGATATAGAAGCATTGTTGGAAGCTTACTATATTTAACAATCTCGAGACCAGATTTAGCCTTTGCAGCCAGTTTTCTATCAAGGTTTATGAGTGAGCCATCTAGTTCTCATTTTGGGAGCTGCAAAGAGAGTTCTAAGATATGTAAAAGGTTCTCTTGATCTTGGAATTATGTTCGAACGAAACAAAGATGTGAAACTTGAAGGATATGCTGATAGTGATTGGGCCGGAAGCATTGATGATTCAAAAAGTACTTCTGGCTATATTTTTACTCTTGGTTCGGGTGTATTTTGTTGGAACTCCAAAAAGCAAAGCGTTGTCGCACAATCTTCTGCAGAGGCGTAATATATAGCGATTCTTGGTCTTTGTAAATCATGCTATTTGGATTCGAAAATTTTTGACCGATTTAGATCTAACTCAAGAAGGTCCAACTGTGATCTTCTCCGATAACAAGTCTGCTATTGCTATAGCAGAAAATCCCGTGCAAGAAGAACAAAGCATATCAATGTCAAGTATCATGCCATTCGAGAAGCTGAGAAGAATGGAGATGTCAAGCTCAAGTACTGCACATCTGAAACTCAACTCGCAGATATGCTTACGAAGTCAATTACCGGAAAGAAGCTAAACTATTTCAAGGCTCAGCTTATGACATCCAACAACAATCTTAAGGAGGAGTGTTAAAGTATCTAAGATTGTTTGTTTCAAAATAATATTATGTTTAGAAGATATTTTGGAATCTTAATAATGAAGGAAGCTTAGCTAGTGAGCATCCTTATCTTTTAAGGAACCTTAGTTAGGAAGTATTCTTACTTCCTAAGAAACCTTAGATATTAAGTATCCTTAGCTCTTAAAGATATTAGATATTTAGTATTCTTAGCTTGGAAGTATCCTTACTTATTAAGGTTACTTAAATATCTACCAAATCTTTAGCTATTAGGTACTTGCTTACTAAGAATACTTAGAAGCAAAGAAAATTTTATGTATTAAGTTTTGTAATCCTATAAATAGATGTAAAGGGCTAAAGATGAATTACATCATCTCCAGCCTTTCCAATTCGACTTTTACTTATCAATTCTCCTTTCAATTCAAACTTGTGTATTTCCATCAATTTACATTAGCAAGTCTGCTACTTATTTCTTACCTAAGTGCAGAATTTCTTAAAACATTTACACAATTAATCACCATAACCTAAATTAGACTTTGGTCCCATCCCAACATTATTCTGCTGCCACCAAGAGACCATCTAGCATTAGATGCCTATAGCCAATTACCAAAAAACCTTCCACATACATCACTAACCTTATTCTCGTTCACATGAGTTTCTAAAATTGCACATACATTCAGACTTTTATTCTATATGAGATTTCTAACTTCATTTTGTCTAGATTTCTTGCCGAAACCTCTCACATTCCAAGCTCCTATATTACATGCTCTATTCATGTCAGACATTGAATAAGCCTTCCTTTCCTTCCTCCATCAATACATTCTTACCCTTATTCCTCAATTCATTATCATTAAGGAAGCTAGTAACATCTAATGGATCATCAAAAACATCCTCCAAAACTTAATTCTGACCATCAGAGCTGCTTTCCCCTCTATCACTCTTTAAACAATTCCATTTTCCTGCAAAGTATTCATTCATATCATCATTCCATTTTTCTATATCAGCATCATTTGGCCTTACTTTATTGCTGAGAAAGCCATCTACAATCTTCAACTTCTAAGGTTACAATAAGGTAGGAAACTCTGCATCATATTGATCCTGCAATACAACAAATTGGTTAGCACTTTTCTTTAATGATTCCATATTTTCCTTCCCAATATTCCATATTTTTTTGCTCCCCTTGTCATAAGTATTAGACTTTTTAGCTCATGATGTGTTCACTTGACTTGTACTTCCTTCATTCTGACCAACAATATTTTCCTACACAATAATAGGTTCATGTACTGGTTTATTAACTTGTTCCTTTTGCTTAGGTTGGTACATAACTTGCACATTCCTCTTATTTAATTTACCAACCTCAGTTCCTCTTTTTACAGGCTTAACATTCCTCTCACTTACTAGTTTCATTTCCTTCCTCTTTAGGTCTAACTCTGCCTCAGATCTAGGCCTTTTGGCACAGCTAAGTAAACTATGTCCAAAGACCTTACAGTGATTGCATGTGATAGGTTTCCATTGGTATTCAACTTGCACTGTTTTAGTTCTCAATTTTATCTTCTTATTATCAAAGTAATGAATCTCTATACTATCCTCACATCCTTGATCAGCATTAAGTTCAGCCAAAACTCTAGCAAATCCAAACTTCTCAACACCCTGAGTGCACATCTTTGTAGTCATAACATGAATTATAATAGGCCTGCCCAGGCTGCTTGCTAATGTACTTATCCCCTTCCGAGTACATGCTTCTAAAGGAATATTCAAAAGTTTGACCTATATTGGTAGTTTGTTAGGTTCCTTTTTCTCAATGTTGACATCAGTGTCCCACTTTTGAAAAATCATTGGCCTGTTACTGATCATCCATGGTCCATTTTCTACAATAAACTGCACACTCTCTTCATATCTAAACTTGAAGAAATAGAAACCATTGTTATTCCTGCGTACCCTATCCAACCCATATCTTCCCCACATTATTCTCACATTATACCTCACATCTGCAAGTGGCATTTGAGCAACCATAAAATGACCACATACAGTGTTACTCCACTTCTTACAACCTTCCTTTACTAATTCTTCCTCAAATATGACAATTTTGACACCCTTTTCATCAAGTTCAGGTAGTACAAAGTCCAATTTGTTATTCAGTATTGCCACATTACTACTAACCATTTTAGCAAAACTAGTAGCACTATTTGGATTAGGCACACTAGATTCCTTATTGAACATTACATTTTCAACATAGACCTGCTCCTGATTACCCTTATTCATATCAACAGACTTAGTTTTACCATCAATACTAGTACTTAACTCAACATCACTAGTTTTAAGAACCTCAAATTGTACATTCACAGGTAAATTTGAATTACTTACAGTACATTCAAGTGTCTGCTCTTTATCAGTAGGTATAGATTCCTCATTAATTCCCTTCTTCCCTGCTTCATCCACAATACCACTGACCCCTCTGTTATCCTCTGTAGTACTCTTCTCTGTACAGGCATCCCTTTTCCCCAAATCATCACTACAAACCCTAGTTTCTGAACTATTATCCCCAATCACTGTTTTAACATCATTCTTCTTATTACTGTTCAAATCACACACAATATCCTTGAACTTATTAGGTATACGAGCCTTCCTTTTAGAGTTTTTACCTTTACTAGACATGATAGTACTCAATTGTGAACAAACACTCACAGATGAACAATTAAAATGTAAGGATATGATCGGATTGTAACGAAGAGTCAAATTAGTGAAGAAATTTAAACTTCACATTTTGGCGCCAAAAACACAAAACTGGGTTTTAGGGTAAAGCTGCTTAAAAATTGAGGAAAATCGTATCAAAAGATGCGGAATTGAAAACTGAATCGACTACACGGATTAGATTTTAGAATTGTGTGCTTAATATAGTGTAATTGAAGGGTTTTCAAGGTTTTTTAATGGTGAAATATGGCGGGAAAAGTTGTTAGAATTGTGTTATATTGTTTTCTATGTGTTACTTACTATTTCAAAAGGCCATTATTTTTATGGAAATTTTCTACAACCATCACCAATTATCTCACCATGCCAACACTATCTCATAGATGTCTTTATGAGACTTTGACCTACAACCCCTTAGTTAATGCACCACTCACATATGTTGGAAAATTTAGTGCACTTGTGGGATTAGTTCACACCTGGTAATAGGTCATGAGGTACGGAGTGTACACCCATAAGATCCCTGAACACCCTACCTCTTATAGTGGTTAAGTAGTTACTACTGCTAGTAGTGATGTTACTACTACTAGTAGTAATGTTGCTACTGATGGGCAGAGTTACTACTGCTAGTAGTAATATTGCCGGTACGCTTAATCTTGCTAGGCACGCTTAGTACTTCTTTGGGCATAAGTTAATCTTCTTTGGCGATTACAATCTTGTAATTAAGATCACTTTAACCTGGTCTTGTAATCACTATGGCTATAATGGAGGAACATTATGAGGAGATTAATTAGCCGATTAATTCTCATAATTCTATTGACTAAAGAGTGACTCTATCCTATATATAGGACTCTGATCTGCATGGAAAAGAGATAGAAAACACAAACACTTTTAAGCAAAAGAGTTATTGAATTGTGCCTAAATCATTAACATGCATTTTGTCTTATCCCAAGTAGATATTCGTGATACCCATGCATTAGGTTCGAATAGTTTACTTTGAAAAGTGATAACACGATTCCAAGTGATATCCGGTAACCTGTATTGGTATTTGGTTTGCTATTGATTATCTTCACCTTGTCCTGGGCGCCTTACCACCAACAATCAAAGTAAACTATTTTGTGATAATCAATGGTTGCTGCTGCTATGAAGCACATGGCTTCAAACTTTCACAAGCTTGACAAGTTTGAAGGGGTGGACTTCACAAGATGGCAAAAGAAGATGCACTTTCTTCTTTCAAGCATGAGTGTGGTCTATGTTCTGACTACACCTATTCCAGATGATGGGGATGATGCTACTGTGGAACAGATCAGGAAGAGGATCAAATGGGAGAATGATGATTACATTTGCATAGATTTAATCCTCAATGGTATGTCTGATTCTCTCTTTGATATTTATCATAATATTGAATCTTCCAAAGAACTATGGGATTCCTTGGATGCCAAATTTATGGCTGAGGATGCATCAAGTAAGAAGTTCCTTGTAAGTAATTTCACAAATTACAAAATGACTGATTCAAGACCAGTTATGGAACAATAAAATGAACTTCTTGGTATACTTGGAAGGTTTACACAACACAAGATGCACATGGATGAGGCTATTTCAGTCTCTTGTGTCATTTATAAACTTCCTCCTTTTTGGAAAGATTTCAAGCATACCTTGAAACATAAGAAGGAAGAGTTAACTCTTGTTGAGTTGGGCAGTCATCTGCCATTGAGGAATCACTCAAGGTGCAGGATAATGACAAGCCAAAGAGTAGCAATGCTACTGGTGCATCTGTTGTCAATATGGTGGAGCATAATAACTCCACCAGGTACAATGACAACAAGGGTAAACGTAAACATCTGGATAATACAAGGGCAGACCCTAACAAGAAGGCAACACCTACTTGTTGGTAATGTGGCAAATCTGGTCACATTAAAAGGGAATGCAAAGGTGTTAAGGTTGGTTGTAAAACCAATGGATCAGGCACTAGTGGATCAGGGAATGGTTCAGTTCCTCTGAAAGGTTAGAATATGTTTTGTAAATCTCTTCAGGTTTATTATGTTACATATGTATATGAATCTAACTATGTGCAGGATGATGTTGTTGCGTGGTGGGTTGACTCTAGAGAAACTGTTCATGTGTATAAAGATAGAAGCTGGTTCAAGACTTATGAGTCACTGAATGATGGTTCTATTCTTTACATAGGAAATGAGTCAACAGCCCTGGTGCATGGACGTGGTTGTGTAGATCTTAAGTTTAGTCCAGGAAATATTGTAACTTTATTTAATGTTATTCATGTTCCTGATATAAGGAATTACTTGGTTTCAAGTAGTGTTTTGAATAATCATGGTTTTAAACAAGTTATTGAATCTGATAAATTTGTTGTCTAAAAGTGGTGTATTTATTGGTTTTGGATATTTGTGTAATCAAATGTTCAGGTTGAACATTGTTAATGATTATGATAATTCAGCCTTTGTGACCACCTCTGACCTGACTGACTCTATCCTTTGGCATGCTAGTCTTGGCCATGTACACTATAAAAAGATGTAAGATATATCTAAGAATGGGTTAATCCCAGCATTTGACATGGACACAGAAAAGTGTAAAACTTGCATGTTGACCAAAATAACTAAGAAACCTTTTGAGGGTGTTAAACGTGAAACTAAGCTCTTGGAGCTAATACACAGTGACCTGTGTGATTTTCATGCCACTCCCTCTTTGGGGAATAAGAAATACTTTGTGACATTTATTGATGATGCTTATAGGTTTTGTTATGTCTATCTGTTACATACTAAGGATGAAGCATTAGATAAATTTAAAGTGTTTAAAACTGAAGTTGAATTGCAACTTGGGTCCCTGATCAAAAGATTAAGGACTGATGGGGGAGGTGAGTACATGGATACTCTGTAGTTTCTGTCTGTTGGTATTATCCATGAAACGACTGCTCCCTATACTCCTCAACAAAATGGTATGTCTGAAAGGAAAAACAGGGTACTGAAGGAGATGGTTAATTCCATGTTGTCCTATTCAGGACTGATCAAGGGTTCTGGGGTGAGGCTATGTTAATAGCTTGCTATTATTAAATAGGGTTTCCAACAAAAGGAACAAGGTTACCTCTTATGAACTATGGACTAAAAGGAAACCCAACCTGAACTATCTCAGGGTTTGGGGTTGTAGGGCTGTTGTAAGACTCCCTTATCCAAAGTTGAAAACTTTGGGTGAAAGAGGCGTTGAATGCATCTTTGTTGGATATGCTGAGCATTCCAAGGCTTTTAGGTTCTATGTTATTGAACCTAATGAATATGTTTCAATTAACTCCATAATTGAATCAAGGGATGCAATCTTTGATGAGAATAGATTCTCATCAGTCCCTAGACCAAGTCAAAGGATTCCTAATGGAACTCATGACACTGGTGTATCAGAGGTCCCTGATGAAGAGCCATCAGTGGTCCTTGATGAGGTTGTGATTCAACAACCTGAACCTATGTTTAGAAAGAACAAAAGAGTCAGGAATCCAAAGTCATTTGGACTTGAGTTTCAATTATACTTAATTGAAGGAACAATGGATGAGGTCTCTGACTAATACTACTATTTCTTCATTTTTGAGGATGATCCCAAGACATTTGAAGAAGCAATGAAGTCCCAGGATATTGCTTTCTGGAAAGAAGCAATCAATGATGAGATGGATTCCATCATGGGCAACAACACTTGGGTGTTGGTTGATCTACCACCTGGTTGCAAACATTTGGGTTGCAAATGGATTTTCAAAAGGAAAATGAAGGTAGATGGAACTATTGAGAAATTCAAGGCTAGACTAGTCATTCAGGGCTTTAAACAAAAGTCACGGATAGACTATTTTGATACTTATGGCCCAATGGCTCGTATCAGGACTATAAGACTGCTGATTGCTTTGGCATCTATTCACAATCTGATTATTCACCAGATGGATGTGAAAACAACTTTCTTGAATGGTGAATTGGAAGAGGAGGTTTATATGAACCAACCTCAGGGCTTCATCATGCCTGGAAATGAAAACAAGGTGTGTAAACTGATTAAGTCTCTGCATGGCCCAAAGCAGGCACCTAAGCAATGGCATTAAAAATTTGAAGAAGTGGTTTTCTCTAGTGGTTATGTTCTTAATCAGTCTGACAAATGTGTGTATAGTAAATTTGATCAATCTGGTAAATGAGTCATCATTTATCTATATGTTGATGACATGCTGATCTTTGGCACTGACCAAAATCAGTTGATCGACAAAGGAATTTTGTCATCAAGGTTCTCAATGAAGGACATGGGAGGCTAATGTTATCCTTGGTATAAGGATTAAACATGAAAGTAAAAGAATTTCTATCTCTCAGTCTCATTATATTGAGAAGGTGTTGAGGAAATTCAATTACTCTGATTGTACTCCAGTGAGTACACCTATGGATACTTGTAAGAAGATGATGCCTAATAATGGCAAGGCTGTATATCAACTTGAGTATTCTAGGGTAATTGGCTGCCTGATGTATGCCATGATCGACTTGTACAAGACCTGATATTGCATTTGTAGTGGTAAACTGAGCAGGTATATTAGCAATCCTAGTGCTCATCACTGGCAAGCAGTTCAGAGGGTACTGAAGTATCTGAAGAGAACTTTTGGGCATTGGACTATTACAAGTTGAAAATTTTGGGCATTTTAAAATTTGTTTGTGCAACAAAACAATGTATAAAAACTCAAAATTAGAAAAACTTCTTTTAACAATTTTTTATGCACCAATATACCCGATCGTATAGTATTTTTTTAATTTATAAAATTTCTTTGTATCCTTTGTATGGTATTTGTTGTGAAAACGTAGAGGGGGGGGGGTGAATACGTTTCTATTTCAAACATAAAACTTTTGTATCAAATATAGTATAAACCATTGCATTTACTAATCTCGACGCGATGATGCATTTAACGCATTACGGCATGTAAGGCCAACCCCTTAATATCACATAAGATTCCGCAAGGTTAATGGTTCATTATAAATCAAGTTTCACCATTATTAGTCCGGTTGCTTTTTCTTGATCAAGCGTGTCATAATATGTAAAGTGTTAAATATAGTTTATGAATATATGAAAGACCAAGTATGCATCACAAACATAGACATCAACCACATAGAAAATAAACAATGTAATGCAAGAATAAAAGTAAAGCGATAAGTAAAAGGATAGACAAACCAACACGAGGATTTATATTGGTTCGGCTACAAGGACACCTTCCTTGCCCTAATCCACTCCCCGAGTCACCTACTCGAGAGTTGCTTCACTAGATCAACAAACTCCATTCTCGGCGGAGAAAACCTTACACAACGTCTCTTACACTTTTTCCGGTACTAAGCTAAACACCGAGTTCTTCCACGAGGTAGAACCAAACCTATCACAACGTTGCCTATACTTTATCCGGTACAAGGCTAGATACCGGGTTCCATTACAAAGGAGGAACCACTACCCAACCAACACGACACATCTATGACACCCGTTATGTTTTGTGGCCCAACATAACAAACCTTGTGTTTTATGGTACAAACACATAAACCATCTAGTCTAGTCATAGATTCATGACACATCTATGACACCCGTTATGTTTTATGGCCCAACATAACAAACCTTGTGTTTTATGGCACAAACACATAAACCATCTAGTTTAGTCATAGATACAAGAATATGATACTAGACAATATCCAAGACATTGTGTCTAATGGATATGAAATCCTAAACTAAACATCAAGAACACAAAGCATGATGTAGTTAGTCTTCTATGAATGAAGATGACAAGTTTCCCAAGCTTGTTGTAGAAGATCTTCATGTGCTTGTATACTTGTGATGGGTGATCACTTCAGTAGGTAAGGATGCAAGATCTCTAAGCTTGCTTTGGCGGATCACTTTGGGTGTATGCTTACAACAAATGAAAGTTAGAAGCATTATGATCATATGAGATGAGGGTGGTTTACATGTTTCCTAATGATCTAAATATCCTAGAAATGGTGGAGAGAAACTATGTGTGAAGGTGTGAAGAAATTGTAAGAAGTGGCTTGCTATTTATAGGCAAAAAGGCCAAACCATGTTTCTGTCCCAAGGATTCCTCCTGGAGGGATCCGGCCCTTGTAATTCCAGGGATCCGTGGGACGCTCCCTTTTGCCCATGGGTTTTGGGTCATGGGTCATGGGTTATGGGTCATGGGTATCAAGTAGATTCAATGTATCTACAAGATGCAATGCGTCTAGTCTATGGTTCATCGATTAAAACCATGGGTCATGGATATTATCCATATATGACTTATGCATGATGTCATGCAATGGGTTAAGCTCCATGGGTATGGGTTATGGACTTTGGGTTTTACCCAACTACATTCAATGTATTTGGTCAATGGGTCAAATACTTAAGTTTCTACCCATTTATATTACCCATTATAATACATACTGGTTACGTATATATTTACCCAATATGTAAACACTAGTTGTTATACATAAACTATTTAACTAAACATGTTTAATGGTTTGTTGGGGGTTTGATCATAACGCAACATAACAAACATGTACGAACCTGTGTTGTAGCATACAAGGACTTGAATCGTCGAGAGGTGTTGAGATTATGTTGAGACAAAATCTAATTACAAGTAACTTATACATTTTACGTTATGTATTACAAGTTACATGTTTGTCATCAACAAAACAAATGAGAATGTATAGATTAAATATCGTAATATTTGCACCATTTGTCATTTGTATATTTTATATATATATATATATATATATATATATATATATATATATATATATATATATATATATATATATATATATATATATATATATATATATATATATACACAAATATATATATATATATAATTACATACATATATTGTAACACCCCCAAATCTCGGTACAACGAAAGACTTAAACAAGCTTTCGGGGCGTTACTAGATTGGTACATCACACAAGTATAGTAAAACAAGATAAGCATAAATAGTTCTCGACCAATCTCATAATTAATTATCCGATTACAATCATTCCAAAATAGTCAAAGATAAGGTCCAACATAGATTATAAAATAGGTCCGCATAATATTATCAGAGTTTAAATATGATTCTTCAACCATGCCTCTCTGCCAAGCCTCCATAGAACAAGCATTCCGAACATCAACTCAATTACATGAGAAAATCATGCTAAAAGGTCAGCTAACGCTGGTGAGTTCATATGTTTAAGTATAAATTCAATAGTGGACCTGTAAGAGTTTATTTGCTATGCGAGACTAAGATAAATACGTAATAAGCATACCAATCACATACCAACAACACAAACGAGATCTCAGCAGGGCCCCAAGTGACTTTAGCCAGCGCAGTCATAGCAAGGCCTAGAACAAATGCTACCCTGGACTAGGTCGGAGTAGATATCTATTCTTAGCTAGGCAACATAGTTATAGCAAATAATTGCTACCCTAGACTAAGGCAACATCTACCACATATCTATCTAAACTAGTCAGCACATAAGCAAATCAAAAGAGTTTAAGAAGGTCCATAAGAGTATCATGATTTCACACCCCAATTTAATTAAAAACAGAGATAAAAGTGAGGCTATGAAACTCACCTCAAACAAGCAAAGCACATACAATCACTAGCAATGCAGAGAACAGCTAACTCCACTGAGCAACTACTGACTCGGCACAACCTATTAATATAAACCAATTCTTAATATATATTCCCAACTTCAATATTATCTACCCCGAATATATTCCAATTCTTGTCTCCAAAAATGTCTCGTTTCACTATTTAGTTACAAGCGTTTGGTATCATCGTGTGAGTGGTATTGACCCGACAAGACACCATGAATGCACTATATCTCTAACAAAGCCACTCATAACGACACAATGAGATGTCTAAGCGATAAGCTTTATAGTTTAATAAGTTTCGAAATAAATCGTTAGATCTTATCGAATTCGTCAACTCGATAACCTCAACCATTTATTTATGTCGCTTATTATCCAAAAAACTAGTCACGTCCTAACGAGTTATAAGGATAATTCACCCATTAATAATGCTATCTTACACACATAACGGGCACTTATTAGATTCGTCAACCTAATAAGCTCGCTATCCACGTGGATTGACGCTATTAATGTTAGATCATCTGTAACCCATGCATAACACATAATGGGTATCAAATACTCATAAATGACGCATTTCGGTAAACGTGCCCTCGAAACATTTAATAACTCATTAATTACAAAACATTTCTCTTTTTAGACGTTACTTTCCTTTTAAAGTGTCGAATAATAAGGCGAGTCTTGTTATCGAATGTTTAGTATATAAACCATTTATTATCTATATTTTCTAGTTTTATTTACTTGTTTATATATATATTACGTCAAGTTTCAATATAAGTTTCGAGTCATTATCCGTTTCGAGTTCACAAGTCCGAGTCATGACTCTCGGCTTTTACACGTCATATTGTCCAATGAATACTAAAGTCCATGTTACGGCGTTGTCGGGGTCAATCGAGACTAAAAAGTCATGATAACACCGACGTTGCGCAAAGTTGACGTATATAATATTTAGTCCAAAATAAACAACTCCACAAACTCCAATCAACCATCAAACAATCTCATATCAATCCCGCCATCCAAATAAAGTACCAAACACACCCTTAACTAATGTCGCGACCCTAATGGTCTTGACACAGTCTCGGTTAAGACCACGTGAACCAAACGAGCCCTAGAAGCTCTTTGGCTCCCCGCGTCTCATCCAAACTCCAACAACAACACCCTATATGTTACCACAATGACTCGACCCGGACCTACGGGTCCTTGAGGGTCTCCATCCAAACACTCCCAAATGGCTCTTTCAATTCCCAAAAACAACCAAACAACATTCAAACACCATCAAACATCAAAACCCATCAACTAGTAATGACCAAGAACACATAAAAATGATAAAATGTAAAAACATATGAACACGACACAACACCCGATACCAACACACTAGTTTACATGTTTTATTTGTTTTAAACTCGTTTTAGACCCGTGTTCATCAAAACCCAACCAAATAACTCACGTTCAAGAGACTAAAGGGTCTCGTACGTGGCTCACCATGACTCAAACGAGTCGTTTCTTGGCTCCATTTACCTTTATCAAACCCGATTTACAAAAACAATATGAAACACTAGATTCACGCGTAGTTTTCAGGCGTTTTGAAGGTCCAAAAGAAGGCGTAGAGGCGCGTGCCCTCTATGGATGGAAAGAGGATGAAGAGATCTACGTGATGGTGGTGGTGGTGAGTGGCGACGCGCTATGACGGCGCCAGAAAAAGGCCGAAAGTGGGTGGCGGTTAGAGCTAGGGTTAGGGTTTTGGTTTAGAGAGAGGTTAGAGAGAGAAAGAGTGTGTGTTTATGTTTTTAGAGAGAGAAAAGAAAGTGTGTGTATGTGTGTAGAGTGAGTTGTATATATAGTTGGACATGAGGACCAAAATAAAAATGAAAAGGGGAGGGGGGTGGCCGGCCATGGTAAAGAAGAGGGGCCAATCCCGCAATTTTTTATAAACTATCCCGTTTTACCTCTCCCGAGCTCATATTTTACCCTACGAGTGTCTAACGACTTTTATTCGTTTCTCTATTGTTTTTATTTACGTTTTTCCACGAATTTTGATTATTTACGTGTAACGTTCCGTGTTACGGTTTAGAAGTTACGTTATCTCTCATTATAGGATTTTATTGTGCCGAATCAAATAGTGCCTATCGCAACGGGCTATAACTCATACGACAACTCATACGATAATAAAATAAATCATAAAACCAATAAACGATATTAAAACAAGTCATGGTTAACCGGAATAGCTTCTAAAGGCAACTACTCGGTCTAATTTAGCGTAATACGGTTACCTAAAAAGGTTCCCTAATTGTCGCTTGTCACATGTTTTCTCATTCATGCATTTCTAGTCTTGATTTTGAAATCGTTTTTGGTGAAATCTGATGAAAAAATAATGAAAGGAAGTTTGTTATATTTTGTTTTAGAAAAGGGTGTGTATATAGTTTTGATCTTAAAGCAAAAGGTACTTACGTATTTTGTGACTTGTATAAATAGAGAAAATAGTGTGCATATATGTTTTAACCTATTTCACTTGTATAAATTGTGAAAATGGTGTGCATAAATGAGAAAGTGGTGCGCATAAATGTGAGTAACTTTTGTTCACTACTTATTATATGAGTAATTACTTAGTAATAGGTGGTTTAGAATATAAAATGATTAAATTCATTTTTTTTTTTTCAGTTTGATGACATTTATGAGAAGAGTGTTATGGAGGAAAAGCCGAAGGGTTTAGTCTTAGCCCTGGATGAGGCAAAGGTACATTCTTTAATGAAAAAAATGTTTGTGGATGAAATCGTTTTTTTGTGTATAATAAATTCTATTTTATACCTCCACTTCTTCTGATTTTTTGCATCAAAATTTTATTGCGCATTGAACTAATACAAGTTGAAAATTTTGGGCATTAAAATTTGTTTATGCAACAAAAAAGCGTATAAAAACTCAAAATTAGAAACACTTCTTTTTTCAATTTTTTATGCACCAATATACCCGATCGTAAAATAGCTTCATATCTGACACCAAAATAAAAGAGAACGGAGCATTATAACTAAAACTATCGACGAACTCAAAACTATAACGTTGTAGTAAAAAGTATGTTGGATTCTTTATGTGATAACTGATTTTGTTAAGCGCCACCTTTTGTTTATAAATTCAGGTAGAAGTTTACGAAACTGAAGATAGGCCTAGATCTTCTTTTGTTGGTAAAACTGCGAGGTTCGTATCAAGCACACTTGCGAGGACAATGAAAAATGCCAAGAAGGTTAATTTCCATTTAGTTTTTAATTACCCTCCCATGTCTTTGTTTCTCGTGCAGATTTATAACCAATGGCTTGTGTTTACAGGCGTGGTCATGAACATCTCATGCTTGGACCGCCCGTAGTGGATCGGTCGTTGTCTCGGTCGACCACCAAGTACCCATTACGGTGACCCACGTGTGATGCGTCTTAGGCCGAAAAAAATGAGAAGATGGTTGTGTATACGACCGAGTCGTTGGAACCAAAAAACCCACCCAACTTTTAATATTTGACCTTTGGGTTTTATTACACATTCATACTACATTTAATAAAATATATCAAGCAATTTAATTGTGTGTTTCTTTATCATTGGAAAACAATTTGAAATCAAAGGAGTATGTAATACCATAATACTTACAGTATATTTCAAGTTTTATTACACATTCATATTACATTTAATACAATATATCAAGCAATTGTAATGTGTGTTTCTTTTATCATTGGGAAACAATTTGAAATCAAAGGAGTATGTAATACCATAATAGATACTCCGTACAGTATATTTCAAGTTTTATTGCACATTCACACTACATTTAATACAATATATCAAGCAATTGTAATGTGTGTTTCTTTATCATTGAAAAACAATTTGAAATCAAAGGAGTATGTAATACCTGTTGGAAATGTATATATTTATAAATACGTAAATGTCCGGATTCGAACTCGTGACCATGGGATTGCACACATTAGCGAATGAGAATTAAAGTTAAATAATTAATGTTAATGTTTACGATTAATTATTGCACATAAAGTCCATTTAACGACCGTTAAGTATTTAACGATAAATAACTAACGACCGTTAAATATAAAGAGAAGGACTTGTAGTGTAAAATCTTAATAAGGAAAAGATTCGGGTATCCCTTGGGGCATGAATAGTGGCCGGCCATAGGGAGGCTTTCACAAGCCAAAACCCTAACTTGTTCCCAAAGATTGGTTAACACTATAAATACAAAGGCTAGGGCTTAGGGTTTTTCATACTTTGTGCATTGAATTAACCCTAGATCTCTCCTCTTCCTCTCTTGCTACTATTCGGCCGAACCCCCTCCTCCAAGGGTGTTTTGGTTTTGTTTTTCATAAAAACAAGGACTTGTGTTAGATCTAGCAATCGCTTGATTCGTTGGTTAATTCGTGTGTACAAAACTGTGGTAGTAAGACATTATTCTTACACCTAATTGGTTTGAGTTGTAAAACGGTAAGGGACAACTCTTTAAACCACTTCTTCTGTTTTGTTCAAGAGATCTGACATTCGCAAGAGGTATGTTACGCTTTATTCAGTTAATTAATTAATTTGTTATGATCATTAAGTCTTCCGCTGTGTACTCTTGATGTCTACATGTTTTATTGTATGTCATGTATTATAAACTCAACAGTGGCATCACGAGCCTTGTATAACAAGTAATTAATTACTGAAACACATAAATAAAATAAACATGTTGTGTTATTATTTGTATGCGTAGATCTAGGGTTTGCAAAACCTAAACCCTAATTTTTTAGGGGGGGCGTTTTTGGTGCCCTAATTAGGGTTTTGTAAACTAAAGTTTTAATTGGATTAGAAACCCTAGGATGCATGCAACTTTATGTGTATTATGTAACTCGTTTAATTGCATTAATTGTTAAGTGTAATTTTATGTCCATGATAATTATCTGCATGTTTTATCATGGATCTGCTTTTATTGTATGTTCTACTTGTTTAAGTGATATACACTATATTATGATAGATCTAAAATTGGGGAAGACCTCAATCATTATTAATTTAATCAATTATGTGCTATGTGGTATGTATTTAATTTTGACTTACGCAATCGATGAATCGATGCATGTGGCTCACCTTGTACATAGATGAAAACGGGTGAAAGTCTTAATTAAATATATGCATATTGACAGATCTAGAATTGATTATTAATAGGATTTATCAAAAGGTTTGCATGTGGCTATTTGATATGCATGATTTTTTATTAATTATGCATTCATTGTTTATTTGTTTATTTTTTAAATACTTGCTTGCTTGTTATGTGTAACAAGGGTATTTTTACAAGAAAAATAAAATGACCTAAACAATGGTGAAACATGTATTTTTAAGCATACTAATCATAATGGTTTAATTGATTGATTTTTTGCACAAATAGTTAGAACGGATCACCCATTAATGACAAACTGTGTGATGGGTATAAGGTTGGTACGCATTAAATTGTGACCTTAAAGATGAGGGTATGTAATATGCTTTGCGCTGACCTAATTCTCCGCTCGTTTGTGCGTCTTAATGGAGCTACCAAGTATTCCTATATGTGTGCATAAAATCTTAAAGGTGAATTACTTTAATTTCTACGCGCCACTTTTGTGGTAATTATCCGAATAACTTGGGTCTTATGACTCATGCAGTAGTAGGATATAGTGGTAATTAAGGTGATTCTTTAATTGGTTATCCAATACCTCGATTAAAGTTTGATGATGAAAAGCTTAAATCATTAAAACAAGGATATAAATGTTTTAATAAAACTTATGCTACAAAGATGAATGCATGACATCTTTGTACATATTTGATTTGACATCAAAAATTATTTACCCTTTAATTTAAGTTATATGCCATCCAACGAAACGAAAACACCTAAGATTACCTTTTATTTGCGTGAGAACGTGACTTAGATCGTAATCAAAGGGTAAAATGTCCACGTGTCGTGAGAACGGGCATGGACAATTTTGCAGTTTCTTAAGTTGGACAACTTAATTGAGTTAGGCGGTGAAAAATGAAAACTCAAGGCATAAGATGGGATAAAACATGTTTACATGGCGATTGATATTGGCTATATGTAAATCCCATAAATCTAGGAATTGCAATTGAAATTGGCAATTGAGCAATAGCTCTACCATTTTGTATAAGGTTCATTACTAGCAGATCAACTGACGTGATGAAATTATGACAATTTGGATCCTAGTTTTCAATAATAATTAATTGGTTATATGAATATGAACCTTGGGTATTTAATTGTTTATTGAAAAGGAAAATTATCAAAATACTAATTATGGTTTTTGAACTTTTTCGTAGATGGCTCAACCCGAAAACACTATGAGCTTAATGAGTTACGCTTTCAAAGATATGATTGGAAGAGACAAGTCGACCGGCCCTAATTTCAATGATTGGCATCGTTCACTTAGGATCATCCTTCGTGTTGCCAACAGGTTGAAATTTTGACTACACCTCCTCGATGCTCCTCTCAATACGGCTCGCTCTTGAACAAGAGGCATATCATGTTGAATATGAGAAGCACAATGATGTGGCGTGTCTAATGCTTTCGGGGATGTCCGCTCAATTGCAAAACAATTTGAGCACTATCCGCCTATGAGCATGCTAGATGAACTCAAACGTATGTTTGAGAAGCCACCAAGAGTCGAACTGTATGAACTAATTGAAAAGGTTCACACCGCAAGGTGAGGTTGGCAACTGACTCCGACCACGTCCTCGAGATGAAACATCACTTGGACCAATTGGAGAAGCTCGGCTGTGGTTACTCGAATGATGTATGTGTCGGCCTCATCAATCACTCCCTTAATCAAGATCGATTTGGTGACTTTGTCCGAAATTATAACATGCATTGCACGGGGAAGACAGTGAATGAGTTACATGCAATGCTTGTAGACTTCGAGAAGAGATTGCCAAAGAAGGCTCCTACACCGCTTGTACTAGCAATACAGGTGGTAGGGTGAATAAGCCAAAGCCGCAAGCGAGATAAGAAAGGAAAGGAAAAGGAAAGGGAAACAAGTTGTCATCCCACCACTCCTAAGAAGAACCCTCGAAAGAAAAGGAGAATCTAAGAAGGATTTAACTTGCCACCTTGCAACTCACCGGTCACCGGAAGCGGAACTGTCCGCTTTATCTCGAATGAGTGCCTTCGAATAAAAATAAGATGGTGCCTAGCTCATCGTATTTTTATGTTTGAAATATTTTCTTTTCCTCATAAGCAAAATTCACGGATATATGATACGGGATGTGGTACTCACATCCGTAATACATCGCAGGGACTTAGAGGAGCAAGGAAGGCGACTGTGGAGAGAGATACTTGTACGTTGGCAATGGAAAGCGTGCAGTTGTCGAAGCCATAGGGACTTTTGATTTAGTGTTGCCTTGGGCTTAATTTTAGAACTAAATAATTGTCATTATGCACCCTCCATTGTTAGGGGTGTTATTTGATTTCTTTGTTAAAAGATATTGGTTTTGTGCACACTTTTACCAGTTATGGAATTTCAGTTTCTTTAAATAATGTTTTTTACTTTAATGCAATTCTTATGCTTGGTGTGTTTGAAATTGATATGGATGGTTGTGTTTCTAATGAAAATAATTCATTGTATAGCATTAGCAATAAGAAGAGCAAGTCGAACTGTGATTGTTCTTATCTTTGGCATTGTCGCCTTGCCCATATAGGCAAGAAACGCATGGAAAAGTTGCAACATGATGGGCTTTTACAAACGGTCAATGATGAATCATTTGACAAATGCGATTCTTGCATAGCTGGGAAGATGACAAGGAAACCTTTTTCACCTCAAGTGGAAAGGGCTTCTGATCTACTTGGATTAATACACACTGATGTGTGTGGTCCACTTAGACATGTGTCAAAACGTGGTGCTTCCTACTTCTTAACCTTTACGGATGATTTCAGTCGTTATGGTTATGTTTATTTACTTAAAGATAAACATGAAGTCTTTGAAACATTTAAGGTTTTCAAAAGTGAAGTAGAATTACAACTTGGTAAGAAGATTAAAGCTCTTCGATCCGATAGAGGTGGTGAGTATATAAGTAAAGAGTTCAAAGATTACTTAGCTGAGTGTGGAATTATCCATCAACTCACATCTCCTTATACTCCACAACAAAATGGTGTATCTGAAAGGATAAATCGTACCTTACTTGACATGGTACTATCAATGTTTGAACTTACGACTCTTCCTTTTACTTTTTGGGATTATGCCCTTGAAACCGCTATTCGCATTTTGAATATGGTTCCAACGAAGAAGGTTGTTAAAACTCCATATGAAATATGGATGGAAAAGCTCCCAACTTTTCTTACTTAAAGGTGCTGGGATGAGGCGTTTGTTAAACGTGACTCACCGATAAGCTCCAAGCCGATCTGTTAAGTGTATCTTTGTAGGATACCCTAAGGAAACTATGGGTTACTACTTCTACTACCCAGTGAGAACAAAGTCATCGTGGCTAGGTATGGAGATTTCCTTGAAAGGAATCTCATATCTCAAGAACTCGATGGGAGAGTATATGATCTCGAATATGATCAAGAAGATACAACACCTTCGAAAATACTAGCCAACTTCAAGAAGAGCACGAAAGCTTAGGCTCCTCCCGAAGTTGTTCCCATTCGTAGGTCCGAAAGGACTATACGTGCACCTGACCGTCTATGTCTTAACGTAGAGGTGGAGGAAAATATAGTTGGGGATCTTAATGAACACGCCAACTATAAGGCTGCCATGGCTGATCCTGAAAAGGATAAATGGCATATTGCTATGAATGGGGAAATGCAATCCATGAAAGATAATGATGTTTGGATTGAAGTTGACCTTCCTCCCAATGCTAAAGTCGTTGGAAGTAAGTGGATCTTCAAAAAGAAAACTGACATGGATGGCAATGTACACACCTACAAGGCTCGTCTAGTGGCTAAAGGTTTTACTCAAACCTATGGCATTGACTACGAGGAGACATTCTCTCCTGTAGCGGACATAAGAGCTATTAGGATTCTCATAGCTATAGTCGCACACTATGACTATGAGATTTGGCAAATGGATGTCAAAGCGCTTTTCGAATGGCCATCTAGATGAAGACATCTATATGGCAGTAGAAGGGTTTGTGAATCCATTATTTTCTAACCGTATGCAAGCTTAAGAGGTCCATTTATGGATCAAGCAAGCATCAAGGCAATGGAATAAAAGATTCGATGGAGAAATCTAAAGTTTTGGATTTACTCGAATCTTGATGAGCCATGTATATCACAAAGCTAGTGGGAGTCGTATTACTTTCCTTGTTACGTATGTCGATGACATATTAATCATGGAAATCATATACCAAGTCCGAATGAGGTGAAAGCCTATCTTGGTAAATGTTTTTCGATGAAGGACTTAGGGAAGCAACATATATACTCGGAATCAAGATCTACTGTGGATAGATCAAGGCGGCTAATTGGTTTAAGCCAAAGTGCTTACATTGACAAAATATTGAAAAGATTCAATATGCAAAATTCTAAGAAGGATTTTGCCAATGCAAGTAAATCATGGTTTGAGCGACCAAGGTCGTGCTTCAACACCGCAGAGGTGGCGCGTATGAAGAAAGTTCCTTATGCTTGGTGTAGGATCTATCATGTATGCGGTGCGATGCACAAGGCCCGATGTGGCGTTTGCTCAAAACTTGACCATCGGTATCAACGAATCCGGGTGAAATTCATCGGATCTTGTTAAGCATATTCTCAAGTACCTTAGGGCTACAAGAGATATGTTCATAGTGTATGGGGAAATCCGAGCGAAGCATCTGTTATAGGTTCTTGTGATGCATCCGGAAGTGTGACAAAGATGATACTGAAGTCTCGAGACGGGTTACATTTTGTTATCAATGGAGGTGTTGTGGATTGGAAGAGCAAGAAATGCATAACACTTGCGATGTCTCGCTAGAGAAAGTGAGTACATAGCGGCGTCGAGGCGCCATGGAAGCTGTTTGGATAAGGAAATTTGTTTTGGGGCTTGGTGTTATGCCGTCGATTGAAAATTCTATTAAAGTATATTGTGACAATTCTGCGCAATTACTTTTGCCCATGAACTCGAGTCATGAAGGGCACCAGACACTATCCTAGACAATATCACTATGTTCGAGAATAAGTCGAGATAGGTGAAATTGAGTTGCTCAAAGTTCACACGGATGATAACCTAGCGGATCGCTTAACGAAGGCCTTACTGGTGAAAAACTTAATCATTTGTCTGATAAGTTTGGACTTCGTTTAGCTAGTAGTTTCATGCCCATCTGTGACTAAGTATTTTAGATAAAAGGATATTGTAAACATTATTATTGAAATGAAATAAAGTATTTTGTTATGTTTATTATTCATTTATTGTGATGTTATCCTATATTTGCATGTTTAAATCCTTGAATAACTTAAGTTATTCTAAATAGTCCGTTGTCAATCAATAACATGAGAATGATATTGAATTAAGACAAATCTGAGTATTAGTTAGAGTATACTTGAAAGTATATTGATGCGTAGCATGACTAATTTCGAGATGATATTCAATGAATTGAGTATAGGACTTATCCCACCCACATGATGATACTTTATGGATCTTAGTCATTAAGTATATCATGAATATTTATCCTCGACTTGAGATACCGAGATATGTCATGGATGTAGTGCATTTATGTGAAGCAATCTAACGCTATACGAATCGGTAGTTATAAGGGTTGTTTTCGAAGTGTTGCGAAATCTGTGAATCTCGCTTGTAGTCAAAATAGATTTGTTTCCTTCAAATTTATTTTGAAGTATAATCTTCTTTGGGCCCTCGTAGGGTTGGTAAGATGTTTGCATGGCCATGTCCAAGGTCTTTTGAAATATGTTCAGAAGAATTGGTAATCTTAATCAATCACATAAAGCGAGAAACATAATAGTTAATTAAGAAATGAGTGAGATCCATATTCTTATTAACATGGTATTAGAAACAAAGGATGAATATGATGATGAATCATCAAAACTTGGTTTTCTCCGTAAAACCATACATGAGTTGTACCGGGGCATTGGCGTGTTGCTAGACGCTAACCAATGTCATTTCACGTTTTGTAAACATATCCAAGTGGGAGCTGTTGGAAATGTATATATTTATAAATACGTAAATGTCCGGATTCGAACTCGTGACCATGGGATTGCACACATTAGCGAATGAGAATTAAAGTTAAATAATTAATGTTAATGTTTACGATTAATTATTGCACATAAAGTCCATTTAACGACCGTTAAGTTTTTAACGATAAATAACTAACGACCGTTAAATATAAAGAGAAGGACTTGTAGTGTAAAATCTTAATAAGGAAAAGATTCGGGTATCCCTTGGGGCATGAATAGTGGCCATAGGGAGGCTTTCACAAGCCAAAACCCTAACTTGTTCCCAAAGATTTGTTAACACTATAAATACAAAGGCTAGGGCTTAGGGGTTTTCATACTTTGTGCATTGAATTAACCCTAGATCTCTCCTCTTCCTCTCTTGCTACTATTCGGCCGAACCCCCTCCTCCAAGGGTGTTTTGGTTTTGTTTTTCATAAAAACAAGGACTTGTGTTAGATCTAGCAATCGCTTGATTCGTTGGTTAATTCGTGTGTACAAAAGCGTGGTAGTAAGACATTATTCTTACACCTAATTGGTTTGAGTTGTAAAAGCAGTGAGGACAACTCTTTAAACCACTTCTTCTGTTTTGTTCAAGAGATCTGACATTCGCAAGAGGTATGTTACGCTTTATTCAGTTAATTAATTTATTTGTTATGATCATTAAGTCTTCCGCTGTGTACTCTTGATGTCTACATGTTTTATTGTATGTCATGTATTATAAACTCAACAATACCATAATAGTTACACTATATTTCAAGTTTTATTACACATTCATACTACATTTAATACAATATATCAAGCAATTGTTGTACACTACAATCTAGTTAGTACACATTGGTCGATTATTTATGTGATATAAACCGACACAAAGTTGATCCTGTGATAAAAAATACTTCAGTTTGAATCTAGTTACCTAAGCATTTTGAGAGTGGTAAGAAAAAAAGTCAAAAACGATCAGAGCATGCTCCTATTTATTGGGAATTAATAGATATGTGAACTATAAGAAGAGAAGAAATACCTATTGGCATCTAGAGTCATTCCGACGACGGTGACAACCTCCGTAAGGGATGCCTTCCACCGGTTCACATTATCATCTGTCCACCGTGGTTTGGAAGTATCGGCTTGTATCATGAATGATCCTCTTTGTTTACCAACATCCGAGGGTTCAACATGATAGAAAATCGCTAGAACGAAATGATTGTTGATCTGCCTTCTTTTCTCGAGTACCAAGGACAACTCATCAAGACACCATGTGGAATTTGCATAATTCTTGGACAATACAATTATTGATGTATCAGATGTTTTGATCGCTGACTCAATTTCGTGCTTCAGCTCTGCACCTCTTTCAGCATCATCACTATCTCTAAATGTGAGAATTCCTGCATTACTTAGAGCACGAAACAGATGATCCGTAAAAGCGTAACGGGTATCTTCGCCTCTAAAACTTAAAAAGACGTCATAGCGGCTACTAGGACGATCCACCCTAGTAGGAGGAGAAGCCATTGCAGACCCTACTTTGAAACTTTGACTAGTGTGGTGTATAAACTGTTTTCCTTATTAACAGTGATGGAAGTAGCTAGGGATATCCTGCGGTGTCACAGGACCTAATGAAATTATGCTTCGTTGTGTTAATTGTTGTAAAAAACTCCACTTTTTCTAATTGCATCCGGAATAAAAAAAAATTGGTACTCTTATATTACACTTGAATTTTTTTTGTACCCCCAACCTCTTTAAAGCCTCGTTCCGTCACTGCTTGTTGATCCCTATTCAAAAAATCAATGCAAGATCTTTTAGAGTATTTTTTTTGTTTCCATTTTTCATTTTCTAGTACTCCGTATATAATTTGAAAAAACTAAGTATCAAATATCATGATACTACAAAACTCTATAACGTGCGTGACCCACTTAATGAGGTTTTAAACTTTTAATAAAAAAAACTTTGACAAGAATAAATAATCTGTAAGAACCTTAAAGGATGACAAAAAAACAGGAAATCAATGAACAAATAGAAGAATTAAAAAGACGACGTCGACAGTGGATGACTGTCACTTGCGATAGTTGATGTACGACCGCAAATGGCACTCAACGAGAGTTGTAGGTGATGGAGAAATTGGCGGGCACGTGTATGAAACTTAAGTTTCTGCAAGGAAAGAAAATGTTTAGTAGCGAGAGTTGTTGATGAGAAAAAAGTATTCTTAACAAAGAGAGGGCAAAGGGCCGAAATATGGTGGTGAGATCGGATATTTGTAGTCTGACTGTCTGAGTATGAAACCTGAAGTTTACCTTCATTTACCTATTGCATACCCTAATTCTTCCAACATGTTATCGTCAAATATTGTTTGTTTATCTTTTTTACGTACTTTATCAAATCTATATTTATTCTCAAATAATAAATGAATACGTACGTCCTGACTATTACTTTACTACTACATATTGAGTGTCAGTGCGTCACATTTTATCATGCAAATAATAGTAAGAAAAAGGAATCAACCGAGATAAAATAGCGTATATGGTGTCTCACAATGTCTAGGCCTTTTGAGTGCAAGTTGTCATATATCTTCTTAGTAGTTATGGAAAATGGTTTCTTCGTGGTGGAGCTTCAATGATCATTGAACCACTCATATACGAAACTTAAATAAACTTATTAGAAAAGCCGGATCATTTATTTTGGAATGGCCAAACTAGCATTTCATTTATAAGGGGTTTTTAACTTGTGCCCAAGCTAAGAACAACAAAAGTACTGTAGGACTCACGAAAAAAGACTTAGGAATCCACATAAAAATACATTTTTTTGTACTTTTGTTTCTTTGTTTGAGTACTTTTATGTACTTTTTGATGTGTTTATCTTGTGTCCCTAAAGCACAAATTAGAAAAATCATTATAAGGTGTATCAAATATAACTAAAAAAAGTAAGTAATATAAATAAAACTCCAAGTTTTGGGAGGGCAACAACCTGCCCATGTCTCCACTAAGGCTCGTCCTTGCAACCACCACTCAAAACCTAATTACTTGGAGCGACTCAGTCAACCTCAAAGATAAAGCTAAAGTATGTTTTAATGTGGTTATTCAAACAACTACATGGGTTTTATTGAGATATAGGAATAGGGTGTGTTTTGACCTACAGGAGCCAAGAAATGATACTCTTGAGGAAGAGGTTAACATTCTATCGCATTTATGATAGTTTAGAGGTTTAAAAAGTCGACTCTTTTGTGGATCGACTAGATCTATGATCCTATTGTTGTTATGAACTCTTTGTTACCACAAATACTTGTACCTACAAATAAATACGGTACTCGCGGATACCTATTACTAGTACATTAACTACTTGTGCTTGCAGTTTCTTATACCTGAGAACCCGATAACATCAATAAGTTTTAGCGATTATTGTTTTAATTACATTTATGATTCCATATCTTTCACTTTCATGCAAAACAGTGAATCTTGTGTTCTTATTAATATGATCGGCTAAGCACCTCTGGTGCTAGCCTAGTTATGATTCCTTTCATGTTCTTATTATGCTTTCATGCTTTTATTATTGCTTCTAGTGTGTGCATGCATAGTTTTTCGATATATCCTTTAGTTTCGGTAGTTCTGAAGACCGGTTGTATCTCTTGCACTAGGAGAATTGACTATAGGACCTTAGTGTGATTGGTTGCGAGGATTGAAAACCCTTGTGTGCGAATTGACCATAGGATCACCCTCCGGGTTGGATGAACTTAAAAAGTTAGATGTGTGGCCTAAGTTCCGACCGGCCGGGCCACACAAAGAAATAATCTAACATGTAACGACACTTAATGACTCAAACTAGTCTACCGTACTTCTGCTTACTACAGAGGAGACTGCCTTTGGTTTCGGAAAGGATTCTAGGGAGATAGGCTAGGCGAATTGACCATAGGAGTCTAGTGATACTTATTCCCCACTTGAAGCGATAGAAGGCTTATTAGAAAACATAGTCATAGCTTGATATGATGAATAATTAGGCTAGCACACTTTCTTCCTACTGCATTCTAACCTATTTAATTTCCGTTTTTCATTTATGTTTATTAGTTTAATTAATCAAACATCAAAACCCCCTTTAAAATGTGACATTAGACTTAAATTAGGATCCTAGCACATAGCTCTTGGGACGACCTCGGCTTTACCTAATAGTACACTACATACGACCGGGTACACTGCCTGTTAGTGCATAAGGTACACCATAGGTAGACGAGACCATTAGAAATATTAAAACCTGGTCAGAAATCCTGCATCAGCATACTTGCCATATTGGCCTCCAAATTGCTAGAAGGCGCATCATTGATGAGACCATCAATTTCAACATTTGTTCATTGGTGAAAGATAATGTAGTGCCAGTTTCATTAGAGGTAGAGCAAGAATTAGCATTGAAAGAAGGTTTAAAACCATTTTGTTTTGAAGCTGGATTTTTGTTATAACTTGGAGGATATATAATTAAATCAAAACACTTGTCAACAGTATGACCAACCTTTCCACAACTTTTACATAACAGATTTGGGTTAGATCATCTGTTGTTCCTATTATTTTAACCATTGGTATTATTATTGTTACTAAAGTTGTTAAACTTTTTGTTATCAAACCTCTTATTGCCATCATTAGACCAATTAGTTTTAGAAACAAAACTTGAAACTTGAGGTTTTGACACAGAACTAGAAGAAGAGGAGGCAATGCCTTTATGAGATTCTTCTCTAAACAATAGCAAAATCATCTTTAATATCAGGCAAAGTCTCCCTAGCCAAGAGACTACTTTTGATAGGCTGAAACACATCATTAAGACCCTTAAGAAATTGCATAAGTTTCATGAGTTGATTGTATTTTAAAGCATCTTCTCTTGCAGCACAAGAGCACCTAGGCAATTTAGTCATGAAATCAAATTCTCTCCATAAAGAATTAAACTTATAATAATATTTAGAAACATTTAATTCTCTTTGTTTAAAATTGTTAATTTTCTGCATTAAATTCATAAATATAGAAACATTAAGTTTATCATAAGTTTCCTTAATTTAACCTAAACGTCATCAACAACATTATTAGAAAATATTTGACCAAGAAACAAATCCTCACACACAAAATTCAACAACCAAGACAACACAATAGAATTGCATCTTTCCCATTGATTAGACACAGGAACACTAAATACATAGGTAGATTTAACAAAACTGTCAATACAAATAAACCGTAAAAACGTTTATTAATATTTTGCGATCTCTTTGTGTTTTGTTGATAACAAATATAATGTTATCTTAAGTACAATTATAAGGATACATGTTATTTTTGTAAAGCATTTACATATAGCCATTTAAATACAAAAATATTGTAATTAATCATTTGTTGTAATAGTTTATTAGGATGGGTAAAAACCACAACCCATGGATCATAACCATAACCCATGGATCATAACCCATACCCAAGTTGGCTAGATACAATGTATACTTAGATACATTGAATCTAAAGAAAAACCATGGACCAACCCATAACCCATGACCCATAACCAAAAAACCCATGGGCAAAGAGGAGCGTCCCACGGATCCCTAGGATTGCACTAGCCGGATCCCAAGTAGGAGGGATCCGTGGGATCCGGGGAACAGTGGTAGAATTTGCCTATAAATAGAGAGCCATTTCTTCATTCTAACTCACCTCTCTTCTTACTAAATCTCTCAAACACTCTCATTCTCTTCTAACATATAGATCACTTGATCTAGAGAGTTGTTCTTCTTTCTTTCTATTGTGATCCTCATATAGGTCCTTCTCTAAGGCGAGATCACGAGCATTCTACAAGTCATCCAAGCAAGGGGTCCTTGATTGATTTGTCACTCTGCAAGATTTCTTTAGCGAAGATCTTGTATTTGATATTTCACATATTTGTTGTGTAATAGTCGTGTTGGTTTGGTCCACCGTGCTACGGACTCGGTATCTAGCTTTGTACCGGAAAAAGTGTAAGCAACGTTGTGAAGGCTTCTCCGCCAAGTGAAGGAGTTTGTTGACATAGTGCTTGAACTCTCGAGTAGGTGACTCGGGGAGTGGAGTAGGGCAAGGAAGGTGTCCTTGTAGCCGAACCACTATACATCGGTTGTGTCTTTTCTTTCCCTTCGCTTTACTTTATTTACTTGCTTTATCATTAGATCTATACTTTCTCTACATCCATAAGATCTCACATATTAACGAATCTAAAGTTTTTGAAACGAACTTAAAATCGGCAAAACTATTCAACCCCCTTCTAGTTTTCCACAATTGGTATCAGAGCTAAGTTTATAAAACTTTTAAAATAAATTTGTTTTTTAAAAACTTTTCGATCACTATGGGTTCTGAAAATTATAAGGAAGGGCAATCTATGAAACGACCACCACTACTTGAAACTAATGGTTTTATATATTGGAAAAATAGATTCGAAACATATGTGAAATCTAAAGATATTGATCTTTGGTACATTATTGTTGAAGGAGATTTTGAGGCTACCTCAAAAGATGATAAAGGAAATTTAGTTAACATACCTCATGATAAAATAGGTGATGATTTAAAGAAAAAGCTTTCTGAAAATAGTGAAGCAAAAATGGTTTTATATAATGCTTTACCCAAAAAGGAATTTGAAAGAATTTCTATGCTTAAAACCTCTTAAAGAAATTTGGAATTCTTTAGTTGTAACTCATCAAGGTAATCAACAAGTTAAAAATAATAAAATTGATTTATTTGTTCAACAATATGAACAATTTTCAATATCGGATGAGGAAACTATAGATCATTCATTTGCTAATTTTAATAATATTATTACATCTTTACAAGCACTTGATGAATCTTTTTCTAGCCGTAACCATGTTAGGAGATATCTAAGGGCACTTCCATCTAAGTAGAGATCCAAGGTGACGGCAATCGAAGAGTCAAAAGATTTGACAATCCTCACCCTTGATGAACTCATAGGCAACTTAAAAGTCTACGAGCTTGTCCTTTCTAAAGACTCCGAAGCCACAAAGGTGAAAGAGAAACAAAAATCTCTTGCCCTTAAAGCCAAAAAGGCTTCAAGCGATGAAGAGAACTCCTCTTCAAATAGTGATGATGAGGAGTATGCTATGGCGGTAAGGGACTTTAAAAAGTTCTTTAGAAGGAAGCGAAGATACGTCAAACAACCGTATGACAATAAGAAAGGCTTTCGGAAAAGCAAAGAGGACAAGAAGCCGAAGGATGATCGTACTTGCTTTAAATGTGGGACCCAAACCACTTTATTAGTAAATGTCCCAAACGGGATGATCAAAAGGCGTTCGTAAGCGGCACTTGGGGAATGAGCGACGAGGAGGACGAAGAAATTTGTCTCATGGCAAATGACGAGGTATGTCACGAATACTATAGTAGTTCATCACTTGATGACGACTCATTGCATAATGAATATGATAAACTATGCAATATTAGCTTAAAACTAATTAACAAAAACAAGCTTTTAAAGAGTCTGATGACGTACCCTCCGATCAGGTCGAAGGACCCCCCCTTCGGCCTCAGTCAAAATTGCATTACGAAGACCCAAGTCTTTCTTTATAAGTCATTGGTGGCGTAAAACCATTCATCGTTGACATGGTTACCAGTTGGGAATTCGCCAGCCGAAGGCCTATGCCCTTCGGTGTCTTCTCTTGAAGATGCCAAGACAAACAAGAACCTTGACTTGGTCTTCCCACGTTCCCACTATGTCCTTAGCTTCCCGCCAAGTCCGAGATAGTGGGGATAAAGCCCTAGCGGTTACCATAAATCGGGACGCCCCCATGATCTCCTAAGCGTGTGCTAACACTCTCCAAGCTATTTTCATCACCTATAAATAGATTGGACGAGTCATTTCAATGGTATGTTCACTCAACACGGTCTTTCACATACATCATATTATCCATAACTCATATCATATACTTATTCACACGCCGGAGGTGGTTCGCAGGCCCAACCCTGCGCAATCACTTAACGAAGTGTCTACTATTTCTTATTGCGGATTGACTACAAGTTTGGCGCAAGCATATCACCCTTATACCCTTCGATCACCATCGAAGGCACGGTCGTCTAATTATTGTACAATCGGTGGCGCCATCCATGGGACCCGCTACTATTGGTCTCGTTATTCCAAACTTACACCCGGTCAATCGCTCTCACTAGTTTTACGGCATGACTCGAGGAGAGAAGATACACCCCTCCGGGTTTCTCGACCTTGACACCAATCGATCAATGATCCCGACAACCTTCCCAATATAACCGCATCCACTTTTACCACACGATCTCACCCCGAAATAACTCCCAACAATCATGCTTCAACCTCGGCTAACCCTGAACCGGTAATCAGTCCGGCGTTTGTCGAAGCTAACATCGAAGCATTAGAATCTTTACTAAGAGCTCGAAGGAGGCAAGACCGGAATATGGAAATGCGTAAGGAGTTAGAATACTCAAGCGATGAGTACGACGAAGAGTTAGAAATGGAGGCTAGGTCCTTGGCTCCGGGGGTTACTCGCTCAGTGTTAAGGGTAGGGTCTCCAAGCAGTCGAAGGCCTAGCGGAAGGTCGGTTGGTTTCGAAGATGCTCCGGCGCGGGCTCCGACAAGAAGGGAAGGAACGATGGAAGGCTCCAATGGAAGGAGTCACCGAAGGGAAGCTATGGAGATTAATTTGCCACCACTCTTGGCGGCTCATCTGGGAAGAACGGAAACGGGGGTTCCACTGCAGCCTTCTCACGCATCTGGCGTAGGAGGCGATCCATCTCAATTAAACAGGGGAGGAAGTCTTCCTCCTCATGGTATGTACCCTCCTTTTCAGGCCCAATCTTACCCTCAAGGGGTTTATCCCCCACCTAATGGGCAGGCTAACAATCCCAATTTTACTCAACCATACGGAAGCATGCCCTATGGACAACCTATGGTATACCCTTCATATCCTGTGGGAAATCACCCACCTTATATACCTACTGCTTATCCCCAATATGTTAACCAAAATACTGTTGGAATACCTCCAAATCATAACCCATACAATGCTGCCCCTACATACATGCCACCTTATAACTGCCTCTATTCGGAGCCCATGGGCTCCACAACACCCTTCGTAAGGCGGATGAAGACTACCATTTGCCCGATGGGTTGAAAATGCCCGCATATTGGTACTTATGATGGAAAAGGGGATCCGGATAACTTTTACACTTGTTCGAAGGGGCTATTAGAATGCGAAGTGGGTAATGCTGTTGCTCGTCACATGTTTACATACACCCTACGAGACTCGTCAGATATGGTGGAACGGCAAAACCGGTAGCATTGTGAATTTGGATGATCTCAAAGCCAAGTTCAGTCACATTTCACCGTGAGAAAAAGTTCACAAGAACGCACCTAACAAAGGCACAACATCAAGCGAAGGAGAACGAGAGCACAAGGGCTTTCATTACTAGATACACCGATGACACTTTGCAAATAATGGGCTTGTACGAAGACCGGCAGATCTCGTGTTTCGTACATGGCCTACGGAATGAAGCTTGGTTGAATTCCTTTCCACCGATCTTCCCGCAACCTATAAAGGATTAGTGGAAAAGGCTTACACATGGATCGAAGCAAAGAAGTGTCCACCAACGGGCTCCGGTCGAAAACAAGGAAAATCACAACAAGGCCCTGAAGCATCCTTCGTGGGAAGGGTCAAGGAACAAACACAAGAACAGGGACAGGTTTACTCCATACCACAAAAACATCAACCATGGCCTCCTGGCTAATCTGTCCAAATCCCCAAGGGAAATACTCGCTACCGAAAAGGCTGCGAAGGCCTTCGACCCTCCTCCTCGCTTGGCAAACAAAGGGAGGCCCAGTGACACTTCCAAGTTTTGCCATTTCCATGACGATTACGGTCACGACACCAATCATTGCCGAGAGCTCAAAAAGCAGATAGAAGAGGCCGTGAAGTCTGGCCAATTGGGACATTTGGTGAAGGGTATAAAGAGAGGCAAAGAAAAAGCCTCCGACACACAGTTGGGGAAAGATACCACACCTATCGAAGCACCCATCCTCATGGTTTATAAAGAAGACTCTAGTTTAAAGAGAAAGGAAGCAGAGGAAGCCTTGTGCGGAGTAGGAGATGTCACTTTCCCTTCAATCACAGGAAAAGTTCTTTCAAATGACCCCGTGGTCATCAAAGTCTTGATCTCCAACAGAGAAGTAAACAGAGCCTACCTTGACTGCGGTAGCTCTGCGAGTTATCTACGAACGGTGTTTCCTAAAGCTCAAACCTTCAATAAGGTCAAGAGAGTAGATTCAAAGGTACCTTTAGTAGGGTTCTCGGGAACACTCATGGCCTTGGGAGAAGTCCTCTAGAGGTTACGATTGGAGAAGGAGGCTAAAAGAACAGAAACTCGGCTTTCACGATCGTGAAGGTCGGAATCTCCTACAACCTATTGATAGGGAGAACAAGAATGCGAAGATGGGCATCGTTGTCTCAACCATACATGCCGCGATCAAATTCCAAACACCTTCGGCATTGGGACGGTTTTCTCCACTATAAGATGAAGGGCCTACGACGAGAAAGCAAGAGGGTCAAACAGTTTCGGAGGAACTTTGAAAGATGTTCTCGGTTACACTAACGTGAAGAATGCATCGTGGTAAATGATCTCTACCCGATCGATCGACGGAGTAATCGGAAAGCAACTTCCAACCTCATTTAAAGCGAGTTGGAAAAGATACTTCGTGCTAATGCGCACGTCTTGGATGGACCTATTTCGACATGACGAGGGTCCCGAACTCTCACCATAGATGGACGACCCTTGACCGAACACAAGCTCAATGAGTTCAAACATATTGAACCCATCAAACAAAAGCGTCAAGTCTAGCTCACGAAAGAAATGCACTGCATGCAAAGAAGTGGACGAACTCGTGGTAGCAGGCATACTCGGAGAGGTGAAGTATCAAACTTGGGTGGCCAATCCGGTGATGGTCAAAAAGCATGACGGAGGATGGAGAATGTGCGTAGATTTTACCGACATTAACAAAGCTCGTCCAAGGATGTTACCCTTTCCGTAAATTGATTGGAAGGTGGAATCCCTATCGTGGTTTCGACTAAAGTGTTTCCTAGACGCTTATAAAGGTTACCATCGATACAAATGGTCAAGAAGACGAAGAGAAGATGGCCTTTTACGGAAAAGGCGTTTATTGCTACAAAATGATGCCTTTTGGTTTGAAAATGCGGTGCCACCTACCGGTGATTGGTGGACAAAGCCTTCCACAAGCAAATAGGCGGGAATCTAGAAGCCTACGTGAGCGATATGGTCATCAAAAGTAGATCGGAGGAAGATATGCTCTCCGACATCAAGGAAACCTTCGATCGACTGCGCCATCAATATGAAGTTAAATCCCAAGAAGTGTTCCTTTGGTGTGGAAGAGGACAATTCTTGGGACATCGATCACCAAGCGGTATTAAAGCCAATCCTTGAAAGTCAAAGCCATCACAGCATTTGCGACCTCCTAAGTCCCTAAAGGAAGTGCAAAGTCTTAACGGAAAGCTAGCGACCCTCGGCAGTTTTTGTCGAAGGGTGCGGACAGATCTTTGCCGTTCTTCAAAACACTCAAAGGATGCACGGACAAAAAGACGTTCCAATGGAGCATAGATGCAGAAGTAGCCTTTCAAAAGCTCAAGGAATTCATGGCTATTCTACCAACACTTACAGCCCCAATCAAAGGCGAAGTGTTGTTCATGTATATTGCAGCCTCTTTCGAAAGCATCAATGCAATGTTATTGGCAGAAAGGGAGAAGAAGAAAATCCCCATATACTTCGTTAGTAGAGTACTACAAGGAGCTGAGCTAAATTACCCAGCATTGGGAAGCTAATTTTGGCTTTAGTTCATCTTTGCGAGACGCTTCAAGGTACTTTCAAGCTCACCCCATAACAAGATTTCACCGACAAGCCAATTAAGCGAGATACTTTCAAAGCCGGAGAAATGGAAGGATAGCTAAATGGGCTATCGAGCTAGGAGAACATGATATTGAATACAAAGGCGGGAGCTCGGTTAAAGGGCAAATATTGGCGGACTTTTAGCGAAACACCTCAAAACGAAACATGACAAAAGGTTGTTGAAAAGGAGCCCGCTATGGCAAACGAAGGATGGAAACTTTATCTTGACGGAGCCTCCGGCTCCGATGGTTCCGTGCGGAGTCTCATGCTCGTTGATCCCAAAGGAAGGAATACACTTATGCACCGTTTGAATTCGATGCTACGAACAATGAAGCGGTCTGAAGCCTTGTTAGCGTGTCTCCGATTGGCCACGAAATGGAAGTAGAAAACTTGGCTATTTTTGTTGACTCACAACTGGTGGCCAACCAGATAAAAGGCTCCTACGAGGCGAGACAACCTGTGATCAAGCAATATCTGGATAAGGCCAAAGAAATGCTCGAAGGGTTCACATCTTACAACATAGAGCATGTTCGAAGAAACCAAAACAAGAAGGCGGATGCACTTAGCAAACTGGCATCAATGGCATTTGCTCATTTAACAAAGGAAGTTTTGGTCGAAGTATTGACAGATCGGTCCATCGTTCGAAAGGAGGTGTCTGACGTTATACTGGAGGAAGACTCGAATTGGATGACTCCAATTAGAGAATATCTAATAAGTGGCATACTGCCGGAGGATACAAAGTTGGCTCGAAAGGTGCGCATCAAAGCACCACAATACAGGATCATGGGAAATTACTTATCTGAAGATCTTTTCTATCCCTTGGCTCCGTTGTGTAGGGCCAAGGCAAGTCGCCAACATCATCCAAGAAGTGCATGAAGGATCCTGCGGACTTCACGCAGGGCCTCGCTCCGTTGTCTCCAAAGTAATGAGGGTCGGATATTATTGGCCTTCGATGCACAGAGACGCTGTCGACATCATTCAGAAGTGCGAAGCTTGTCAAATTCACTCAAGAGTCCCAAGGCTACCAAAGCAAGATATGACTTTCATAACATCCGCATGGCCCTTCAGCCAATGGAGGATAGATATCGTAGGCCCTCTACCAGTTGCTCCTGGAGGAATAAAGTTCTTGGTCGTAGCCATTGATTACTTCACTAAATGGGTTGAAGCGAAGCCTTTAGCATCCATCACAGGAAGACACATGGAAAAATTCATGTGGGAACACATTATCTGAGGTTCGAGTACCTCACATCCTCATTTCGGATAATGGGAAGTAGTTTGCGAAGGGTATTCCCAAGATTTTGCGAGGCACGAATGTCGACAATCATTCACTCGTTTACCATCCTCGTGGTAACGGTCAAGTAGAGGTTACCAACAGAGACATCATACAAGGAATAGAGCGAAGGTTGGGATCATCATCACGGTTGGGTAGATGAACTACCTCAAGTGCTCGGGCACATAGAACGCATACAAAGTCAAGTCATGGAGAAACGCCTTTCGACTTGACATATGGCACGGAAGCTGTCATCCCTTCGAGTAAGTGTTGAAGCAGAAGGGTCATGAACTTCAAGTAGCGGATAACGAAGAAAGACTCCGTAGTAACTTGGACCTACTTGAAGAACGAGAGAAATAGCCTCCATTAGAGGCTATCCACAAGCAAAAGATTGAAAGGTACTATAATAAGTGAGTTAGGCCTTGACCTTCAAACCAGGGAATATGTCCTCCGACTCAATAGCGCAAGAAAAGTCGAGTACTGTGGTAAACTAGGACCTACATGGGAAGGACCCTACGTTATTAAGGAAGCGTATGGCAACGGAGCCTACAAGCTGGAAACCTTGGAAGGAGACGTTATTGATAGAACCTGGAATGGCACTACTCTTCGTAAGTTCTACGTATGAAACTTACAATGTCTAAGGATACATTTTATTTGCTTTCAATCAATGTATTTGCATTCTTCTCCCTTGGGGAAAGAAGCATTAATGGTAGGCGTCTAGTATTCATTTCTTAAAATGATGTAATCCTCCCTACCCACTTAATGATAATAACACATTTCCCTCAAATCTCTTGTTTCGTTCAATACAACAAAGATTTGCCCACCAAGTCGCTTTATAAGTTTGAATGTCGAAGGGATGTACAAAGACTAAATAACATGTCTTGCTCATATGCATAACATCCATCTCAACTTCACATTAACTTTCCTATATGGCCTTAAGGTATTTTAAACCTTCACGCCCAAAGGATCAAGACGGTGGGTTGCGACCCTCTGTCGTGATCAAATTATACGATTGCTAATATTCTTGGTGAAGTAACTACACACAATGAGGCTATGCATCTACCATACGCCTTAGGTTGTAAAAATATTTTACGCAAGTAAAAGTAAAAGAGAAGAATCACACATAGCAAAATTCGAGCCCTAGTGGCCGTTGTAGATTTATGACTAGTTTTACTAGTCTAAAATAGGCCATAGCCTTAAAACATCCAACATTATAAACTATTGTCTTAGGCGTAGCCTACTACCAACATGCAATAAGTAAATTGTTTCATCAGCACGAAGCACGGAACGAACCGACAATTGTTTTAAACAGGTACATACCACAGGGATCAAATTACAACCACATGGTTGCCTTCTTTAAACCTTGGAATGAGTGGGGTCAGCTGAGCCTGGAGATGGAACCTGGGGTGACGGAGTCCTCTTGGAAGAAGAAGGAGGTTGGACTTTCCTTGGCTTCTTGGCTAGCATATCCTCAATCGAGGTGATGGGTCCTTCGTTACATCCGCAAGGAAAGGAACTCTAAAGCGCTTAAATGATTACCGCATCATCATATTCTTTTCATGAGTTGCCTGTGTACGGAATTTTCTCCAAAGACTCTCGGTTCCCGGTCTTCGCCACCTCCTCCAAAGTGGTACACTTGCCATGGAAAATGGCAGCATTCACCACATTCCCAATAGCAATCCCCACATCATCGCTATGGTAAAGTTCCATAGCAATGTAGGGGATCACTTTGGTTACCATGTCCACCCTGTCTTTATTCAGCATCTTCAGACGGAGGTTTAAGCCATCTACCTTTTCTCGGAGCTTGATCTCTTGGGCCAACAACTTTGACCTCTCCTGTTCGAGACCTCCACATTTGGATGAAAGAACAGATATCTGCTCTTTGTAACCAACACCCATAGAGCTTTCGACAGTTAACCTGTTGCACTCAGCCTCACTCGTTGCCAATTGACCTTTGAGCTTTTCATTCTCAGCTCTAAGATCTTGAACCAAGGGATTCTTATCAAAATCCTCCAATGCCTCCTCACACTTCTTCTCTAAAGTCTGCATACTTTTGATCTCTAACCTTCTCCCCTTCAAAGATAGCATCCATTTCTTCTCGAGCTTTGGTGACACATGAGCAATTCCCTTGTCCTAGCATTGAGTTGGTTGTCAGCATGCCTGGCGAACATAGCTTTTATCATGAAGATCACAAAGCCTCTATAGACATGTTATTCATCACCTCCTTCCACTTGGAGGGATCACATAGCTCATAAGTTGGTGACAATCTTGGGAGAAGGAAGCTCCTTCGTGATCGTGAAGTCCTATAACAAAAGTAAATTTCATTAATATATGATCTTGGGTATTTAATTTTATTTCACAGTGCGAAGTTTACCATGGAAGTCATCACATTGGGCCCTCGATGGTGGAAATACCACATCCTTACCACAGGCACTCTTCCGCGGGTGGTTCGAGAGGAGGAGTAGGCGGAAGAAGCTTTCTCTTTGAATCGATTTCATAGCCTTGGCACTAGCACCTTTCTCGCTTGAACCCTCTCACCTATGCCGGAGGGTCCCTCGATGGCCAACGGTTGATCGGAGGCTGGTTTGTCTGAGTCGACAATATTCTCCACTAGGCGATCTTCTACATCTATGGGTTCCTTTGGTGGAGGAGCAGAAGATCTGAGCTCGGCGGGATGGGCTTCCACCTCGTCTTTGTTTATAGACACCGACGGGAGCCCACGCCATAGCTTGTTTCTTGGGGATTCTTTGAAGAAAACTAACCTCTTTGGCACCTCCACCACGACAAAGTTCCGAATGACATCTCTGCAAAAGAAGGATAAGATAAATATCAAGAAGATAAGTTTTGTTTCTTATGTTAATTTAAAAATACATACTTTCTCCATCACAAATTATCTCGGTACCAACGGAGACCCTTCCCATCTCTCAAAGAATGCCGACCATGAGCACAGATTGGCTCGGGAAGGTCGGCGGTCGGTGGATAACGAGCCAAACGCCGATCTGGTGGGTTTCTTCTCACAAAGATAAGGCAATGGATCGATGAACCTTTCTCATCATATTGAAAGTCCGGGTTTAACAATGCGAGTATCCGGGAGGGATAATGGTAGTATGAATATAAAAGAACTTGCCTTTCAGGTTCCTTATGTTCGTAAAAGGCCTATCTATCAATATGGGCACATCCCTTTCACCCTTTTGGCCAAGGTTAACCAATCTCCTCCGGATATAGATTTAAAAACCCTAAGCACGGTCAAGGATGGTTCAAACCCATAGGCTTTACACATCACAATGTATGTTGTCGACAGCTAGGCCAAAAGGGTTGAACCTAGAAATGTGTACCTCATAATATCGGAGGAATTCTAAAATTAAAGGATGCAGTGGTATCCTAAGATTGGAAGTGGTGAAAGCATGGATATACAAGCCTACATAATTTTCAGGGGCATCGAATATCCCTTGATCTTGGTAGCATTACTTTGTGTTCTTTTGGAATGGGATAATCAGTGAGGAACGCTTTAAGCTCCTCCCTGGTTAATGTGCAACCTTGTTGTTTTATCACAAATTTTTTGTTGGATGACATGACACCTTCTACAAAACACAAAAATATTTGAAATACAGAAGAAGAAGGAGCGTTTTACCTTGTTTGGTCGGAGGCTTGATCGAAAGGAATTTTAGTAGGTGAAAAACTTTGGGCGAGAGTTACTTTGTTAGGGTTATTATTTTGCAATTTATATACCCTACAAGATGAAAATCTCGCCCTACACGTAATTACTTATCATCTTACCACGATTTCAAAACTATTTCAAATTTTGAAAAGACGTTCTCTTTACCGAGGAAAAGGGTGGTTAGGATAATTAGTTGCATTAATTACGGTCAATATTAGCGAGACTTTCTATCTTCGTTCGTTCTTGTGACGAAGGGACGTTTCATTTTATTTCCGAGTCGTAAGCAATATTTCTTGTTCGTACATATCACTTTCATTGGGGGCTTGATGACGTACCCTCCGATCGGTCGAAGGACCCCCCTTCGCCTCGATCGAAATTGCATTACGAAGACCCAAGTCTTTCTTTATAAGTCATTGGTGGCGTAAAACCATTCATCGTTGACATGGTTACCGGTTGGGATTCGCCGCCACCAAGGCCTATGCCCTTCGGTGTCTTCTCTTGAAGATGCCAAGACAAACAAGAACCTTGACTTGGTCTTCCCACGTTCCCACTATGTCCTTAGCTTCCCGCCAAGTCCGAGATAGTGGGGATGAAGCCTAGCGGTTACCATAAATCGGGGCGCCCCATGATCTCCTAAGCGTGTGCTAACACTCTCCAAGCTATTTTCATCACCTATAAATAGATTGGACGAGTCATTTCAATGGTATGTTCACTCAACACAGTCTTTCACATACATCATATTATCCATAACTCATATCATATACTTATTCACACGCCGGAGGTGGTTCACAGGGCCCAACCCCTGCGCAATCACTTAACGAAGTGTCTACTATTTCTTATTGCAGATTGACTACAAGTTTGGCGCAAGCATATCACCCCTTATACCCTTCGATCACCATCGAAGGCCTGGTCGTACGACTTATTGTACAATCAGAGTCAAAACCAACGCTTAGATAAAGAAGTCATAAAATTAAAAGCAAAACTGAAACGTCTAGAAAAAGGTAAAATAGCAAGTGGTGAATGTGAACTTTGCGTTCAACTTCAAACACTAGTTGATAACTTAGATTCTAAAATTGTTAGAATGAGTACTATTACACTAGATACGATATTAGATAGTTTCAAAACTGGAAACAACCAAAAAGGTTTAGGTGTTCAACAACTTGATCCATCAACTAGTGAAATTAAGGAAACAAAATTTGTTAAAGCACTAGAAAAACCAGCCACTATTGTGGCGGATCCCACGGATCCCTTGAAAAGGGAACCGGCCAGTGTACAGCCAGGGATCCGTGGATATGCTGTAGCAAACAGTGGTAATAACGTAGCTTCTTCATCTAGAACTGATTTTGTTTTCGTTAATAGGAAGAAACCAACTCACGTCACCACTAGACAACCACCTCCAAAATATAATCCTACTTTTGCAAGAAACAAAGCTTCATCTTTTTCAAAACCTAATCCATTTAGGAGACCTAATAATGTTTACCCGAAAAGTAATCATCAAATGGGATGCAACCCAAATATGCAAAATGGTTTTCCTTTTCAAAACTTTGCTCCATGGAATGCATACTCACCTTATCCATACATGTCTAACATGAATGGAATGTTTAACACTAATGGACCCATGAACAAATGGGGACCAAACTTTTGAGTTTATTATTGTTTTAGGTGTGCTTAAAGGTCGACCTAGACCCCGATGAATGGGTCAAGGATAGCGGGTGCACGAGGCACATGACCGGAAATAGGGATCTATTCTCCACATATGAATCCGTCAATGGAGGTAATGTGGTGTTTGGAAATAGCAAAAGTAGAATCATCGGTAAAGGTGCGATTTCTAAAAATCTCTAACCATTAACGATGTGTGTCACGTGAAAACCTAAACTTTAACCTCTTAAGTATAGGACAAATATGTGATAAAAGTGCAATGTACTTTTACCGAAACCGTAGTAAGATACTAAGAAATGGCATAACCATAGGAAGAGGAATTAGGAAACATGGAGTCTATGTCATTAAAATTGGTAATGAACCTAAAGACAAACTTTGTCTTACCTCTATGGATGATACTTCGACCTTATGACATCGAAGATTGGGTCATGCCAATATGCGACTTCTTCAATCGCTATCATCCAAAGATCTAGTAAGAGATCTACCTAAGTTAAAATATGAACATCACTTTTGTGATGCTTGTAATGTAGGAAAACAAGTTCATTCTAGTCATAAAGCTAAAAACATGGTGTCTACAACTAAGTGTCTAGAATTACTACATATGGATTTGTTTGGTCCATCCGCTATCCAAAGTTATGGAGGCAACTACTATACTTTGGTCATAGTGGATGACTATTCTAGGTATACATGGACAAAATTTTTAAAGAACAAAACGGAAACCTTTAATTATTTTGAAATATTAAGCAAAAAGATCCAAAGACAACTAGGAAGTCCCATAGTGTCTATTAGGACGGATCATGGTAGGGAATTCGATAATGAAGTGCAATTCGGAGCTTTTTGTGACGCTAATGATATTACTCACAACTTCTCGGCTCCACGCACTCCACAATCGAATGGGGTAGTAGAAAGAAAGAATAGAACCTTGCAGGAAATGAGTCGAACCATGCTTAATGAACAATCCATACCTCAAAAGTTTTGGTGTAATGTCGTTGATACTTCAACGTACATACTCAATCGAGTCTTAATTAGACCAATCTTAGGTAAAACTCCATATGAGTTACTCCGAGGCAAAAATCCTACGCTAAATCATTTTAGAGTCTTTGGAAGCAAATGTTTTATTCTCAACACTAAAGATTACCTTACAAAATTTGATCCTAAATTAACCGAAGGTATCTTTCTAGGTTACTCTCCAAACAGCAAAGCTTACATCATATTAAACAAAGAAACAATGAAGGTAGAAGATTCATTAAACATAAAATTTGATGAAAGTCCACCAAAACCCTCTCCACCTCTTGTCGATGACGAGATTGTAGAAAGTGAAGCTATAATAATAAAGAAAAAGATAATTGAGGAAGAAGAACCTTTAAATGATGAAATCATAAACATTAAGGAGTCCAAAGATCACCCCGTAGATAAGGTCATAGGAAAGCTAAACGAGAGAACATTAAGGTCTCAAGTTCAAAACCAAAGTAGTTTGTTTTGTTTCGTTTCAACCATAGAACCTAAGAATACCCAAGAAGCCATAAAAGATGAGAGTTGGGTAATGGCTATGCAAGAAGAATTAAATCAATTTGTTTCTAATGATGTTTGGACACTTGTCCCTCCACCTAGTAATCAAACCATAATAGGAACCAAATGGGTTTATAAAAACAAATTAGATGCAAACGGAGTAGTGTCTAGGAACAAGGCTAGACTCGTTGCTCAAGGGTATAACCAACAAGAAGGAATAGACTTTGATGAGACCTCGCCCCGTGGCTAGATTAGAGTCTATAAGAATACTTCTTATGTATGCTTGTGCTAATGATCTAAAGCTTTATCAAATGGATGTCAAAAGCGCTTTTCTAAATGGTTTCATTAATGAAAAGTATATGTAGCTCAACCTCCGGCTTCATCGATTTTGAAAAACCTAAACATGTGTATAAATTAAAGAAAGCCCTTTATGGTCTTAAACAAGCTCCAAAAGCTTGGTATGATAGACTCAAGTCATTTTTAATTAAACACAACTATACCATGTGGTTAGTTGACAACACACTTTTTACTAAGAAAAGAGAGTCACATATAATCATAGTACAAATATATGTAGATGATATTATATTCGGATCCACTTGTCAAGACATGTGTGATGATTTCTCTAAAATCATGCATGACGAGTTCAAAATGAGTATGATGGGAGAACTTAGTTTCTTTCTTGGTCTACAAATCAAACAAGTAGAAGATATTATCTTCTTTAATCAATCTAAATACATAAAGGAGATGTTAAAGAAATTCGGTATAGAAGAGTCGAAACCAATTAGGACACCAATGTCATCCGACACCAAACTCACAAAAGATGAAGACGGCGAATCCGTCGATAATACTAAATATCGTGGCATGATAGGTAGTCTTCTCTAACCTCACGGCAAGTAGGCCGGATATCATGTTTAGTGTTTGCTTATGTGCTAGGTTTCAAGAAGACCCTAAAACATCACACCTAGAAGCCGTAAAAAGGATATTTAGATACATTAAGGGTACAACACAATTAGGATTATGGTATCCTAAGGGCACGGAGTAGAAACAATTGTATATGCAGATTCGACCATTTAGGTGATTACGTTGATAGAAAAAGTACAAGTGGGGTATGTACTTTCATGGGATGTTTTTTAACATCTTGGTTTTCTAAGAAACAAACGGCACTAGCAATATCAACAACCGAAGCCGAGTACGTCTCCGCCGGCAAAGCATGCCAACAAGCACTATGGATGAAACAAGCGTTAGTCGACTACGACATTCATCTAAGCGACATAGCCATCCTATGTGACAACAAAGGTGCCATCGACTTAAGCAAGAATCCGGTATTGCATTCTCGCACAAAGCATATAGAAATCCGTCATCACTTCTTAAGAGATAATTTTCAAAATGGGAACATCTCTATTGAGAAGGTAGCATCCGAAGACAACATAGCCGACGTCCTCACCAAACCGTTGAAGCGGGAACAATTCAACCTACTTCGTCTTGGTCTTGGTCTCATGGAACAAACGTCGTAATTTCTTTGACTCTACAAGGTATGTAAACACTAGCCTTCTTCTTTTTGAGTCTAGGATTTCTATTTCACGCACAACTCACAAACAATACGGGAATTTTCAAAACCCAATATAAGTTTTCCACTTATAGCTTTCTTATTTTTCTTTTTGGTTGCTGATAACGCTCAAATTGTGCATGTTTTTAGTAGCGTTATCCGTGATTTTATGTGTGTTATTTGGTTATAATCATATGCTTTTGATGCTTAATCGTACAAAAGTGCGTTTGCTAGTTCATTTGTAGCCAAGTACAGGAAAGTGGAGAAAAAGACGGAAAAAGAAGTAAAATACGAGGATTTCTCCATATACGAAGAATTCCCGACAAAAGCAAGACTTGTGGAGTATATTCGAGATGACAAAGTCATCAAGATGGTGGTCCAAAGACTCAAGAATAAAGTTCAAGAAGGAAAACGAGAAAGAAATGAAGAAAATAAGCTTAAACGAAAAGATATTGGAAGCCTCGTTGTTCCCGACACACCTTCACCATTTTGGCCATATCTTTTGCATACGAACTCCGATTTAGGTGATTCAAGCGGCCACGGAAAGCTAAGAGAAAGATCTACAACTTTGCCGTTTATGACTTTTTGTGATTTTGCTCCAAGCGATCGGTCGAGCCCCGCAACCGGATCCGGTTGGAGAATGGTCAAGTAGACCAACCGATCCGGTTGGAGCCCAACCGATTCGGTTGGGAGGCCTGGTACAACCATTTCTTCATCACTAAGGTTCCAATCATGTTCCAAACGATTCTAGTCTCTTCCTACATGTATTCTAGTCCTTTCCAAGCTCCTTGGTGACCAAGAAATGCATTTATAACCCCTAGGCTTGGAAATAGTATAAATAGAGGCCTTTGCATCCTCATTTCACACACCACAAGTTGAGAGATCCTCTCTCACACCTATCTTACCACCACTACTACTCTCTCAAAGCCTAAATCCGTCCATTAAGTCCCAGGAAACTTTGGAGGTCCAAGAAGTCATCATTTGGAGGTCAAACCATCAAGAAGTCATCACCAATACTTTGGGAATCATTACTTCACCATTTGTAATCTTATTCCAAGCATTGTAAGACTCTTAATCATGTTTTCTAATGTTCAAAGTTCTGAGTTTATGTTCATGTTTGCTATGAGTGGCTAGTTTCTTTATACACTTGCTTAAATGATGTTAATTATCATATGATTAGTTAGTGATTGTGTTAACATGTTTTAATTCAATTTCAAGTTGATTCTAAGATCCAATTGTGCTAAAGTTTCATAGTGACATTTGTTAATCAAGTTTGGCTAATTGATAGTAATCGTTGGGGTCGAAAGAACTTATTGTTATTCAACTAGTCATAATCATTTTGTCTATGGATGATTGTTTTTACCCATTATTCTTGATTACACAAAGGAACTAAGGTGTGGTTGTAATAGAAACGCTTTTTGATTATCAAATTGGATTGGTTGGAAACATCTAAAAGGTCGTAAGATTAGTTGTTGAGAATCAATTGTAGCCTTTTGTCTATGATCAGTTACCTTTTGTATTGACCATTTCTTAAGCAAGTTGATCAAACAAATGGATGTTTTTGTGTTTAAGTTTATGTATGTAGACTTATGAAACTTGAATTGATTTGTTAAACTTAATGCTTGTTTTTATAAACTAAACTCTTGATCAAAGTTTAACTTGTAAGAACAATAGATTAGTACACCAACTAATTATCATAACCAACATGTTAAGAGGTTAACACAATCACATTAGTCTATGATATGAAACTAGTTTAAGCAAGTGTAGTTTTTAATCATCTGAATTTCATTATATCTATTTGCTTTGTTATATGTTTTGGATAGACTCTGTTAATTCAAACTCGTGTTTAGATTCACTCAAATCCCTGCGAACGATCCCGACTTACCTTAATAATCTTGCTATAACGGACGAGTATACTTGCTCGTATGTGTTATTGGTAATATTGGTAATTCACCTTTTATAAATTTAAAACTTGTACACACGTAGCACATCAGTTGCAAACACATAACTACATACACATTTTTCAAAGAAAACCTCTCTTCAAAATGTTTTCTAAAAGGATGATACATTCCCGTATCAATTTCAGAAAAAGCAATTTCTCACGTCTAGGACAAATCGCTTTTTCATTGTTAATATAAAGTAAAAACCCGTTTTCATTGCATCTCATGTCTTGTGAATGCTAAAGGGAATACATAACTAATATGTATTTTCGGGTACATTCATTTAAGCAACAATGAATTAGGAGCATCGATAACACTAAATTACGTACTCAAAGTACTAAATATGTGTTCTCGGGTTATTTCAATAGGATTATTTTCACTTCTAGTTTATTTTTCTTTTTCTTCTTAGGAGTCGAGATAATCGAAACTCCAAATAGTTTGCATATAGGCACACACTAGGCAAAAATGTTTCCAAAAGGAAAATTTTGTCTTCGCTGAATCACTGAGATCCACGGATCCCGGCCTTCATCTTTGGACGGATCCCTCGAGGAAGGATCCGTGGGATCCGTGAGACATAAGTCGTTTTACCTTCTATTTTCTCACTTTGGATGAAAAATCCACATTTGTTTTATTTTTGGAGTATGCTCTTTAATGCTTATGTTCTCATGATCATATGCCTTAAATTCATATCTAATCATTTAATTTTAATCCACATTTTGGGTCAAGCATTCATCACAATGCATTATTTTTCTATATATAGAACTCCCAAAATGCTTGCATACTCGACCCATCCTCAAAGACATGTCATTCACAAACTCTTACAACTTATATGAATCACCTAGTACCAAAAATCATCTTCACGATACCCAAACCTTTGTACTTCCACCATCCAAAATACCACAATCAAACTCTAGGATATCCGCACGGATTAGTATCTGATCTTGTTGTTTAGCAAAACCAACTTCAAATGGTTCATCCTCATCAAATAACTCACCACAAGATGCTTCCATTATAGCACCTCCCTCATCACCACCTAAAGTCACTCTTTTGGAACTCCTTAAGACTCCAACAAGATCTAAACAACCTAAACAAAAAGAAATAGTCTTTTCAACACCCCCCACATCTCCAAATACTTTTTTTCAAGATCTAGAAACATCACCACCATTAGCTCCCATAACACTACAAGAACATCTAGATTCTTTTCCACCACCACTTACAAACCTTCCGGATGTTGATCCATATTTTTCTATTTTTCCACCACATCTTCCGCATAACTCAAATCAAAACAACCTAGAAAACTTCCGCACTCATTACCCACATCACTTACATTGTGAACATTGCCAATCCACTAGGGAAATCGCAATGCGATTCATACTCAACCTCATCCTTGATCGCATCAATACCATCACTTATCAAAACCTCCATCCATAAACCTTATGCAAGCATGGACGAAATCATTACTACTATTTTCTATTTTTAATACTTTTTCATTTGAGTCATTTTCAAGAACAAGTCTTGTTCTTATTTTTACATGCTTGTAGGTGGCATAAAATACCACTACACTTTGTTGTTTTATTACAAGGCCTTGTTTACATACCTTGGCTCCCAATCTTGATTCTCGTCAATCACAAGATTATATAAGCATGTTACTAACCTTTCTCTTTGTAGGATTTTTTTTATTTTTCTTCACTTGACGCCCCAAACTAGGGGGAGCTACCGTAAAGGGGGAGTAAGCAATAAGTGGACTAATTTTTCCACACTTTTATTTCTTCCAAGGGTTAACTTTTTGTTTCGACAAAAAGGGGGAGAAGAAGTAAAACTTAGGAGCTTTCAAAACATACATCTATTCTTAAGTTTTACTCATCATAACATTATGTTTTGTCATCAACAAAAAGGGGGAGATTGTCAATACAAATAAACCGTAAAAACGTTTATTAATATTTTGCGATCTCTTTGTGTTTTGTTGATAACAAATATAATGTTATCTTAAGTACAATTATAAGGATACATGTTATTTTTGTAAAGCATTTACATATAGCCATTTAAATACAAAAATGTTGTAATTAATCATTTGTTGTAATAGTTTATTAGGATGGGTAAAAACCACAACCTATGGATCATAACCATAACCCATGGATCATAACCCATACCCAAGTTGGCTAGATTCAATGTATACATAGATACATTGAATCTAAAGAAAAACCATGGTCCAACCCATAACCCATGACCCATAACCAAAAAACCCATGGGCAAAGAGGAGCGTCCCATGGATCCCTAGGATTGCACTAGCCGGAACGCAAGTGGGAGGGATCCGTGGGATCCGGGGAACAGTGGAAGAATTTGCCTATAAATAGAGAGCCATTTCTTTATTCTAACTCACCCCTCTTCTTACTAAATCTCTCAAACACTCTCATTCTCTTCTAACATATAGATCACTTGATCTAGAGAGTTGTTCTTCTTTCTTTCTATTGTGATCCTCATATAGGTCCTTCTCTAAGGCGAGATCACAAGAATTCTACAAGTCATCCAAGCAAGGGTCCTTGATTGATTTGTCACTCCGCAAGATTTTCAGAGCGAAGATCTTGTATTTGATATTTCACATATTTGTTGTGTAATAGTCGTGTTGGTTTGGTCCACCGTGCTACGGACTCGGTATCTAGCTTTGTACCGGAAAAGTGTAAGCAACATTGTGAAGGCTTCTCCGCCAAGTGAAGGAGTTTGTTGACATAGTGCTTGAACTCGAGTAGGTGACTCGGGGAGTGGAGTAGGGCAAGGAAGGTGTCCTTGTAGCCGAACCACTATACGTCGGTTGTGTCTTTTCTTTCCCTTCGCTTTACTTTATTTACTTGCTTTATCATTAGATCTATACTTTCTCTACATCCATAAGATCTCACATATTAACGAATCTAAAGTTTTTGAAACTAACTTAAAATCGGCAAAACTATTCAACCCCCTTCTAGTTTTCCACAAAAACTTCCATCAATAAATCTAGTATTAATAGCCAATTTCATAGTAGTAGGCCATACTCTATAATTTACAGTACCAGTAAGTTTTACAGAGATTATAAATCTAGTAATAAAATTATTAAAATGAAAATGTAAAGGGTTACCTTAATCAAGATTACCAATATGCTCATCACTACCACTACTACCAGAAATCACCATGATAAACAAATAGAGATAAACAGAAACAATAACAAAAACATATAAAACCACAAATAACCAACAATCACATAAACCCTTTACTCCTTCAAACATAATTATCCACCAATTAGACAAAACCACCAACTTTACAAGATTGCCCAATAAACATAACCTCAAGCAATTTAGACCAACAACAAACAAATAAAAAGAAAGAATAAAACTTACACCAAAAATCAACAAGTACCAATTCAGGTGAACTAGGAAATGGCCAAAGCAAGTTTAGTTGCCTTTCAAGAAGGTAGGTCAAGATTAGCTAATCCGTTTGCACCCACCTAAATACAATACTGTTAATTTAAAAGGAAGAAATATGCCTTACAATGCTATAAAAGATGAGACAACGGAAGAAAACTTCAAAATACTCTTAAGTCACTTTGTTAAGAGATATTGTGATAGAAGAAGGCCCAAATTAACTAGAAAAATCACCGGAGCAAAAATCGCCAAATCTTGAAAATGAGGGTTTTCAAGATCCAAAATCACAGATCAACCGAAAACCACCATAGAAACAACCTCAACAAACCAAGAATCTGATAGAACACCATATCCAAACCCCAAATAACCAAATCGGGCCGATAACAACCCGGGCATACATTAATTCAACAAAAAACATTGAATCAACCTTAATAACCACTGATCTATTACTAATATCAAAACCCCCAAAAAAAATTTGAAACCCTGAAGACTTAAACCAATCGATCGAATCAAACCAAAGGCTCTGATACCATGTACAAATTATTCAACATGTATCAATGAACCCAACCAACCACCCTTTGGTTCACTATTAGAATGTCAGATGACAAAACAAGTAAAGGAAAGAAGATAGTCACCAAACTGTGAACTATCAATACAAACTGAAACAAAGAAGCAAGAGATTGGATCAAACCGTTGATCAGTCAAACAATTACAGTATCAAAATCACAAGAACACAAGAAAGATTTTGAGAGCGTTTTGAAGATGAGAAAGACAGATCTCTGAAACCCTAGCCGGTAGAGATGTATATATACGCCGGAACTTTGCAACTTTCACCTTTAGTCCCTTTAGCATACAACACTTGACAAACACAACATAAACAAACTTGTTAGTGTTAGAAAGTTTATGCTTATGGCAGAATAAGTCCCTTGACTTTATAAAAGAAATTTTGCAACATTTATTCAACAAAAAGTGCACATAAGATCAATCACATTATTTTGTGTAGACTATTTAGAAATCGGGAAAATGTTGTCTAATAGTAACGAAGTTTGATAACTATTTCAATTAAGTCACTCAAACTTTAAATTAACTGCAAACACCATCCAAGTTTCAATATTGTTCCATTTTTGTGTAAATGTTCAATAAAACTATGTTTAAGATATTTATATATGCATTATTTTATTGTACCTTTATACTATCTTCATCCCATATTAAATGTCGATTTTTGACTTTTGAAGTCTTTTATTTTCAATTTTGACCTTAAATATTTTTGTTTGTGTTATATATTATTTGATGAAAATTATACCAAATGAAAATACGTTTAAAATCCAATACATCCATATATTTTGCACAAGCATTGTATAACACAAACAAAAATATCTAAGGTCAAAGTTGTAAAAGAATGACCTAAAAAGTCAAAGTGGACATTTAATATAGGACGGAGGGAGTAAAAAATACCCACCCCTTGAATTTCACTAATCTCACCCAACTTATTGTACAACCAAGTTATGCATATATGAGTGACTATATCGGAACAAAGTTCAAATTTGATTATTATTTTATGATCAAAAGAAAGTCTGAGTGACAAAATCGGAACAAAATTCAAAGTTGATTACTGTTTTATGATCAAAAGAAAGTTCGAGTGATTAAATTGGAATAAAGTTCAAAATTAGTTAGTATTTCATGATTTTGTCCATTAGAAATCACAACTCTCACGGTTAAACTTCTCTTTTCTTATCTACCATTATATACAAAGTACCTTTGTTACTGCAACGCTAAAGTCACACGTACTCCTTGATGTCGTTGTCTCCCCAACGAAAGTGTTACCTTATAATTATGTTAAGATCAAATGTAATATAGTCTTAGTATTATTACTTAGTTTACTTTAAAGACAATATATTTGTATTTATTTCTGTATGGGTCAAAATTATGAATATGGGTCATAAATCAACCCAAACGACCCATTGCATGAAAGAGAGTTATTGTAGGCAGTTATGTTGGTTGGTAGTTATGCCCCAAACGACACAATGATTAGTTGGTAACTGTCATTGGATAATTGTGACGTTTGGAAGGGTATAAATAGGTACTTATGTTGTAATCAGACATATCAATTCACTATCAATTATATTACTTTATTGTTTTAACCTTTGTCCACAATATTACTGTTACATTGCATTTGCATACTACACAAACACAAACACAGATAACTATGACCATTTACAATCATTTATTTCAATCAAAACGTGTTGGCAGTAAACCTGTCCAACATTGGCATCAGAGCCATGGAAAGCCAAGATCATGGGAAAGACCAACACAAAAGATTGACCAAGGAATCTACTCTGGTAGATATCTGTTAAGAGAAACACCATCCAGACTTGCCAAATGGTCTGCAAGAAAGAAGAGCATCACTCCTAAAGGGAAAGAGATGCTTGTCAAGAAAGTACTTGAAAATCAAGCCTTCAATTCTTCTCAGTTGGCACAAAACCAAAAGGTTGAGACTGCAAAGAAAATAAAGAAAGAGAAGAAAGCAAGATGCTACATCTGCAGGGAGAGAGGACATGCATACTGGGCATGTGAACATAGAAAGAGGATTGCAGCAATAGAAGTGCAACAGGAGGCAATCACAGACAAGCAAGTACTTGAAGAAGAGGCCAAATTTCTAGAGAAAATCAATGTAGAAGCAGATTACATGATTCAAGGATCAACTGACAAGACATGGAATGATGTATGGTTTGTGAGCAGTACATACAAACATCACCTTTGCCCAGGCAGAACTCAATTCAAACGAATTGACTATAAATTTAAAATGATTTGCAAAGAAAAAAAGGAGAAAAAATTCATATTCTCCTATGGTGTGGGTGATGTTGTGGTAAATACAGAAGATGGAGATATCATAATTCAAGATGTCCAATACACTCCTTGTTGGGTTCAGTAAATACCCAAACCCCTTAATCTAGGATTTGAATAGAAAATAACCTAAGTGTTTAATCCGTTTAACATTAACAGGTCACTGAGTGGATAGTCTCTCAGTGAGCCATCTTCAGGATACTCAGTATGAGGCAAAGAAGAAGCCTCCACCTCGAAGGCGAAACTTAAAGAGTGAAGACTAAGTCAAGAAGAAGATGGTGGATTCGGTGAGTGATGACAATAACTCACCGAATCCCTTAAGACTCCTCTCCAACTGCTAGCATCAAGACAAACCAAGGAAGAGATCAAGGCTTTGAAGGCGAAGAATGAGCAAGACTACGCGGAAAAGTTTACCCGGATAAAACTAAGTCCCCGGATGTTTACCGGATATAACTATGTCCCTATCTACAAAGCCATATCTTCCCATTTATAGTAAGGCGATTCTCTATCAAGAAAGAAGGTTCGCCGCCTACTATAAATAGAAAGGTGAACAGTAACCGAATATATCAATATTCGTGTTTGCTGTGATCTATGTTTTTGTCTTCTAGGTTAAAGTAAAATATCCACACTTGTATAAATAGCATAAGTGAGTGAGTGAAAAGTTTAAGCTTGTGAATTGTAAAAACACACACACGCAAGCAAACTTTTCACTCCTCCAAAATATAACTTAGTTCCTAAGATAGCTTAGTGAACTCTAAGAGTTGTGCTCAGACTTAGCCTGAGCTTCGAGAGGAGTAACCAAAACTTTGTCATTTCAATCCCAAGTACTATTCCGCAAGTACTTGGGTAATGTATTCTATTGATTCATTTCTAATAAGAATATAAACGTTGAAAATTATATGTGTGTTTTGCTTATGTTAATTTCAGTCTTAGTTCACTATTAGTTTGCTTTCTTTACTTAAACCTGTTATAATATAATGAACGGGGAACAAAAAGTGGTATCAGAGCAAGGCTAATTATAAAACTCGTTTTTTAGGCCGCTCTAAAAGTTTTTAAATTAGAATCCAAAATGGCTGAAATTGATGTACCCCAACTAGTCGATAAAAAGGGTGGAGGTTATTCAGCTGTTGCCCCTAGACTTGAAGTTGGTAAATTCAACAAATGGAAAAAGCAAATGCTTTGCTATTTGATTGGGATGGAACCTTATTATATCAAGTGTATAAATGAAGGTCCATTTATCCCAAAGATCAAGGTTTCCCCAAACCTAAAGCTCGGTGGACTCGAGGATGAAAGGAGAGTGGTCAACCAGACCAAAGACTCAAAAGTATCATCATATCATGTCTTCCGATGATATAATGAAGTCGTTATAAGTTGTGTCTGACTAAACAAACACAGGATGACCTAGTTCATAGCCATGAAGGCCCATCCGATACCAAGGAAAACATGATAATGGACACGAAACTTGAGTATAATACCTTGTGGCTAGGGACTCAAACTCTCTCACAAACTTACACCCGATACAAAACTCTTTTAAATGAACGGCTAATGATGGTGTTAAGTTGTCCAAACATGAGATAAATGTTGGTTTTGTCAATTGTCTCCCCGAGAAGTGGTTGAACTTCTCGTGGACTTAGAAATGCAAATCACATTCAAAATCTTGAACTTCACGAAATTTATGGGAAATTTGTCAAGAGGAAAACCTCATCAATGCAGACGATACCGACTTAAAGAAGTCTCGTGAAGTCAAGAAGTCCCGACCATTACCTCACCTATATCCACCGCCTTCTTTTCTAACAATGTGGTTCAAGATTTTCAAGAAAATTCGGATGATGAGCACGATGAGAGGTCAGTGAGGAGTACCTAAATGACCGAACATCGAATTTCGTGAAAGGGCACTCCTTGTAAACTCTCGAAGATTCATTAAAAGAAACAAAGGTTTTTCAACTGCTAAAGCAAATGAGGACACTAAATGCTTTAAGTGTCACAAACAAGGTCATTTTGCAAAGGACTATTTTTCTAAAACAATTTCTGAACCCTCTTATAGACCATCATGGTCAAATCAGTCCTCAGGCTTAAGCAAATTTCAACCTAAAATCTATCAGTCTCATCAAAACTTTCAAAATAAATCTGACTAGAACAAAACAACATATTTTGAAGCCAAATATAGGAAAATCAAAGCTAAGCTTGCATTGCTTGAGGCCAGTCCCTCAGAACCAAAAAGTGTTCAATCATGCGGGGTAAAACAAAGGTCTTGTTCTTTGAAACATTCGATGGGATGAAGAGCCGTCTCATCGATGATGAAATGGTACATGTCGGTACAAGACCGATGGCCCTCTCTGAGGAAGACAAGCTAGCTGTTGGAAAGAATCATGCCAGGAATGGAGAATGGGTCAACATCATAATGAAGAAGGTAAACATTCTACTTTCTATGGATGATGACTCTGATTGGCAGTCTTATATGAATTATCTAAATGTAGACCTTAAGTTTGTAGAAGAGCAAAGACTGAATCTTTTTTCTTTGTACAACAAGTTATGTTTTGAATTGAACAAGTGTAGGGATGAATTGCTTATTTTAAAACAAGCTAAGCTTGAGGCTGTCACTTTACAAATTCAAAACACCGAACTAGTTAAAAGAAATCAGAATCTTCAGGATGAACTTAAAAAGGTATAAGATATTCTAGATAGATGGACTGCTAAGAATCCCAGGGTCTTTGATGTTGTGGGAGCCCCAGTAGCAAAAAGAGAGTCATAGGTGAAGATCATCTCCCTGACTCTCACAACAAAGACAAGAGTCCAAAACCATTTGTGTCTGGTGGCATGATTACCAATATATTGACCACTCTCAAGCCCAGTGATTGGATTGAACGGGTTAATCCTGATAGTAAGCTTCCAAACTTCGATTCTGGAAGGATTCTAGAGCCTGAAAGTCAAGCTCTAAAGAGCATGCTTGACTCACGATGTGCCCGTGAGTACCGAACTCATCTCCGAGTCCGAGGCGGAATCTCAAACACCGCTTCCACCACCGAAACCTCTTGTGGTGCCGCCCAAGCTCGAGCTTACTCTACAATTCAATCCTAACTCACCAAAAGAAAGGTCGGACTTGGTAGAACCATCACGAAAAGACCAACAAAACAAATCAAACAAGAGTCTTCTCCTACGAGACTTCAACATCCTCTGTCCCCATCAAGCCGACCAAATTCAAAGAATCGACTAAGCTTGTGAGGAAGTCGGGCGATAAGATGGAAACCATCAAAAGCTCCGAGTCAATCAAGGAAACCAAGTCGGCCTCATCCACTCATCAAAGTCAAAATCCTCCAAGAAATCCAAGAGAGGTGTGAGTGTGTCATTACACCACCATACCACCGACAACCGCTATAGAATCCTTTTTGTATGATCCGCAAAAGGATGATCACGTAAGCTATGAGACCACTTACAATATGTAAACTCTGTCAGTGAAGCAAACTTTACCAAAGTTGGTCATCAGTATGCTTCATCTTCCAAAGCTGCTCTCAAGAGTAGAGCAAAACCCTTTCCTCTCTGTCCTTATTGTGGGTTCAATGATCATCATCAGGATGATTGTCTCATGAACACATGCTGTGAAATTTGCGGAAATCCAGCTCATGAGACATCCCAACATGACAATGTCATTCATGCAAGAAGAGGAGCAAAACAACCAAGAGCCACTGAATCATCCTCAGTCTCTAAATGCAAAACCTGTGGTAGCACAATGCACTCAACCACTGACCATGAATCAATTGCCAAATTCAAACAGACCTTAAGACCCAAGCCCACTGGTACGTGGGTCACTAAGAGAAACTAATTGACTTACTACTTGTGCGAGAGACACGCCAGGAACCTATCCGCATCTAGATAGTGGATGCTCAAGAAGCATGGTAGTGTGAAGGAATATCGCACAAGTATGTAAAGGAACCAAGACCCAAGGTAGTATTTGGTGATAACTCATCATGTCCCATCAAGGTTATGGTTCAATGGCGCAATAGAATAGTTTTCTAGAATAGCCTATGTCAATGGTGCGAAATACAATCTCATCGATGTCACCAAGCGTGTGATGCCAAGTACATTGTGCAATTCAATGACAAACAAGGCACCATCTTTAATGCCAACAAGGAAGTTGTGTTGATAGCTCCTAGGAGAGATGATGTTTATGTATTAGACATGACAACACTCACCCAAGATGGAACTTGTCTCTTTGCTAAAGCCACTGAAACTATCAATTGGCTGTGGCACAAGAGACTTTCACACCTAAACTTCAAAAACCTCAACAATTTGGCAAAACAAAACAAGGTCCTTGGCTTACCATCACTGGTTTTTGCTAAAGACAAACCATGCTCGCTGTGAAAAGGTAAACACCACAGAGCATCATTCAAAACCAAACAAAATTTCTCCATCAAAGCCTTCACCTCTCGTGCATATGGATCTCTTTGGACTGTCAGGTCCCGGATCAATCCAAAGATGAGAAGTATACACTTGTCATTGTTGATGAGTTCTCAAGATACACTTGGGTATACTTTCTTTCCAAAAGAGTCAGCGGTGATACCATAATGTCATTCATCGGAAAGATTGAAAATCGAATGACATTATCACAAACAAATTAGAACCGACAATGGCATGAATTCGTAAATCAAGAGCTTGAGAGGTTTTGTGATGAAAAAGGATTTCTCAAAATTTCTCATCTCCTTACACCCCGAACAAAATGGGGTTGCTAAAGGAAAAACATAACTCTTATTGAGGTGCAAGAACCATGTTAAATGGCTCACTCTCTCAAAGCATTTCGGATCAAGCACCAAAAGCGCTCATATACACAAAACAGTCAATCATTGTCAAAAGACATAATAAAACCCATATGAGACCTTCAAAGGTAGACTTCGACATCGCCTACTTTCATGTGTTTGGGTGTCCTGTGTTTATTCATAACCACAAGGATCATCTAGGCAAGTTTGATGCAAAAGTCGATGATGGATATTTCTTAGGTTACTCACCGATCTCCAAAGCCTTCGTGGTTTTTAACACAAGGAGACAAAGAAGTTGAGGAAACCTTTCATGTCACATTTGATGAAAGTTCGAAAGCATCAAGTTCAAGAACACCTCGGTGGAGGAAATAGGAATTGATGACTCATCAAGATATCCTCACGAAGAGTACAACATCGAAATCAATTCCTCATATCAAGTCGATGTCGACATCTCATATTATGTCTTACCTCACAACCTACCCCAACCAACCATCAGTGAATTCATTGATAACCTATCAGTCCCTACTGGGATAGGTAATACTGAACCAAATGTTCAGGATCCTGTGATTCAAGAAACCCTACCTGAACAGGACATCTCAACAGATGCTCTAAATGATTTTGTTACTCCTGAGACTGAACTCACTCCTGATCTTCTAGTGACATCTTCAAGCTCAGATCCTAGACCACAAAGTAAATGGACAAAATCTCAGGACATTGAGCTTGTAAACATCATTGGTGAACCCACTGAAGGCATGCTTACAAGAAGCATGGCTGCTAACCTAACTGCAACTTCAGCCAATGAATGTCTATATGCTGATTTTCTATCAGACATAGAACCTAAAAGTGTCATCAAGCTCTAAAACACCCAAGCCGGGTTCAAAGCTATGCAAGAAGAACCGCAACAGCTTGATAAAAACAAGGTCATAACCTTAATCAAATGTCCTCGGGATGTCATTGTCATAGGAATGAAGTGGGTTTCGTAAACAAACCGATGAAAATGGCACTGTCATTAAGAATAAAGCCAGACTTGTAGCCAAAGGTTACAGTCAACAAGAAGGCATTGACTATGAAGAGACATTTGCTCATGTTGCAAGAATGGAAGCCATCAGGATCTTCCTTGCATATGCAACATACATGAACTTCAGGGTCTACCAAATGGATGTTAAAAGTGCATTAAGTAAATGGTGACCTCAAGGAAGATGTGTATGTTCAATGACCACCTGGCTTTGAGAGTAGTGAATTCCCTGACTATGTCTGCAAGCTTGACAAGGCCCTTTATGGACTTAAACAAGCTCCTAGGGCATGGTGTGAAATTCTCTCAGCCTTCCTGATACAAAGCAAGTTTGTCAGAGGAAAGATAGACAACACACTGTTTGTCTATAGAACAAAAGAAGATATAATCCTAGTCCAGGTATATGTTGATGACATCATCTTTGGCTCAACAAACTACAAACTTTGCAAACAGTTTGAAAAGCGATGACAAAGAAGTTTGAAATGAGCATGATGGGTGAACTCACATACTTCCTTGGACTTCAAATCGAGAAAAGCGATAAAGGCATATCCATCGGTCAAGAGAAATACACCGTAAATCTCTTGAAGAAATATGAGATATCGACGGGCCTCGATGAAGACTCCAATGGTCCCTCCAAACAACCTTGGACCCGATCTCACCGTAAATCACCAATCAAACTCATTTCGTAGGATTGTAGGCTCACCGATGTATCTAATCGCTTCTAGACCGGACATCCATTCTCGATCATGCCTAATAGCAAGATATCGCCTAATCCTAAAGAATCCCATCTCACTGCAGCCCAAGAGAATTCTCGGTACCTAAAGGGAACCCAAGCCTTGGACTTTACTATCCAAAGTGCTCTGGATTTGACCTCAAAGGTATTCGACTGATTATGCCGGGTGTAACATGGACGGGAAGAGTACCTCGGGTCCTATCAATTTCTTGGAGGAAAGTGGTGTGTTGGAGTGCTAAGAAGCAACAATCGGTGGCTATGTCTTCATTTGAAGGCGAGTATGTAGTCTGCAGCAGATGTTGTGCCAATGTCTTATGGATGAAAAGTCAACTCATTGACTATGACATCCATTACAAAATGGTACCCATCTTCCGTGATAACACTAGTGCTATTGCAATCTCCAACAACCCCGTCCTCCACCAAAGAACCAAACACATTGATATCGATATCACTTCATCGGGATCACATAATGAAAGGAGACATAGAACTTCATTTCATCCCCATGAATATCAACTTGCTAATATCTTCACCAAACCCTTGGATGAACCTACCTTGAGAGACCGAAGTCGAGTTGGGAATGCTTGACATTGAAAGTCGAGCGGTGAAAACCAATCTCGAGAAGTTCTCTCAAATGGTTCTTCTCCCGAACATCCTAAATCAACCCTCACCGAATGAGTAAGACTCACTCGTGGTCCCCGACAACAAGCATTGAATGAGTAACTAAATGCTTCAAGTATTAGTTACTTACATGTCCTAGGTTGTTAATCCCACCAATTTAATATACGAATATATGTCTTATCGCTGGGGTCTCATCACTTACCTCATCCCACTTGGCATTAAATGTCTCTCACACATAAAATATCTGTGGATATTTTATTATCGCAAAAGTGCACTTTTGTGCATTGCAATCAGATCCTCGAGAAACGGGATTTTATGCGGGTAGTGGTGGGTGGCATTAAATGTGGAATTTCAAATGTTTTCAAAACTGCCTTTACATATCCACGCTTATGCAAAACCACCCTCTCACCACTCTATAAAACCCTCTCATTAACATTAAAACACACATAATTGATTTACGCAAACAAAACTCATCAAAATTTCTTTCAAACCGAGAAATCATTGTGTTCTTCAAACCTCTTTCAGAAAAACCTTCATTGTAAACATTTACAAAAGGTTTTCATCACAAACTTGAGAGATCTTAAATCTTTGATTGTTCTAGTCAAAATATTTTTTCAAACCCTAAAATCCTTTTAATGGAAATGGCTAGAACACAATCTCTCCGTTTGCTCCTCGATGGTAGGGATCTTACCAATGTTGAATTTAAAACAAACAATGTCATAGCCAATTTTGAATACCCAAACTGTCGACCTACAAAGACATTATGAAATTTCTTTTCAACCCCCTTGAAAAAGGCCTTTGTTGGTGTCCTCCATTGTTTACCAAAATCTCCTCATGGAGTTTTGGGCAACAACCGTGGCGTATGACCCGACACCGCTACTAATGAGACCGACTTCGACCACTAAGGAGTATCTCATTAAGTCCACCCTTTTGATGGGCAACAATCGGTCACCCGGATTACAAAACGTTTTCCACTTCTTCGAGGTTAGACTATAATAAGGAGTTTATGTCGCTCATCCCGAACCCATAATGATGAAGGATGGGTTAAAACAAATTGCTTTAGAGCCAAATTTTTGGATGTAACCCCACCACCAAAAATTCATTCCCGTGGCTTGGAGGATCTTATTCACTTTTGTGATTCGGGTCCTCGTGAGAACCACTCATCAACTGAACAAGTCAATTTCATTCAGTTGATGATGGCTTATTGTTTGATGAATGGGGTAAATGTCGAAATTGGGGAGATCATTTACAGTGATCTCGTAACCAAGCTACAGAGCAAATCTAGGGCCAAATACGTTTCATATCCTAGATTTGTCTCTTGTGCTTTGCAAGTGTTACTGGGTTGCAATTACCCTCAGGAAGAAAAATTTGGTGCTTTACCTGGTATCCTGAGTAAATCAAACTTTCAAAAAGACCCATCCCAAGTCCCTGAAATAGAATTGACGGCCCATATGATTGTCAGAACAATCGAGTGGATAAGTGTCTCAAACCCCGCTCCTAAAAAGAAAGGGAAGTCTCGGTGGGACTAAGACTAAACCCAAGTCTCGTGGCCCCGAGGCTTCAGTGAACTGATCTAAAAGGCACAAAAGGCCCGAGACCAAAAGACACCCACAGATGACCAGCAACATCTACCCCGTGACAACGAAGGACACCGATACATCACAGTCGGTGCCCTTGGTCACAACTACTACTCCCAAGATCCGTAGGAAACAAACAACCACCGGTAGGGGAGCTCCTTCCACAACGCCCAAGGATGACATTAGCAAATCAAAGCCTTTGTCCGAGGGCACCTCGATCAATCCCAAAGACTCGTGAGGAAAATATACAACCACCGATAGGAAATAACACTCACCGACCGCTTAAAGGCTTTGGGAAAAACCCATCGTTGTCTCAAGGGTCTCAGGGGACAAAGACTCGGAGGAAAGGAACAACCACCGATATGGAACCCAAACCAATCCTAACTCCGAGAAGACATTTGGAAACACCCATCGTTGTCTCGAGGGGTCAACGGGGACAAAGACTCGGAGGATTAATACCACCACCGATATGGAACCCATCACCAACCCCTTGCTAACCATTCTTGATGTCACGGTATATTATTCTCGGAAGATGAGCTTCTTCAAATCAAGATGAAATCTTATCACCGGGAAGAAGTGGATCTTGAGGTTCAATCAACAAGAGCCTCACCGATCCAAAGGAGGATCTTGAGTCACCATTTCAACTCAAGAAAATAACTCGTAATCTTCATCCTCCACTCGATGAATTTAAATTCTTTGATAATGTTCTCCCACTTCATCGAAGGCGTTTTGCTCGATGGATCACCGAGCATCAAGAAAATTATACCGGGATCACTAAAGGCGTGGGAACAACACACTGAGGCTGCTGCAAGTTATGCCGATCTAAAGGTTGAAGGATTTGATGAAAATGTTTATGAGCATAGGGATCTGATGTATAACAAACTTCATGAACTGGATGACAACTTGGCTACATTCCTAAGGCACCTTCATGGCGTAGGTACAAAGATTGATGAAATCAGGGATGCTGTTAAAGAAGACCCAACACTCAATGCCAAAGTGCTGGAGGCCACTGAGGTGTATGTCAAAGATTCATTTCGACTCACTGCACTGATAGAAATGCTTCAATCTGCCAATGTTTAGGGTCTCCAATCTTGATTCATCCTCCGGACTACGGTGGACTCATTGAACACTCGAGCAAATGCTATGGCTCAGCCTCGTCTTCTATGGCACGGAATCTTGGTTCCCAAATGACTACATTAGAGATCTCTCGACTAACTTGGATGCAAAGGTCACTAATATTCAAGCAGATACTTGAGATTAAAGCCATGATGACCGAAATCTATCAGCCTTCATGGTCAAGCACCCGTCCCCTCAAGACTAACTCCAACTCTTGCCTCACCAAGCTCCCGGCAGTTGAGGGGAGAATATTGTCAAGATACTCCTCTTCACACCGAGGGGAGCAAACACCACCGCCTCGCTTGCTCCATCATCATCTCCACTAGTATCGGCAATACCCATCTCTTCATCCCACCACCAACATCAACAACAACAACAACAACACCGACAAGAATCACACCACCTATCATGACAACAACACCTCCTTGGTTGCATCATCTTCCTCGTGCCAGACAAAGGCAAAGGCATAATGACAACCACGAGCTCGAGAAGATTCCCTATAAAATCGGTGACATCAATACCGCCACACCACAACAACTAAGTAAACATCTTGCTAAAGAAGAAAGAAGACGAAACTAATGAGGAAGAGAAAAGGAACAGAGAAGCAATCGCTAAGGTTGTCGCCAAGAAGTCGAGAACATGGTATTAGATGCAAGCAAGCTTCAAAAGGGTCAGCAGACAAAAGTTCAAGGTTGTATTCTCAGTCGCTTCGATGGTCGCAATGAGAAAGCAGATGAAGCAAAGAAAAGAAAGTCAAGAGCTCGGCAAGAAAGGATTGATCATTACAACCGGACAATGACAAGTCAAGGAAGCTGAAGAATCATCGATGTTAAAATCATCCCCAATTCCAAACCACCGCAATGAATGTCTCTGTGGGGATGATAAGAGACATTTGAGGTTCATGATCCCTAAAATTCACCGACTTTGGGATCATCGAACTCGATGAACTTGGTCCAATTATTGGAAAGAAGCAAAATAAGGTGGTCAAGGAACGATGAAGATGCTCAAGAAAAGATATGAAAGGTCGAGAGATGCACCACCCAACTGGAATTCACCTTCCTTGATCGCACCTCAAGGATCTCAACCACAAGCATCCACCGCAAAAGGAAAGAGTTGAGCTCCAAACCGAGATCAAAGTGCTCGCTTAGAATGCAACAGAGTTGCTGAGGGGTGAATTTTGTGAACTGTTTAGTGATTGAAAAGCACGAAAGAGGGCTATTCCACATTGATGTCTATGGGAACCAAAGATTTCAAAGATGGAGTGATATTGATCAGTGTGTGGCCGCAATGTCGAGCTACATTCCGGTGGCCTCTCGATCCAATCCTCAAAGAAACATCGTGTTTTGTCAAGACCGAATGCTAAGATAAGAGACCATCCCGACAGAGAAACACTCATCACCAAGAAAGTGAAGCTTGAAGCACGGGAATCCATCCGGACCGACATCATGTTATCTTTTCTTTGTACTAGTGATAGGAACCATGTAAGATGATTAATAAACATGTATGCTTTTGTTAAAATACTCGGTGTTCCATATTGTAATCATTAGTACATTCGGTGTAAGAAGAAGCCATTTGCTCACTTACACCGATCAAACACTTAGGCTATTTGTATATCCAAATAGGGGAGACTGTTGGGTTCAAGAATACCCAAACCCTTAATCTAGGATTTGAATAGAAAATAACTTAAGTGTTTAATCCGTTTAACATTAACAGTCACCGAGTGCATAGTCTCGGTGAGCCATCTTCGAGATACTCAAGACGAGGCAAAGAAGAAGACTCTCCACTCAGAAGGCGGAACTTAAAGAGTGAAGACTAAGTCAAGAAGAAGATGGTGGATTCGGTAAGTGATGACAATAACTCACTTGAATCCCTTAAGACTCCTCTCCAACTGTTAGCAATCAAGAAAAATCAAGGAAGAGATCAAGGCTTTGAAGATCAAGAATGAGCAGGACTACGGGAAAAGTTTACCCAGATAAAACTAAGTCCCCAGATGTTTACCCAGATATAACTATGTCCCTATCTACAAAGCTATATCTTCCCATTTATAGTAAGCGCGATTCTCTCGTCAAGAAAGAAGGTTCGCGCCTACTATAAATAGAAAGGTGAAAAGAACCGAATATATCAATATTCGTGTTTCTTCGTGATCTATGTTTTGTCTTCTAGGTTAAAGTAAAATATCCACACTTGTATAAATAGCATAAGTGAGTGAGTGAAAAGTTTAAGCTTGTGAATTGTAAAACACACACACATAAGCAAACTTTTCACTCCTCCAAAATACAACTTAGTTCCTAAGATAGCTTAGTGAACTCTAAGAGTTGGCTCGAGACTTAGCCGAGCTTAGAGGAGTAACCAAAACTTTGTCATTTCAATCCCAAGTACTATTCCGCAAGTACTTGGGTAATGTATTCTTTTGCTTCATTTCTAATAAGAATATAAACGTTGAAAATTATATGTGTGTTTTGCTTATATTAATTTCAGTCTTAGTTCACTGTTAGTTTGCTTTCTTTACTTAAACTCTTATAATATAGTTGATCTGCGCAAAACCGTCAAGTTTTCTCACGCAAGCAAGAAACTTAAAACAGCTTAAGCACAGATGCAATGAAGATCTGAGGAGTATAATGTTTCCCCGGGTCGTTATGTCCCAGCGAGTTGTGCAATGGATTATCAACCGTTTAGTGATCGAGGAATCGAACGGAAAATGATTTCAATTATGATTATAACTACGGAAAAGGACATAAACTACAAGGGCTAAAATGAAAATTAAAGGAAATTAAAAGATTAAAATATTAAATAAACGCTATCACTATATTTAAAGTGATGAACGTTTAAAACCTAAAACGACGCTTAAATACAAATAACGAAACGTCAAATAAAACGTAAAATTACACAAGATAAATCCTAAAAATATGAAAATACATTTTACAATCCTAATGATAAAAGAAAATATTTGGAAAAAGAAAATTATTTTTATAACTAATTAATTAATTACTATTAATTAAAACTATTTTTAACTATTAAATAATACTCTAAAATAAAAGAAAATATGAAATAAGACTAGAAAAATAAAATTAAAACTTAGAAAATCTAAAATATGATAAAACTAATTTTAAAACTGAAAAGATATTTTTAGACTTTTATATATTTATTATTAATTTAAAACTATTTAAAACTAATTAAAATGCTAGAAAATACAAATTTAACTAAGAAAATCTAGAAAATACTTTTTGCCTTTTATATTTATCTAAACTTAATAAAATTGAAAAATTATTTTTTGAAGCTTTTCTTAATTTTTATATTAAATACTAATAAAAATGCTTAAAACTATTTTAAATTAAGAAAATAGCAAAACACCTTAGAAAAATCTGAAAATTTCAGGAAAGTCTAAAACAATATTAGGAAACTAGGAAAATTAGAAAAGAGGTGCTTATGTGGAGGATATAGAATCGAAGAATAAGTGCTTATAGAAATAAGCTCTTGAATAAGCAAATGCAAATCAAAGGGCACCAAACCGATATGCAAACTACTATAAGCTAAAATTACTAAAATGAAATGAGAAACAACAAGCTAAACCCACGATTATCAAGTTGCAATGATTTGAGTGATTTAGCTTTAAAAGCTAAGACAGATCTGGGGACTAACTTTAAGCTGATGCACAAGCTTGAATATAAGCTAGAAAGGAAAACTATCACTTGTAACCTGGACTAGACCTGGGTGAGACCTTACACACCAAAATTTAGACCATGGGAAGCTCTTTTGAGCCTTGTGCAAGTTGCACAAAATCTGAGGAAATCTCAGATTCAACTGAGACAGTGAGCAGGGGAACTAGCCCCCATTTCACAAGCTTGTTTGAAGCTTGTATAAATTTGACTAAAATCCTCAAAAATGCAGATAAGTAATAGTACCAGATGAAGTTTCTAAAACAACAAATTTCATTGATTTAGGCTTAAAAATGAACCCAAGAAAAATCCCTTTCAGTTGGTCCAAAACATGATTTTCACTTTTGACTTTTTGATGATATTGAAGAACTTTGACTTAGATGAACTTTGATTCCATTTTTACCACTGAGATTGATGTTATGTGATGTAAAAAGTATACTGAAAGCAGTGTTAATGATTTTTGAACACAAAATGAGATTTTGCAAATCTAATTCCACAACAGTGGATCAGTAGAGACAGATTCAAATGATTTTGACTTTCTCGTGATGTTGCACTCCAAACCAAGATCCAAATGAGTTTAAGAGATCTAAACAAGCATGAAGCAATAAAACCAACACCGCATAAGCCTAAAAGAGCAAATAGATCAAGAATCCAAACACCCCTTATCTTCTTGTTTTATAACCGAGACATGTCCAAACACGTAACCAACTTATAAATTTGATCAAATTAACTTGAGACAACCTAAATACTTCTACTAAAACAGTGTTAACAGATTTACACTACAATTACATATAATGCATAGAACTTGTGAAAACTACTTACAAGAGTCCAAAGCAACTATTGCTAGCAATCGAACCATGAACCATAAACCACTAATCTACTCAATATCACACCAACCGAATCTAAAACAACCCAATCCTCACAACGCATCACCCCAATTCCATCTCGTGATTTCCAATTCTAGCCTCCAGTTGACTTTGGTTGACCAATTTTCAAAAGTGATTAAAACTTAACTATAAGTTTATAAAAGCTATAAAAGCTTATATAAGCTTATTGTAATCGATTAACAAGTTGTATGAAGCTTGTTTGTATGAAATGGAAACTTGAAAATTTAACAAGAAGCAAATAATAATGAAACTTAATTAAACTTGAAATTACCGATTAAAACTTGAAAAATCTGAAAATGTAGCTTGAGTTTGATATTTAAGAACAGAATATTACAACTCTTGAGTTTACCTAAAACATAACTAGAAAAAACGACATAAGAGTAAATTTAAACTAAAAATTCTACTCTTGGCTAGCATCTCTTGCTTCTCTTTTATATCCCATCTCTTTCTCTCTCTATTCTGACTTCTTCCCACTTATTTCTTGACCCTTGGATTGCTCTGAACTCATCTTGGCCTTTGAAACGATTTTGGCGCCAAAATTGGCTTTTGACAACTGGGGTTGAGTGAGGGGGAGGGAGGTGCATTAAATGCACTTTGGATGTTAGTTGGAGGTGGGGAGACATGGTGGAGTGATTGGAGAGGAGGGGGGATGGGTTCCTGGTGAATTGCAGAAGCAGTTGAGAGTGGTGACTTTTTGGCGGGCAAGTGGTGTTTTGACCAAGATTGACCAGGCAAGTATTAATAATAGGGGGTTCATAATTCAAAATGACAGGGGTCCAAGGTAGGGCAGGGGTCCAAAATTGGTATTTAAAAGGTTTTAAACTATAGGGACCAATGTTGTAAAATCTGAAACTTGAGGGTCTTAATCGCCAATTAGAAAAGATGTTCCAAGGACTTAAAGTGACAATCTTCAAAAGTACAAGGACCAATGTTGCCATTTTCACATTTTCCAGGACCAATTTCGCCAATTTTAAACTTCAAGGACCATTTTGTAATTTTCTCAAACTTTTGATATTTTTCACCAAAGGACTAAATTTGACAACTTTTGATTTTAAAAGGACCTTTGGTGACTTTACTTTGAAATTATGTGCTCGTGGACTGCTTTTTGACAACTTTTGAAACTGGGGACTAAACCGCAATTTTGCAAATTTGATATGTTTTTCATCCGATTTTGATATTTTGTATTTAAAACACATAAAACAACGATTTGTGATATTTTGATCATTTTGATGTGTTTCGAGTGTTTTCGATGATTTTGCAGTTTATTTTGTACAAAATGATGAGTATTTAGACACTCATCAATCCCCACATCGAGATATTGCTAGTCCCTAGCAATGATTTGAGAAAACTTAATGGATTTGAAACTCTTTACCAAAAGCCATTACTTCGAGTAGCCAAATGTTTTAGTTCAAGTAAGAACCATGGTACACCGATAACCATGTGATTTTGAGCAAACCACCGACTTTCAACGGATTTGATTTTGTCTTTACCGAAGCCGCACTCTTCCGGACTAGCCAACTCTTAGATAAATTATCAATATTATCTTTGGTGAGTCGATTACCAATTATGGTTTTTCCATCGCCTTTACCACAAGCCATAATCTTGCGGGCTAGCCAACTCTTCACTTTTTAGGATATGGTGAGTTGAGAACCATACGATTTTGGGCAAATTGCAAGCCATATAAACGGATTTGAGAAATCTTTACCAAGATCCGTTTGCTCTGGATTAGCTAATCCTTTAGTCTTCTGTATATGGCGGATCGATAACCAAATGAGTAAGTGTAGAACACTTACTCCAAAAAAATTTGGCCAAAACGGGAATTGGTATAATTATATGATAAAATTCGTGAGAATTCCCCACACTTAGAAATGAATATTGCCCTCAATATTCAAAGTACCGCGGTTATGCCGAAACAAAGAACGAAAAGGGAAATATTACGCCATTATTTAAAAAGTTTTTTTTTTTTTTTTTTTTTTTTTTTTTAACATGTGGGGCATTACTTCCACACTTAGGTGGTAGAAAGGGGTGAGAAGACAGAAATATGGGTGAAAACCCATATTACATGCTACTGTTTTTGATTCCCGAGTCGCTAGCTTGACTCGACCCCGTATTCATTTGTTCATGGGGAAAGTAACGTGGAAAACCAATCTCGATCGGACTTTCGTTCACAATGTTAATAAACATATGAACATCAGAAAGTTCCACACCGATGAGATATAACCGCGGTAATGTTAATAGTAGAAACTATAAGGGATGATACGGGGTCAAAGATGGTGTCCTCATTCCCGAAAGAGAAAAGGAAAGAGCAACCACACCATCCGTGAAGAATGGAATAAAGACGTACATGAGAATGCATGTCCATTCCTCGTGAGAGAGAAGCAAATCACCATTTTGACATCTTTAAGCTTAAACTTGAAGCTTAGATGGTGATTGTCAAGAAGATGTCCGGGAGGAGGTGGGAAATGGTTCTTCAATCAACAGACTTTCCGTAAAAGGATGTCTCCTCCGGATCAAGGTAAGTGTTATCAATTCCGTTGGAATTGACTCATCACTAAGAAATGCATCGACTTCATTCCAAAGTTGTCATCTTCCTCATCGTGAGTGAGAGAAGGATGGAAGAGTCGGAATAAGACTAGAAGATGATGGATCATTTTGAGCAATTCATCAATGGGAAGAATGTCTCCCATTGGATCACAAACATCATCATCCAACTCGATGAAATCAAGAGAGTTTGGTTTCATCCACGATTTAACAACTCGATGCGACAAACCGATGCCGGAGGTGGGACAAGTGGTGTGCTCTTAGAGCTAGCAGCTTCCACCACTTCCGATGAAGTCTCCGATTCTAGATCATCGCCATCATCAAGAACACTCTTGACATCCCCGTGCAACTTTCAAACCATTTGCTTGAACCGTGGGTGATTTTCAAAGCTTTGAGCTCAAGACGCTTTTGGTGAACACTCTTAATCGTGAAATTTGAGAGTGTTGCATTGATTCTTTCGATTTTGATCAATTGTGGCAACACTCTTTTGTACAGAGGTTTGGAGTTTCGTTGATATTTAACGCGAGCTCTTCGTTGTCAACCCGTATGGTCAACTCTTCCGCAAACACATCAATCGAGCACGACTGCTTTCAAGAAAGCTCTCCCAAGATAAGGGAACTCTAGGATCCGTGATCAAGTCTACTACAACAAAGTCAAGCATGAAAGTGAAATTTTCCTACTTTCATCACGACATCCCGGCTATCCCAAGTGGACGAGTTACTGTGACGATCCGCTAGCTCGAGTGTCATACGAGTGGATGAAAGTTCGTGAAGAGATGCTTTTCCACACCGAGAGTGGCATGAGGTTAATGCTAGCGCCAAGATCGCCAAGGCGGAGCATTGAAACATCCCCAAGAAATCACACGGATTAAGAACCGCCGTGGTCTTCAAGCTTTCGGAAGCTTATTAAGAATGGTCACGAGCATTGCTCATTGAGAGGAGTTTTAGCCATCTCGATAGCTTGTCTTTGTTGGGGAGTAAGCCTTTAAGCGTGGATGCAAATTTAGGCATTAGAACGAGAGCATCAACGGCTTATATCAAAGTGAAGCTCATTGAAGATTTGGAAAATTTTTCCATTTGCTCTTTGTTTTGTCTTTGAGCTTCTCATCATTCATTCTTGATGGGTAAGGAAGTCGACTAGACTTTGAGCCGGATGGAAGTGTTTTCGGCTCAGATTTTCTTCGAACTCGGGTTCGGACTTGAAACTTGACTACCGAAGGTGGGACGTGTCGGTACGTGGGCTTGAATAATGCACCTTGTCCGTTGTCTCCTTGGTAACTTGACTAAATGCCACAGGAGGAGGGGCATAGGAGTCGAGGTCCATTGTGCGCCTTACCACTACGAGTGGTGACGGCTTTCAACTCGGCATTTGGATTGGGAATAGTATTGCCGGGAGTCCTCCGTAAGATGGCGAAGCTTTGTTCATATTCATGTTCATGAAACCGCTCATCATATTCTTTAACTCATTTGTCTCGCCGAGATAATGTGGTATCAATTTCCTTTTAGCTCACCTCTCATGTTATTGATCCGAGTTTGCATTGATCGCATGTTTGCCTCTACCATTTTCATGAAGTCATTTGGCATGGGAGCTTGAGGAGGTGGTTGATAACTTTGATGATTTGGAGCTTGATATGGTTGAGGTTGGTTGAAATTGTTCGGTTTTGATTGAAATTTTGAGAGTTATTGAAATTTTGTCCTTGATTCGAACAAAGCGATTCGATTGCCATGGTTTTGCACGGAGGAAAACCGGTGGTGTCATACCGCTAGGTGCACGGTAGTGAGGATCACCGTGGTCGGTATTGATTGTGGTTTACCAAGCTACGGAGCTTGGTAAAGGAAGCATCGGTTGCTTGACAATCATAATACGCGTGTGGACCACTACAAGTTTCACACACCTTGTTTACGGCTTTGATTGGTTCCGCTTATGAATTTCGCTTTTGATTTCCTTAACCTCTTTTATCATACAATGGATGATGTCCGTTAGAGCGGTTAACGGAGCGGCTAACTCGTAAGAGTTACCGGATGAAGAAGCGAGTGTTCGGAACATTGACTTTGTTAGAGAAATAGAACTTTGATTTTGCTCGCAAATCTCAATCACATCTTTAGGTTTACGATTCAAGATATTGCTACCGCGGCCGCATTCAAGGAATCTTGATCATTACCGCTCAACCCATTGTAAAAGATATTGACTTGTTGAAGCTCGTGAATTCATGATGGGGCATTTCGAGAGGAGATCTTTGAATCTCTCCCATGCCTCTCCAAAGTTTTCATCGAAATTTTGACGAAATCCAAATTTCATTTTAAGATTAGTCGCCTTTGATGGAGGAAAGAAGTAATTCACAAACTTTTGAACAAGATCCTCCCAAGTTTCGATAGATCGAGGGGTTCTTTTTCCACCAAACCGGGCCGTCCCTCAAGAGAGAATGGAAAAGCATCAACTTGATGACTTTTGAGGTACATCCTTGAAATTGATAGTTGAGGTTAACTTGTTAAACCAACGGATGTGTGATACGGTCTTCTCGATCGACCGCGGAATTGATTTGTAGACACAAGTTGGATCAAATGTGTCTTCAATTCAAAGTGATCGAGTTGATTACGGTAAAACAATGGCATCTCCATAACCCTCGGTGGGTGCTCGGAGCATTTCCGCCATAGTACGCTCGTCTCGCCATGTTGTTGCTTGAAATAGTACGAATCTCGGGTTCGACTATTTGGGCAAGACGCCCACGAGAACGCCTTCTTGAATTTCGCTAGATCACGCAAAGGACTCAATGATCTAGAAGAACGAAAAGCATGCACTAGAGTTAACTCTAAGGACTCTCGAGTTAAGGAGAGAAATGGAATTATGAAGATATTTCGATGAGAATGAGAATTATGAAGACGCTTTATAAAAATTGGGTGAGGAGAATCTTTATGGGTTTTCCGGTTTCAAACGTCGATATCACAACAAAATCAATTAACACAAGATCGAGGCAAAACAACAAATGAACTTAACCAATAATCCAAGATGAATGGCTTTTTGAAAAAGGTACACCAATCACAAGGACACAAAGGCAAGTTTTAAATCTTTAGTTCGGAACTTATTATGGTCGCACCCCAGCTAGGTAGTGCAATCGCCTTGGTTTTCGTGGTAATCTTTTAAGTTGTTTATTATTAAGAAAACGATTTAATCTTTTTGTATTTTTATTATTTGATACATATATAGAAACAAAAGAAAAATATTTTGTGTTTTATACGTTTTTTAGTTTTGGGTTTTGGATTTTTAAAAAATATGGATATATATATATGGATATGGATGATATAAACAAATGAGTGAGTATTCAAACAACTAACTGCTACACGGAAGATAGATCAAGATACCCCAAGAAGCAAGCGCTTAAAATTTGATCACAAGAAACCGTCAAGTTTTCTCACGCAAGCAAGAAACTTAAAACAGCTTAAGCACAGATGCAATGAAGATCTGAGGAGTATAATGTTTCCCCGGGTCGTTATGTCCCAGCGAGTTGTGCAATGGATTATCAACCGTTTAGTGATCGAGGAATCTGAACGGGAAAATGATTTGAATTATGATTATAACTACGGAAAAAGGACATAAACTACAAGGGCTAAAATGAAAATTAAAGGAAATTAAAAAGATTAAAAATATTAAATAAACGCTATCACTATATTTAAAGTGATGAACGTTTAAAACCTAAAACGTACGTTTAAATACAAATAACGTAAACGTACAAATAAAAACGTAAAATTACACAAGATAAATCCTAAAAATATGAAAAATACATTTTTACAATCCTAATGATAAAAGAAAATATTTGGAAAAAGAAAATTATTTTTATAACTAATTAATTAATTACTATTAATTAAAAACTATTTTAACTATTAAATAATACTCTAAAATAAAAGAAAATATGAAATAAGACTAGAAAAATAAAATTAAAACTTAGAAAAATCTAAAATATGATAAAACTAATTTTAAAACTGAAAAGATATTTTTAGACTTTTATATATTTATTATTAATTTAAAACTATTTAAAACTAATTAAAATGCTAGAAAATACAAATTTAACTAAGAAAATCTAGAAAATACTTTTTGCCTTTTATATTTATCTAAACTTAATAAAATTGAAAAATTATTTTTTGAAGCTTTTCTTAATTTTTATATTAAATACTAATAAAAATGCTTAAAAACTATTTTAAATTAAGAAAATAGCAAAACACCTTAGAAAAATCTGAAAATTTCAGGGAAAGTCTAAAAAAATATTAGGAAACTAGGAAAATTAGAAAAAGAGGTGCTTATGTGGAGGATATAGAAACTGAAGAATAAGTGCTTATAGAAATAAGCTCTTGAATAAGCAAATGCAGTCCAAAGGGCACCAAACTGATATGCAAACTACTATAAGCTAAAATGACCAAAATGAAATGAGAAACAACAAGCTAAACCTTCTGATTATCAAGTTGCAATGATTTGAGTGATTTAGCTTTAAAAGCTAAGACAGATCTGGGGACTAACTTTAAGCTGATGCACAAGCTTGAATATAAGCTAGAAAGGAAAACTATCACTTGTAACCTGGACTAGACCTGGGTGAGACCTTACACACCAAAATTTAGACCATGGGAAGCTCTTTTGAGCCTTGTGCAAGTTGCACAAAATCTGAGGAAATCTCGATTCAATCGAGATGATGGAGGGGGAACTAGCTTTCATTTCACAAGCTTGTTTGAAGCTTGTATAAATTTGACTAAAATCCTCAAAATGCGATAAGTAATAGTACCGATGAAGTTTCTAAAACAACAAATTTCATTGATTTAGGCTTAAAATGAACCCAAGAAAAATCCTTTCAGGTTGGTCCAAAACATGATTTTCACTTTGACTTTTGATGATATTGAAGAACTTTGACTTAGATGAACTTTGATTCCATTTTACCATCGAGATTGATGTTATGTGATGTAAAAGTATATCGAAAGCAGTGTTAATGATTTTGAACACAAAATGAGATTTTGCAAATCTAATTCCACAACAAAGGATCAAGAGAGATGATTCAAATGATTTTGACTTTCTGTGATGTTGCAGACCCAAACCAAGATCCAAATGAGTTTAAGAGATCTAAACAAGCATGAAGCAATAAAAACCAACACTGCATAAGCCTAAAAAGAGCAAATAGATCAGCAATCCAAACACCCCTTATCTTACTGTTTTATAACTGAGACATGTCCAAACACAGAACCAACTTATAAATTTGATCAAATTAACTTGAGACAACCTAAATACTTCTACTAAAACAGGTGTTAACAGATTTACACTACAATTACATATAATGCATAGAACTTGTGAAAACTACTTACAAGAGTCCAAAGCAACTATTGCTAGCAACTGAACCATGAACCATAAACCACTAATCTACTCAATATCACACCAACTGAATCTAAAACAACCCAATCCTGTCACTGCATCACCCCAATTCCATCTGCATTTCCAATTCTAGCCTCCAGTTGACTTTGGTTGACCAATTTTCAAAAGTGATTAAAACTTAACTATAAGCTTATAAAAAGCTATAAAAAGCTTATATAAGCTTATTGTAACTGATTAACAAGTTGTATGAAGCTTGTTTGTATGAAATGGAAACTTGAAAATTTAACAGTAAGCAAATAATAATGAAACTTAATTAAACTTGAAATTACTGATTAAAACTTGAAAAATCTGAAAATGTAGCTTGAGTTTGATATTTAAGAACAGAATATTACAACTCTTGAGTTTAACTAAAACATAACTAGAAAAAACGACATAAGAGTAAATTGAAACTAAAAATTCTACTCTTGGCTAGCATCTCTTGCTTCTCTTTTATATCCCATCTCTTTCTCTCTCTATTCTGACTTCTTCCCACTTATTTCTTGACCCTTGGATTGCTCTGAACTCATCTTGGCCTTTGAACGATTTTGGCGCCAAAATTGGCTTTTGACAACCTGGGGTTGAGTGAGGGAGGAGGTGCATTAAATGCACTTTGGATGTTAGTTGGAGTGGGGAGACATGGTGGAGTGATGGAGAGAGGGGATAGGTTCCCGTGAATCGCAGGAAGCGGTTGAGAGTGGTGACTTTTGGCGGGCAAGTGGTGTTTTGACCAAGATTGACCAGCAAGTATTAATAATAGGGGTTCATAATTCAAAATGACAGGGTCCAAGGTAAGGGGGTCCAAAATTGGTATTTAAAAGGTTTTAAACTATAGGACCAATGTTGTAAAATCAAACTTGAGGGGTCTTAATCGCCAATTCAAAAGATGTTCCAAGGACTTAAAGTGACAATCTTCAAAAGTACAAGGACCAATGTTGCCATTTTCACATTTTCCAGGACCAATTCGCTAATTTTAAACTGAAGGACCATTTTGTAATTTTCTCAAACTTTTGATATTTTTCACCAAAGGAATAAATTTGACAACTTTTGATTTTAAAAGGACCTTTGGTGACTTTACTTTTGAAATTATGTGCTCGTGGACTGCTTTTGACAACTTTTGAAACTTGGGGACTAAACCGCAATTTTGCAAATTTGATATGTTTTTCATCCGATTTTGATATTTTTGTATTTAAAACACATAAAACAACGATTTGTGATATTTTGATCATTTTGATGTGTTTCGAGTGTTTTCGATGATTTTGCGTTTATTTTGTACAAAAATGATGAGTATTTAGACACTCATCAATAGTGAACGGGAACAACAAGTGGTATCAGAGCAAGGCTAATTATAAAACTCGTTTGTTAGGTCGCTCTAAAAGTTTTTAAATTAAAATCCAAAATGGCTGAAATTGATGTACCCCAACTAGTCGATAAAAAGGGTGGAGCTTATTCAGCTGTTGCCCCTAGACTTGAAGTTGGTAAATTCAACAAATGGAAAAAGCAAATGCTTTGCTATTTGATTCGATGGAACCTTATTATATCAAGTTTATAAATGAAGGTCCATTTATCCCAAAGATCGTCAAGGTTTGCCCAAACTTGAAGCTCGGTGGACTCTGTGGATGAAAGGAGAGTGGTCAACCAGACCAAAGACTCAAAAGTATCATCATATCATGTCTTCCCGATGATATAATGGAGTCGCTTATAAGTCGTAATACGACTAAACAAACTGGATGACCTAGTTCATAGCCATGAAGACCCATCCGATACCAAGGAAAACAGGATAATGGACCCGACACTGAGTATAATACCTTCGTGGCTAGGGACTCAAACTCTCACAAACTTACACCGATACAAAACTCTTTAAATGAACGGCTAATGATGGTGTTAAGTTGTCCAAACATGAGATAAATGTTGGTTTTGTCAATTGTCTCCCGAGAAGTGATTGAACTTCTCTCGTGGACTTAGAAATGCAAATCACATTCAAAATCTTGAACTTCCCGAATTTATGGAAATTTGTCTATGAGGAAAACCTCATCAATGACGATACCGACTTAAAGAAGTCTCGTGAAGTCAAGAAGTCCCGACCATCACCTCACCTATATCAACTGCCTTATTTTCTAACAATGTGGTTCAAGATTTTCAAGAAAATTCGGATGATGAGCCTGATGAGAGGTCAAGTGAGGAGTACCTAAATGACATGAACACTGAATTTCAGGAAAGGGCACTCCTTGCAAACTCTCGAAGATTCATTAAAAGAACCAAAGGTTTTTCAACTGCTAAAGCAAATGAGGACACTGAATGCTTTAAGTGTCACAAACGAGGTCATTTTGCAAAGGACTTTTCTAAAACAATTTCGAACCTCTTATAGACCATCATGGTCAAATCGGTCCTCGAGCTTAAACAAATTTCAACCTAAAATCTATCGGCCTCAACAAAACTTTCAAAATAAATCGACTAGAACAAAACAATGATTTTGAAGCCAAATATAGGAAAATCAAAGCTAAGCTTGCATTGCTTGAGGCCACCCCTCGTAACCAAAAAGTGTTCAATGCAGGCAGGTAAAACAAAGGTCTTGTTGTCAAACATTCGACGGATGAAGAGCCGGCCTCATCGATGATGAAATGGTACATGTCAACAAGACCGATGGCCCTCTCGAGGAAGACAAGCTAGTCGTTGGAAAGAATCATGCTAGAATGGAGAATGAGTCAACATCATAATGAAGAAGGTAAACATTCTACTTTCTATGGATGATGACTCGATTGGCGCCTTATATGAATTATCTAAATGTAGACCTTAAGTTTGTAGAAGAGCAAAGATCGAATCTTTTTCTAAGTACAACAAGTTATGTTTTGAATTGAACAAGTGTAGGATGAATTGCTTATTTTAAAACAAGCTAAGCTTGAGGTCGCCACTTTACAAATTCAAAACACCGAACTAGTTAAAAGAAATCGTAATCTTCGTGATGAACTTAAAAGGTACAAGATATTCTAGATAGTGGATCGTTAAGAATCCTGTGGTCTTTGATGCCTGGAGCCCCCAAGAGCAAAAAGAGAGTCATAGGTGAAGATCATCTCCCGACTCTCACAACAAAGACAAGAGTCCAAAACCATTTGTGTCCGTGGCATGATTACCAATATATTGACCACTCAAGCCCAAAGTGATTGGATTGAATGGGTTAATCCCGATAGTAAGCTTCAAACTTCGATTCGAAGGATTCTAGAGCACGAAAGTCAAGCTCTAAAGAGCATGCTTGACTCCCGATGTGCCCAGAGTAATCAAGTCATCTCGAGTCCGAGGCGTAATCTCAAACACCGCCCACCACCGAAACCTCTTCGTGGTGCCGCCCAAGCTCGAGCTTACCTCTACAATTCAATCCTAACTCACCAAAAGAAAGGTCCGACTTGGTAGAACCATCCCGAAAAGACCAACAAAACAAATCAAACAAGAGTCTTCTCCCATCGAGACTTCAACATCCTCGTCCCCACAAGCCGACCAAATTCAAAGAATCGACTAAGCTTGTGAGGAAGTCATCGATAAGATGGAAACCATCGAAAAAGCTCCCGAGTCAATCAAGGAAACCAAGTCACCTCATCCACTCATCAAAGTCAAAATCCTCCAAAGAAATCCAAGCAGAGGTGTGAGTTGTGTCATTACACCACCATACCATCGACAACCGCTATAGAATCCTTTTTGTATGATCCGCAAAAGGATGATCACGTAATCGCAGACCACTTACAATATGTAAACTCATCGCTGAAGCAAACTTTACCAAAGTTGGTCATCAAGATGCTTCATCTTCCAAAGCTGCTCTCAAGAGTAGAGCAAAACCCTTTCCTCTCTGTCCTTATTGTGGGTTCAATGATCATCATCAGGATGATTGTCTCATGAACACATGCTGTGAAATTTGCGGAAATCCAGATCATGAGACATCCCAACATGACAATGTCATTCATGCAAGAAGAGGAGCAAAAAAACCAAGAGCCACTGAATCATCCTCAGTCTCTAAATGCAAAACCTGTGGTAGCACAATGCACTCAACCACTGACCATGAATCGATTGCCAAATTCAAACAGACCTTAAGACCCAAGCCCACTGGTACGTGGGTCACTAAGAGAAACTAATTCAGCTTACTACTTGTGTAGAGACACGCCAGGGAACCTATCTGGCATCTAGATAGTGGATGCTCAAGAAGCATGACTGGTGTGAAGGAATATCTGCACAAGTATGTAGAGGAACCAGGACCCAAGGTAGTATTTGGTGATAACTCATCATGTCCCACTGAAGGTTATGGTTCAGTAAACTGTAATGGAATAGTTTTCTTTAGAATAGCCTATGTCAATGGTCTGAAATACAATCTCATCAGTGTCAGTCAACTGTGTGATGCCAAGTACATTGTGCAATTCAATGACAAACAAGGCACCATCTTTAATGCCAACAAGGAAGTTGTGTTGATAGCTCCTAAGAGAGATGATGTTTATGTATTAGACATGACAACACTCACCCAAGATGGAACTTGTCTCTTTGCTAAAGCCACTGAAACTATCAATTGGCTGTGGCACAATAGACTTTCACACCTAAACTTCAAAAACCTCAACAATTTGGCAAAACAAAACAAGGTCCTTGGCTTACCATCACTGGTTTTTGCTAAAGATAAACCATGCTCTGCCTGTGAAAAAGGTAAACACCACAGAGCATCATTCAAAACCAAACAAAATTTCTCCATCAAAGTCGCCTTCACCTCGTGATATGGATCTCTTAGGACCGTCGGTCCCTGATCAATCCAAAGATGAGAAGTATACACTTGTCATTGTTGATGAGTTCTCAAGATACACTTGGGTATAATTTCTTTCCAAAAAGAGTCAGCAAATGATACCATAATGTCATTCATCGAAAGATTGAAAATCGAATGACATTATTGTCAAACAAATTAGAACCGACAATGGCAATCAATTCGTAAATCAAGAGCTTGAGAGGTTCTCGTGATGAAAAGGAATTTCTCAAAATTTCTCATCTCCTTACACCCCGAACAAAATGGGGTTGCTAAAAGGAAAACATAACTCTTATTGAGGCTGCAAGAACCATGTTAAATGGCTCACTCTCTCAAAGCATTTCGATCAAGTACTCAAACCGCTCATATACACAAAACAGTCAATCATTGTCAAAAGACATAATAAAACCCCATATGAGACCTTCAAAGGTAGACTTCGACATCGCCTACTTTCATGTGTTTGGGTGTCCTGTGTTTATTCATAACCACAAGGATCATCTAGGCAAGTTTGATGCAAAAGTCGATGATGGATATTTCTTAGGTTACTCACCGATCTCCAAAGCCTTCGTGGTTTTTAACACAAGGAGACAGCAAGTTGAGGAAACCTTTCATGTCACCTTTGATGAAAGTTCAGAAAGCATCAAGTTCAGTAACACCTCAGTGGAGGAAATAGGAATTGATGACTCATCAAGATATCCTCCTGAAGAGTACAACACTGAAATCAATTCCTCATATCAAGCTGATGCTGACATCTCATATTATGTCTTACCTCACAACCTACCCCAACCAACCATCAGTGGATTCATTGATAACCTATCAGTCCCTACTGGGATAGGTAATACTGAACCAAATGTTCAGGATCCTGTGATACAAGAAACCCTACCTGAACATGACATCTCAACAGATGCTCTAAATGATTCTGTTACTCCTGAGACTGAACTCACTCCTGATCTTCCAGTGACATATTCAAGCTCAGATCCTAGACCACAAAGTAAATGGACAAAATCTCGTGACATTGAGCTTGTAAACATCATTGGTGAACCCATCAAGGCATGCTTACAAGAAGCATGGTCGCTAACCTAACTCGACTTCACCAATGAATGTCTATATGCCGATTTTCTATCGACATAGAACCTAAAAGTGTCATCAAGCTCTAAAACACCCAAGCCGGGTTCAAAGCTATGCAAGAAGAACTGCAATCAGCTTGATAAAAACAAGGTCATGACCTTAATCAAATGTCCTCGGGATGTCATTGTCATAGGAATGAAGTGGTTTTTCGTAAACAAAACCGATGAAAATGGCATCGTCATTAAGAATAAAGCCGACTTGTAGCCAAAGGTACTGATCAACAAGAAGGCATTGACTATGAAGAGACATTTGCTCCTGTTGCAAGAATGGAAGCCATCAGGATCTTCCTTGCATATGCAACATACATGAACTTCAGGGTCTACCAAATGGATGTTAAAAGTGCATTAAGTAAATGGTGACCTCAAGGAAGATGTGTATGTTCAATAACCACCTGGCTTTGAGAGTAGTGAATTCCTTGACTATGTCTGCAAGCTTGACAAGGCCCTTTATGGACTTAAACAAGCTCCCAGGGCATGGTGTGAAACTCTCTCAGCCTTCCTGATACAAAGCAAGTTTGTCAGAGGAAAGATAGACAACACACTGTTTGTCTATAGAACAAAAGAAGATATAATCCTAGTCCAGGTATATGTTGATGACATCATCTTTGGCTCAACAAACTACAAACTTTGCAAACAGTTTGAAAAACTGATGACAAAGAAGTTTGAAATGAGCATGATGGGTGAACTCACATACTTCCTTGGACTTCAAATCAGAAAACCGATAAAGGCATATCCATCACCAAGAGAAATACACCGATATCTCTTGAAGAAATATGAGATATCCGATCGCGCCTCGATGAAGACTCCAATGGTCCCTCCAAACAACCTTGGACCCGATCTCACCGTAAATCACCAATCAAACTCATTTCGTAGGATTGTAGGCTCACCGATGTATCTAATCGCTTCTAGACCGTATATCCATTCTCATCTGCCTAATAGCAAGATATCGCCTAATCCTAAAGAATCCCATCTCACCGCAGCCAAGAGAATTCTCGTGTACCTAAAGGGAACTCCAAGCCTTGGACTTTACTATCCAAAGTGCTCGGATTTGACCTCAAAGGGTATTCGACTCGATTATGCTTGGTTGTAACATGGACGGAAGAGTACCTCGTGGTCCTATCAATTTTTGGAGGAAAGCGGTGTGTTGGAGTGCTAAGAAGCAACAATCGGTGGCTATGTCTTCACCAAGATGAGTATGTAGTTGCAGCAGGATGTTTGTGCCAATGTCTTATGGATGAAAAGTCAACTCAATGACTATGACATCCATTACAAAATGGTACCCATCTTCCGTGATAACACTAGTGCTATTGCAATCTCCAACAACCCCGTCCTCCACCAAAGAACCAAACACATTGATATCGATATCACTTCATCGGGGATCACATAATGAAAGGAGACATAGAACTTCATTTCATCCCTATCGAATATCAACTTGCTAATATCTTCACCAAACCCTTGGATGAACCTACCTTCGTGAGACCGAAAGTCGAGTTAGGAATGCTTGACATTGAAAGTCGTGCATTTGAAACCAATCTCGAGAAGTTCTCGAAATGGTTCTTCTCCCCGAACATCCTAAATCAACCCTCACCGAATGAGTAAGACTCACTGTGGTCCCCGACAACAAGCATTGAATGAGTAACTAAATGCTTCAAGTATTAGTTACTTAAATGTCCTAGGTTGTTAATCCCACCAATTTAATATACGAATATATGTCTTACTGTCAGGGGTCTCATCACTTACCTCATCCCACTTGGCATTAAATGCCTCCTCACACATAAAATATCCTGTGGATATTTTATTACTGCAAAAGTGCACTTTTACTGTGCATTGCAACTGTATCCCTTGAGAAACGGGATTTTACTGCGGGTAGTGGTGGGTGGCATTAAATGTGGAATTTCAAACGTTTTCAAAAACTGTCTTTACATATCCACATTTATGCAAAAACCACCCCTCTCACCACTTTATAAAAACCCCTCTCATTAACATTAAAACACACACAATTGATTTCTGCAAACAAAACTCTTTCAAAATTTCTTTCAAACCGAGAAATCATTGTGTTCTTCAAACCTCTTTCAGAAAAACCTTCATTGTAAACATTTACAAAAGTTTTTCATCACAAACTTGAGAGATTTTAAATCTTTGATTGTTCTAGTCAAAATATTTTTTTCAAACCCTAAAATCCTTTTAATGGAAATGGCTAGAACACAATCTCTCCAGTTTGCTTCTCAGTGGGTAGGGGATCTTACCAATGTTGAATTTAAAACAAACAATGTCATAGCCAATTTTGAATACCCTTAAACTGTCCCAGCCTACAAAGACATTATGAAATTTCTTTTCAACTGCCCACTGAAAAAGGCCTTTGTTCAGTGTCCCTCCATTGTTTACCAAAATCTCCTCATGGAGTTTTGGGCAACAGCCGTGGCCTATGACCCGACACCTGCTACTAATGAGACTGACTTACGACCACCGAGGAGTATCTCATTAAGTTCACCCTTTTGATGGGCAACAATCAACACCCGGATTACAAAACGCTTTCCACTTCTTCGTGGTTAGACTATAATAAGGAGTTTATGTCGCTCATCCCGAACCCATAATGATGAAGGATGGGTTAAAACAAATTGCTTTAGAGCCAAATTTTTGGGATAACCCCACCACCAAAAATTCATTCCCCGTGGCTTGGAGGATCTTATTCACTTTTGTGATTCAGGTCCTCGGCGGGAACCACTCATCAACTGAACAAGTCAATTTCATTCAGTTGATGATGGCTTATTGTTTGATGAATGTGGTAAATGTCGACATTGGGGAGATCATTTACAGTGATCTCGTAACCAAGCTACAGAGCAAATCTAGGGCCAAATATGTTTCATATCCTAGATTTGTCTCTTGTGCTTTGCAAGTGTTACTGGGTTGCAATTACCCTCAGGAAGAAAATTTTGGTGCTTTACCTGGTATCCTGAGTAAATCAAACTTTCAAAAAGACCCATCCCAAGTCCCTGAAATAGAATTGACGGCCCATATGATTGTCAGAACAATCGAGTGGATCGATGTTCCAAACCCCGCTCCTAAAAGAGAAAGGGAAGTCTCGATGGGACTAAGACTAAACCCAAGTCTCGTGGCCCCGAGGCTTGTGAACACAACCTAAAAGGCACAAAAGGCCTGAGACCAAAAGACACCCACAGATGACCAGCAACATCTACCCCGTGACAACAAAGGACACCGATACATCACGATCAGTGCCCTTGGTCACAACTACTACTCCCAAGATCCGTAGGAAACAAACAACCCACGGTAGGGGCGCTTCCACAACGCCCAAGGATGACATTAGCAAATCAAAGCCTTTGTCCGAGGGCACCCGATCAATCCCAAAGACTCAGAGGAAAATATACAACCACCGATAGGGAAATAACACTCATCGACTCCGCTAAAGGCACTGGAAAACCCATTAGTGTCTCGTGGGTCTCTGGGGACAAAGACTCGGAGGAAAGGAACAACCCACCGATATGGAACCCAAAACCAATCCTAACTCCGAGAAGACACTAGGAAACACCCATCGTTGTCCGAGGGGTCAACAGGGACAAAGACTCGGAGGATTAATACCACCACCGATATGGAACCCATCACCAACCCTGCTAACCATTGCCGATGTCACCGGTATATTATTCTTAGAAGATAAGCTTGGCAAATCAAGATGAAATCTTATCACCGGGAAGAAGTGGACGCCGAGGTTCAATCAACAAGAGCCTCACTTTATCCAAAGGAGGATCTTGAGTCACCATTTCAACTCAAGAAAATAACTCGTAATCTTCATCCTCCACTCGATGAATTTAAATTTTTGATAATGTTCTCCCACTTCATCGAAGGAAGCTTGCTCAGTGGATCACCAGAGCATCAAGAAAATTATACTCTGGGATCACTAAAGCACTGTGGGAACAACACACTGAGGCTGCTGCAAGTTATGCCGATCTAAAGGTTGAGGTAGAAGGATTTGATGAAAATGTTTATGAGCACAGGGATCTGATGTATAACAAACTTCATGAACTGGATGACAACTTGGCTACATTCCTAAGGCACCTTGGGCGTAGGTACAAAGATTGATGAAATCGGGGATGTCAAGAAGAAGACCCAAGACTCAATGCCAAAGTTTGGAGGCCACCGAGGTGTATGTCAAAGATTCATCTCGACTCACCTGACCGATAGAAATGCTTCAACTGCCAATGTTCGTGGTCTCCAATCTTGATGCAATCCTCCGCACCACAAGTGGACTCATTGAACACTCGTGTAGTCGCTATGGCTCAGCCTCGCCTTCTATGGCTCGGAATCTTGGTCCCCGAATGACCGCATTAGAGATCTCTCGACTAACTTGGATGCAAAGGTCACTAATATTCAAGAAGATACTTGAGATTAAAGCCATGATGACCGAAATCTATCAGCCTTCAAGGGTCAAGCAGCCCGTCCTCCTCAAAGACCAACTCCAACTCTTGCCCTCACCAAGCTCCGCGCAGCTGAGGGGAGAATATTGTCAAGATACTCCTCTTCACACCGAGGGGAGCAAACACCACCAGCCTCGCTTGCTCCATCATCATCTCCACTAGTATCGCAATACCCATCTCTTCACCCCACCACCAACATCAACAACAACAACAACAACACTGACAGTAATCACACCACCTATCATGACAACAACACCTCCTTGGTTGCATCATCTTCCTCGTGCCGGGACAAAGGCAAAGGCATAATGACAACTGCGAGCTCGAGAAGATTCCCTATAAAATTGGTGACATCAATACCGCCACACCACAACAACTAAGTAAACATCTTGCTAAAGAAGAAAGAAGATCGAAACTAGTGAGGAAGAGAAAAGGAACAGAGAAGCACCGCTAAGGTTGTCGCCAAGAAGCCGAGAACATGGGATTAGATGCAAGCAAGCTTCAAAAGGGTCAGCAGACAAAAGTTCAAGGTGCTCAGTCGCTCGGATGGTCGCAATGAGAAAGCAGTATGAAGCAAAGAAAAAGAAAGCCGAAGAGCTCAGGCAAGAAAGGATTGATCATTACAACTGGACAATGACAAACCGAAGGAAGCCTGAAAGAATCACTGATGTTAAAATCATCCCCAATTCCAAACCAATGGCAATGAATGTCTACAGGGGGGATGATAAGAGACATTTCGAGGTTCATGATCCCCTAAAATTCACTGACTTTGGGATCACTGAACTCGATGAACTTGGTCCAATTATTGGAAAGAAGCAAAATAAGGTGGTCAAGGAGCTGATGAAGATGCTCAGCAAAAGATATGAAAGGTCGAGAGATGCACCACCCAACTGGAATTCACCGCCTTGATCGCACCTCAAGGATCTCAACCACAAGCATCCACGGCAAAAGGAAAAGAGTTGAGCTCCAACCCGAGATCAAAGTGCCGGCTTAGAATGCAACAGAGTGCTCGAGGGGCGAAATTTGTGAACTGTTTAGTGATTGAAAAGCTCGAAGAGGGCTATTCCACATTGATGTCTATGGAACCCAAGATTTCAAAGATGGAGTGATATTGATCAGGTGTATGGCCGCAATGCCGAGCTACATTCGGTGGCCTCTCGGATCCAATCCTCAAGAAACATCGTTTTGTCAAGACCGAATGCTAAGATAAGAGACCATCCCGACAGAGAAACACTCATCACCAAGAAAGTGAAGCTTGAAGCATCGGGAATCCATCCGACCGACATCATGTTATCTTTTCTTTGTACTAGTGATAGGAACCATGTAAGATGATTAATAAAGATGTATGCTTTTGTTAAAATACTCGGTGTTCCATATTGTAATCATTAGTACATTCGATTGTAAGAAGAAGCCATTTGCTCACTTACATCGATCAAACACTTAGGCTATTTGTATATCCAAATAGGGGAGACCTGGTTCGATAAATACCCAAACCCCTTAATCTAGGATTTGAATAGAAAATAACCTAAGTTTTTAATCCGCTTAACATTAACAGTCACCGAGTGCATAGTCTCTCGGTGAGCCATCTTCGAGATACTCAAGACGAGGCAAAGAAGAAGCCTCTCCACCCGCAAGGAGGAACTTAAAGAGTGAAGACTAAGTCAAGAAGAAGATGGTGGATTCGGTGAGTGATGACAATAACTCATCAATCCCTTAAGACTCCTCTCCAACTGCTAGCATCAAGACAAACCAAGGAAGAGATCAAGGCTTTGAAGATCAAGAATGAGCAGGACTACGCGGGAAAAGTTTACCCAGATAAAACTAAGTCCCCAGATGTTTACCCAGATATAATTATGTCCCTATCTACAAAAGCCATATCTTCCCATTTATAGTAAGCGGCGATTCTCTGTCAAGAAAGAAGGTTCGCCGCCTACTATAAATAGAAAGGTGAACAGTAACCGAATATATCAATATTCGTGTTTGCTGTGATCTATGTTTTTGTCTTCTAGGTTAAAGTAAAATATCCACACTTGTATAAATAGCATAAGTGAGCGAGTGAAAAGTTTAAGCTTGTGAATTGTAAAAACGCACACACGCAAGCAAACTTTTCACTCCTCCAAAATACAACTTAGTTCCTAAGATAGCTTAGTGAACTCTAAGAGTTGTGCTCAGACTTAGCCTGAGCTTAGAGAGGAGTAACCAAAACTTTGTCATTTCAATCCCAAGTACTATTCCGCAAGTACTTGGGTAATGTATTCTTTTGATTCATTTCTAATAAGAATATAAACGTTGAAAATTATATGTGTGTTTTGCTTATATTAATTTCAGTCTTAGTTCACTATTAGTTTGCTTTCTTTACTTAAACCTCTTATAATATAGTGAACGGGGAACAACACTCCTGAGGTATCCATTAATGTGCTTAGTTATGATCTTTTAGAAGAACAAGGATACATGGTGAAGACAGAAAACAACATGTGCACTGTGAAGAACATGTTTGATGAGAACACTGTGGAGACAGACAAGGAACAAGGAAAAGGCAACAATGAAGAAAAGTGGAGTCCAATCAGAGAGCACAACAAATATTTGGATGGTTACTTTGAGTCCTTGGACCCAAAGGATGAATGCTCATTGGTTAAAGGACTAGAAGAACTAAACTGGAACAAGGAGGACACCCAAGATTATGTGGACAATGACTATATCAGTTGGAATGGGACCTTATATGCCCTCAAGGTAAATTCATTCAATAGGTTTCTATCTTTTATGAATTTACTCAAGAAAAACAGCCTTGTATACAACAATTGGGGGGTGTTCAGTGGAAAGTTTTTAGAATTGGTGAAGTGGTTCTACTTAGTGCATCTTAACTATGATACATTAGACATGATACCACCAGTTATAGAAGGAAAGGAGATAGATTTGCTAAGTTTACACAAGATAGTAGATGGTTTTGGTGGCTATGTGGCAGTCACTTTGAGTGACAAATGGAAAGGCATTGCAAGCATACAAGGATTATCAGTTGAAGATGGTGAAGCCATAAAGGCTTGTTACAGAAAGTTCATTGACCTTATAAGTGTATACCATGAGACTGCTAGAATGCCCAGTGTTGAGAAGACAAGAGAAGTGGGAGAGTGCAGTAAATTTGCAGAAGAAAAGGACCCACAAGGCTGGAAGAATGGTGCAGTAGAAGATGGATCACAAGAGGAAAAAATGAACAACTATGGTGTCAGAGTGTATGGTAATGATGAAGAAAAAGCAGCCCATAGCACAAGCAGTCAAGACAGCAGTGATTATGAGATCATTGTTTGAAGGAAAATGGAAGCAAGTCTTACTCAAGAAAATTTGATCTTAAATAATTAAGAGGGAGATGTTACCTTATAATTATGTTAAGATCAAATGTAATATAGTCTTAGTATTATTACTTAGTTTACTTTAAAGATAGTATATTTGTATTTATTTATGTATGGGTCAAAACTATGAATATGGGTCATAAATCAACCCAAACGACCCATTGCATGAAAGACAGTTATTGTAGGCAGTTATGTTGGTTGGTAGTTATGCCCCAAACGACACAATGATTAGTTGGTAACTGTCATTGGATAATTGCAGGCCCGGAGGGGATGGGGTGGCTAGTGGGTGCTAGGCCCCCCCCAACTAGCCCAAGAAGCTTATAAGTATATAGCCCAAAAGCCCAGTTTTTAGAAAAATACTCATTGAGGCCCCTCCCAATATCAGTCCAAGTGTCCAACTTTGTTATCTTATTTTTCACAGAAAGAAAACAACAATTAGGTGAGACCAACCATCATTCTCTGACTTCTCTCAATTATCAAAACCAAGTAACCAACCGATCAAAATTCACTCATCTAAATATCTAATAAGGTATGCTCTTAAATATCTAATAAGGTATGCTCTTAATTATCTCGAATTGGTAAAACTTCTTGCTTTATATAACAAGGATGTCGCTAGAGTTGTATTAGAAAATGCACCTCAAAATGCCAAGTATACTTCACCAGATATTCAAAAAGAAGTATTGCAAATGTTTGCTATGAAGGTACAAGAAGCCATTCGAGATGAGATTGGGACGGCAAAGTTTTGTTTAATAGTAGATGAATCTCAAGATGAATCTAAGAAAGAGCAAATGGCTATTGTGGTGAGATTTGTAGACCGAAATGGGTACATCAAAGAAAGGTTTTTGGACTTGGTTCATGTTAAAGATACGAATGCATTGACTTTAAAAAATGAGATATTATCTTCTTTATCTCATCTTAAACTTGATGTTCAAGATATTCGAGGTCAAGGTTATGACGGAGCTAGTAATATGCGTGGAGAATGGAATGGGCTAAAAGCATTGATTTTGAACGAATGTCCGTATGCTTATTATGTACATTGCTTCGCTCATCAGTTGCAACTAGCTCTTGTTGCGGCATCCAAAGATGTTTCTGAAGTGCATACATTTTTTAAGCATTTGAGCTTTATTGTTAATGTGATAGGTTCTTCAACTAAGCGTAATGATCAATTACAAGATGCTCAACTTGCAGAAATTTCACATCTAGCTGAAATAGGAGAACTTGAGGGTGGAAGAGGAGCTAATCAAATGCAAAACATTCAAAGGCCTGGAGATACAAGATGGAGTTCACACTTCAAATCCATTTGTAGTTTGATGAGATTGTTTGGTCCAACTCGTGTGGTATTGAATGACATTTGTCTTGGACGGTCTCATCGCTTCTCAAAAGGTGACGCTAAATATGCTCTTACACACTTATTATCATTTGATTTTATTCTTGTTTTGCATCTTATGAAAAAATAATGGAGATTACGGACAAGCTTTGCAAATTTTTGCAAAATAAGTCTCAAGATATTGTCAATGTAATCGACGTTGGTCTCCACTACAAAGATATTAATTCAAAAACTAAGGGATGATGGATGGCAATCACTTCTAGATCAAGTGGTTTGTTTTTGTGATAAATATAGCATCCCGGTTCCTGATATGAGTGCGACTTACAGAGATATAGTTCAGTCTCGTCATAAGAAAGATGATGTGACTGTAGAGCATCATTATCGGGTTGATGTGTTTATTGTTGCTATTGATAGTCAGTTGCAAGAGTTGAATAATAGATTTAGTGAATCCGTTTCGGAGCTTCTTCGTCTTAGTGTTACTTTGGATCCAAAGAAACCTTTCAATGCCGATGACATATGTAAATTGGTTACAAAGTACTATCCTTTGGATTTTACCGAACAAGAGAGAATTGAGTTCAAACTTGAGTTGCAACATTTTGAGCTAGATAGTGATCCAGAATTGAAGAATGTTAGTTCACTTTCGGCGTTGTGTAAAGGATTGCAGAAAACTGAGAAGTCGGAAATGTATCCTCTTATTGATAGATTGATTCGTCTCATTTTAACTCTCCCTGTCTCAACTGCGACATCTGAAAGAGCTTTTTCAAAGATGAAACTTGTGAAAACAAGACTTCGTAGTACCATGAGTGATGACTTCCTTAAGAGTAGCTTGATTCTTAGCATTGAACGGGAGATTGTTGGTACCCTTTGTATTGAGAAAATAATAGATGATTTCTACTCCAAATCACAACGACGTGTCCAGATGATGAAGAAGCGCAAGGTACAATTTCTTGTTACTCTTAAAGATTATTATTTATCATTAACCAACCGTTTATGCTTTTATATATTGACTATTTTGCGTCACTTGAAGGTTAGTTCATGACAAAGGATTGAAGCTCAAGTGCTCAAGGTTATTAGAAGTCTTGTTTAGTTCATGACAATGAAGTAAATCTCAAGTGCTCAGGTCATTAGAATTCACATGTTTATTGATTATGTATTTTGTACTAGTTAACTTAGTCTAAAGATACAAGCTTCTTTTGTACCGCTTAATTTAGTCTAAGTTTCAACTTACAAGTTTCTTTTGTACCGCTTAGTCTAGTCTAAAGATGTAAGTTCTTCATCTATTTTTCTATATTATCATGTTTTGTACATTTTTCTTCAAACAATGTCGTGATTATTAAAAAAAAAATTTGGCCCCCCCTAACTTGAAATCCTGGCTCCGGCCCTGATAATTGTGACGTTTGGAAGGGTATAAATAGGTACTTATGTTGTAATCAGACATATCAATTCACTATCAATTATATTACTTTATTGTTTTAACCTTTGTCCACAATATTACTGTTACATTGCATTTGCATACTACACAAACACAAACACAGATAACTATGACCATTTACAATCATTTATTTCAATCAAAACGTGTTGGCAATAAACCTTTCCAACAGAAAGGTGATTTAGACATCTTTGCAATCTTGTATATTTTGTCCTTTACAAAAAAAAAAAAAAAATGTTAGCAAAACTTAATTACCGCGATATTTAAAAAATCAAAATTATATCGTGTACAAAAAGAGTACAGGAGACGATATCCACTTTTAGTTTGTGAAGATAATGAATTTGAGAATGTTGATGATAAACTCAAGTCACATGTCAAGAAGTTTCATTTTCAAATGTTTGAAAATTTAAAATAGCAGTTGAAATAAGTTGTTGTGATTGGTAGTTTTTATTTCTATGTAGGTGTTGGTTATGGCATGTAGTTTTGTTTTAGTTCCTTCTAGATATTATGCATGTAAGATAAATATCTGTTGGTGTGTAGGGCCTCGTTCCTCCTCCCTTCTCTGCTCACTCGTAAGGGTCGGACCCCACAAAGGGGGAGGGAGTCGACTGAACATCTCAGCCATTGGCGGGAATTTCGTCCGTTTGAAGTTTACAACTAGTACTAATTCGGTAATTGTTTGTGTGTCTGATCTTTCTCTCCCTCACGAACCAACAACACAAAACAGCCCCTACTCAATTAACAAGCCTAAGTAATACCAATTTCAGAGAAACTATAAAGTGAAACATAAACTAAGTTTGTAATAGAATATAGCAGTGACATGACAGTCATTATATAACTAAACTACAGAAGTATAATTATTACAGCAACGTTGTTGACTTCCCGTTTATAAGAGCTGCACAGAAGGGATACATGATGATGATATTTGAACCCATTATCTTGATCATGTGTCAATACCAAAAAGAAATAGCACATTATATATTTACCATTTCAGGACCATGATTGATGCATCCAATATTTCTCAATTCTGAAAATGATTGGTACGATTGTTGAGGTCGACCGGTTAATCTCCACCCTCTTACCTCTGCAAAAATGAGTGGTATCTGAAACAGTCTCCATTTGAAGCCTAGATTCAATTTACCCAAAACCGAATAATATATTTGAAGTTGAAAAAGATGCATACCTGTATCGTTAATGGTATCCCCAACTAAATTACTGAACCAACCAGGAGAAAGTCTGCCATGCTCCTTTAACTCATAGAAATTACGGCGACACAGATAGTAGCCTCCTGTTTTTAGTCGAAATCTAGACAAATCTCCACCAAGAGTTTCTACCCATTTCGTTTTATTTTCCGAGATTTCACCTGCTACATCATTTTCGGTGTAAACTAAGCTTGCACCACATTGGAGTACCTCCAACCCAGGCCTGATGACAACAATAGACACATGAACGATATCTCCAACATTTAATGTGTTTCCAATTGGCCAATAGCTTAACCATATACCAACATCATCGGATTCAGGTTTGCCAAAGACATTGGGGTTGTACATCAAATCATCACCATTTATCGTCCTGATTTTACAGAACCATGCACAATCCTCACATGATATTGTATATCTGAAAATTACATATAATCCTTTTAGACTCCTACTAATCTCACACGGAGGAACCTCAAAAGACAAAGATGTGGACTGTGACATATACTCAGGAGTCAAATTCGGATCGTTTATGTCTGGCAGAGAGGTGCTCATTATATCAAATTCATACAGCATCTGCATCACACGCATAAAAAAACAATTTAAGTTCAGTTATTCATATAGATATATTAATCAGCCTGTTACTTGATGTGCATGTGTGCTTATGCATGTATTTGAGAAGCAAAAAAAAAAAAAAAGTTGACAGAGAACCTGGATACTGCAACTTCGATCTTGGGTGAGGTCATCATCTCCAATCAGGCGCATGCCAAGATGTTCATATTTTTTCAGAAACATCATGGGTCCCAGATCAGTTTCATCAAGTTTGGCTACAAACACGAGCTTAAACAAGCCCTCAACGCTGGACAACTTACAACAGCCTTTGTAACCAAAATCCTGCAACTTGAATCTTTGGTTTTCAAATGTTATTTTCTCTATTGACTTGCAGTTATTTATAACCAATCGTGCAAGTCCACTTGGAAGACATACAAGACTTTTAAGTCTTGTACAAAAACTCAAGTCAAGGGCCATAAGATGTACAAGATGATCGTAACGAGGAAGGGTTTCAAACAGACCATTTTCTAAATATTATCATTGGCTACGGACAATTTTTAGCTACTACATATGTTGTAGCTAAAAATGTGATGGGCCCCACCATTTTCAATCTTTTTGGTCAAATTTCAACATTCTTGGACCTTCACCTTTAGCTACGACGCATGTCGTAGCCAAATGTATAGTCTAATATTTTTTAAATTTTATCCAAATTAAATTACCCATGAAGATTAAAAAAATTCCCACCAAATGTTTAGCTACGACCGGCGTCGTAGCTAAAAGTGGACTTCCATTTAAAAATATGTATAATTGTTAAAATAAATTTTAAATCATACATAAATTAATTTATTCAAAAAATTAATACTTTATTAAGGTATCAAGCGAAATTCAATTACCAAATTGTTTAAAAATTATTTATAATTGTTAACAATAATTTTAAAAAATATATAAAATATTTTATAATTTTTTTTTTATTAAAGTATTAAAATTATTTATGTAGTTGAAGTTTTTTTTTTAATTATTTATAATTGTTAAAATGATTTTAAAAGATATATAAATTATTTTATTCACAAAATTAATATTTATAAATTAAAATGGGTCAATATTGCAGTGCGTAAACAATGGCGATTTTACACATTACATGAGAGTCGACGACCGGGTTTAGAAGGTTATCACAGGCACAACGATGTATGTGGTGTGTACGTGATCAAACCGAACCATTTATATTTAAAAGTTTGTTAAGCGTACACTATTGGTATGTATATAAGATTATTATCAAGTAACATATTTCCAACCCATTACGCCATATTTATGTCCACATGTATTGAGTTTATTATGTGGAGACGAGATATAGTTTTTGATCACAAGTACGGCAGATGATAGAAGTCGACAAGTTAGGTGGTAGTTAGGTCTAAATTTATTAGTAACATAACTCTTGTATAATGAAAATATCATGTGTACATAATCAATTGAGATCCTGGTCATTTCATGAAGGAACATGGGTTGTAAACCATATGTCTATAGGGTGTTAATAGGGTCGGGTTTACCGGGTTCGGGTTAAATCGGTCGGGTTCAAGTCAGGTCCATGTCAAAAATAACATACCCGAACCCAACCCTATCTAAGATCGGGTTAGGCGGGTTCGGGTCAAATCCGGCCGAGTCGAATCGGTTCGGGTCAAGTCGGGTTCGGTTCTGGTCCACTTACAAAATCAAATAACTTGATTTCTTAAACTTAGTAGTTGAAATCACATAATTTGTTTGTTGCATAAGCCGTATATGAACCATAAGTCCGTTTAAAACAAAGTGTACTGAAAAACCAATTCAGTGATAAACCAATTCAGTGATGTTACATGTAAGACTAAGAGTATAGAAAAAATAAAATAAAAAATTAACTCGGTTTAATGAGTTGCCCCAAACGCGAATAAGCAAAATATTTTGAACCTGATACCAGACCCTATTTAGTATTCGGGTTACTCGGGTTGACCCGAATAACCCGAATAACCCGAATTCAATTTTTGGCCCGAACAACCCGACTCAAATAGGCGTAGTCGAGTTCAGGTTTAGGTTGGGTCGGGTTTTTTGGCACCCTTATATGTCTATATCTATACTTTTATTAATTACTAGTTTAAATCAGTTATAAATAAAGTTTAAACTATTTTAAATTAATTGAAATCATTTTACCTTAAATGAAATTATTGATTTTAATTCAATTATAAATTAAATACATGTAAAGTAAAAGGGAGGTGATTTGTACACTCACCAAATTGATTGACACACTCCATTTTAGAGTGTGTTGACAACTATACCCTCACAGAGTAAAAATGTGTAAAAAGAGTAAATTACACCGTTCGTCCTTGTGGTTTGCGTTGACCGCAGGAGTTCGTCCTTTGACCAAAAAAAGTTGCACCGTCCATCCTTAAGTGGCAAACGTTATGCGCCATTAGTCCCTCCCTCTAACGGAGCCCACTAACGGTCGTTAAGTCTTGTTAACCTGAGGGTATAATCGTCATTTCAACACCATAAGGATGAACGGTGCAAGGACGAACGTGTAGTTTACACTTTTGTCCGCTTTTTACGCCGTCCGTTTTCTTACGTTTTCTTACTTTTAACTCCGGTTTTTACGTTTTCGTCCGTTTTCTTACGTTTATTTACGTTTTCGTCTGTTTTCTTACGTTTTCGTCCATTTTTTTTTATGTTTTCATCCGTTTTTTTACGCTTTACTCCGTTTTCATCCGTTTTTACCCAATCAAACTAAATATCGTATTACTAGTTTTACCCCATACGTACATAACAGTTTACCACTCAATTTAAAACAACCCTTAGTTAGTAAGCACAACCAAATCAGACCTGGTCAACATGTTCTGACCCGACCCGTACGAGTGATTCGACTCACCCCACTGAGTCGACTCACCACTGGGTTGACTCAGTGGCAGTCCCGTTTCCATCCAATGAGTTCGAACAACCATCAAGACACCACTACCCAATTATTCACAGTCTTAGTTTATCAATACGAGACCAAAACTACATTTCGACATAACCTAACCAACAAATCCAAGACCCAGGTTTAAATGAACAAGCAATCCGAGACCCTTATGGGTCTAACACTCGACCATTCTCACAACATAATCAACCAAGACCAAATACACATTCCGTTCACAATCTCTTACCACACGAAACATTAAAAATTCAGTTTTTAACTCGTTTTATAGAAAGTTTACCATTCGATTATATTTGCAAAACGTTTTGATATCTTTTCTTCTAATCCCACGAAGACAATAACACCACAATATAACGTTTAACTGAAATAATAAATACAGAAGATGGGTCGTGGGAGTTTACCGAGAAGAAAGAGGAGAAGGCGAGGTGTGGTGTCATTTACGAGTACCACTCGTGACCCGACCACGCTAGAACCCGTTTAATTTATTAAACCACAACCCAAGCGAAACCCTAATGATTCAAACGAAAGTTTAGATTCGAGGCGTATGGGGATTTATTGCGTGTGGCATGAAAATAGAACCACGAGGTCTTGATCTATCGATTAGTATAGGCGGTGTAGGTCGTGAGACGTCGCCGGAAGTTGGCGGATTCCGCGGTGCGCGCGGAACCCTAGGGTTTGGTGGTGGAAATTATAGAGAGAGAGGGTGAGGTGTGTGTTTTATAGAGAGAAAGTATGTGGCAAAAATGAGGAGGTGTGTGTGTGTTGGGGTATATATACACCGTTCGTCCTTGCACCGTTCGTCCTTGCACCGTTCGTCCTTATGGTGTTGAAATGACGATTATACCCTCAGGTTAACAAGACTTCACGACCGTTAGTGGGCTCCGTTAGAGGGAGGGACTAATGGCGCATAACGTTTGCCACTTAAGGATGGACGGTGCAACTTTTTTGTTCAAAGGACGAACTCCTGCGGTCAACGCAAACCACAAGGACGAACGGTGTAATTTACTCGTGTAAAAATGATATGAGGGTATAAATGTCAAAGAACTCTAAAATGAAGTATACCAATCAATTTGGTGAGTGTACAAATCACCTCTCAAAGTAAAATGGGATGAACCTTTGGCTACAACACTATCGTCTCCAAAAGTGGAGATGAAAATTTCAGTTCCCTCCAACATAAATTACTTTATACCGTCAAATCCTAAAATCTGTATCAAAACCTTATTCAGTTCCCTCCTCACCTCATCTTATCAATTAGTGAAAACCCTAGATCTAAAAACATAAACACCACCAACAGCACCACATTGAAATTAACCACCACACACACGCACCACCACCATCACAAGCCGTACCTCCACCTTCACAGACCACCACCATTTAGTTTAAAGGTTTGTGTTTTAATTTTAATTTTAATATTCTTTTGTTTTTTTTGTTTAATTTATATATTTTTAAGTTATTGTTTATATATATTTGTGTTTGTGTTTGTGTTTGTTAATCTTTGCAAAATAACATTTATTTGAATGAAATTATCATTACATGTGTGTATGTGTATTAATTGGTCAATGAAATATTATGTTCTTGTACTTGTATTTTTACATATGGCGTGTGAAGCTCCTAGCTATCACATAGGAATTCCAAGAATTGAGCCAAGAACAAAGTGACGACCCATCATGGATCAAAGTCTTTCGCGCGAGGAAGACACGAATTCGTATGGTTCTTTATTATTTTATTTTTAATATTATTTTAAAGGTGTTTATATTGTTTATATATAGTTCGTTTTTATATTGTTTTGTTTATAGTTCATAAAAGAAAAGCATCATGAGGACTTGGTCGATACTTGGCGGCGCACTCATACGGATAAAGACGACGTGTTCCGGACAAAGGAAAACGAGAGGTTATATGTAAGTAAATTTTTTAATCAGTTTGCTAACCATATACCTGAAGTAGTTAAGAGACCTGGTAGTTGTTTAACCACACTTAAACGTTTTCAAGTAAGTTTAGAGCAATTGCTATAGTTTCTAAAAGATTTTGTCTTAAACTGTTTTATAAAGTAAACTAGGTTAGGAATTAGATTAAGCTTCTTTATGTGTTTGTTTTGCTTCTAAGTAGCTCACTATAGCTAAGTATACATGTTGCAAATCTGGTATTAGACTTTTATAGGTCAAAAACCAAATTTACCCATTTTGAAAAATTTGCATTTGCCAAAATTTTGTCCAACAGCCCTTTTCTTTTGATTTTTCATTCCTTCATTTTAAGCCCTTAGATCCTGTAACTTGGCATCCCCATTATTTAGTTGCTCATCTAGTTGATCATATTTTTTATAATTTTTATTTACAGCTTATTGATAGCTTTTCAAGCCCTTAAAATCAGCCCCTTAGCTCATTTATGCCCTGCTCAACCCAAGAATTGCCTAACAGCCGTTTGTTTTTGATTTTTCATTTCTTTATTATAAGGCCTTATGCTCTATAATTTGATATGCATGTTCATTGGTTGTTATTCTAGTTGATGCACATTTTTGTGAATTTTTATTTCAGCTTATGAATAGCTTTTTACCAACCCGAATGTGCCCCCTTTGTATGTTTCTACAGTTCCCCATAGGTCCCATAAGCCTTTTTGGCAGCCCCTTTTGTAAGCTTATATAAGCTCTTTTCTAGTTCCAAATTAGTATTTTAGATAACCAGTAGTCCTAATCTTAGATATTTTGGCTTGCTTCTCAATTTAGAATTCATTAAGTGCTTAATTTTTAAGCGAAAACAGCCCCCCGTGTGGTATTGGTGCATTTTTTGGGCTATAGTTGTACTCCTGCTACTTCTAGGATGATGGTTTTGGGTTCATGTTCAAGCCTAACCAGGATAATGCATTTGAACGACACAGTTGCTACAATCCCGTTTGAATCTGTGATTTTGAACCATGAGCAGGCATGATAGGAAACAATGTTTTTGGTTAATTTCAATGTGTTTTAGTTTTAATTAGCTGCTGATATAGTTTTGATTTGATAGGCTTTAACTTATGAACTAATATATGTTATTTTTGACAGGGAGAAATGAAAGCTATTAAAGATGCTATCAAAGAAAAAAAGATGGATTACAAGACAGACCGCCAGATCATCGAAGAAGTCCTGGATTAGCACAATCGGGGACATATTGCGGGTGTGGGCAGGGTGGTACCGGGCACGGGCTCGAGTTCTAGGAGCTCACGAGCGGACCAAGGTTTTTGTACCCGAGAGGAGGTTGAAGAGATGAAGAAGGCGCATGCTATGGAGCTAGAGGAGCAAAGAAACTTGTTTAAACAATTTCTAGATTTCTACAACCGTCAACAAAGTACACCCGCCTCACAGTTTCATATTCCCAACTCATCCACTCCTATGTTTCCTGGATCTACATATACTCGTGGTGGTCCTAGTACTACTCATTCCGACCCTAGTTCTGATCTCGACCTTGATAACTGTTACATACCGACAAGTGTTGATGAAGATGGACAAGTGTCGATGAAGATGGTGCTGGTAATAGTGAGCATGATAATGTTGGTGATGGTGGTAGTAGTAGTGAGTTTGATGATGACGAGTAGTCACTTTAGGATAGATTATTAGTATTTCTATGGATCTTTTGTAATTTGAATTACGGGAAGTATATTAGTATTTGTATGGATATTCTTTTGTAATTGGTCGGTTTTGAATGAACTAATGAATGGAAGCATTTTGTATTATTGATTTGAGTGATTTAAAGCATTGGTTTTGGTAGTTTTTCGGAGAAAATGATCTTCTTTGCACGACTTCTTTCAAGAACCGCCAAAATTCCATTTTTGGCTACTGATATCGTCGTAGCCCATAGTTCCCATTCTTTTAAAAAATAAACAAAAATAAAATTACCAAAAAAACAAAACAAAATAATAATAAAAAATAATTAGCTACAGACATGAGTTGTAGCAAAAAATGCGGGCCCCACTCCGGTCAAGTTTTTGTTTAGAAAATCAGTGGCCCCCAGCGGTTGTAGCCAAAAGTTACATTCTTCTGTAGCTAAAACTTTCTGCTACAGACTTTGGGAGACAACACATTTGGCTAGAACTGTTTGTAGCCAAAACCATTTGCTACAACAAAATCCCACTTTGGGCTACGAACATGTCTGTATCTAAAAGTGGCTGTTGTTGCAGATTGATCACTAAAACCTAGATAAAAATAATGAGTGTTCCCAAGATCGCAGCTGTTAAGGAATAACCTCTCTAATGATGGTGGCAAGAGAATGAACAGATGTTGTTCATTACCTCCACGTATGCGTATGTGCATGGCCGGATTTAAGCATGTGCGGGGTGGTCGACCGCACAGGGCCTTTGTTTTTTGAGGGGCCTCTGATTTTAAAACTTTCCCATGTTAATACAAACGGACTTTGAGATGATTTAAGTCTCTTAGATGTCGTGTTACCATCATACAACCTTTTGACATAATAAATAAAAATAATGGTTGAGTTTGCGTTTCAAAGGTGTAAAACAGATTTCATATACAGTGGGATACACAGTGGGGAAGATGACCAACTGTTTCTTGTTTTGCTGCTGGGGCCCCCAAGTTTTATAGTCTTTTTCTCTTTCACCTTTAATATTATTTAAAATTTTTATTTAGCCCTTTAACTTAAATTTTTCAATAAACTTGGGACAAATATGTTTTTAAAATCTCTTTTCGGAAAGACACACCAACATTTGATATCTTAAAAAGAAAACACCAAACATTTTTATAGGGAAAACCATTTTAACATTTACCTATTAATTTTTATATAAAAATGTTCACCTCGAACTATATTTAAGAAATTAAAATACTACAACTTGGTAACCCTTGGTTTATATACTTGATAGTCTGGACCTCTAGTCTAGCTAGTGTATTTTGAAGTTTCAAAATTTGATAGTTCGGTAAGAAAATCAATGTTAGATAGGAGTAAAAAATACATAAACTTGTTATTAAGTCCGCACTGGCATCTAACAAGGATATCTGGTCTAAGTCATTTGTATGTACATTTTAGTTTTCAATATACGAGGGCCTACTTTCAGTTGTTGTACAGGGCCCTCAAAATCCACGGGACGGCCCTGCGTATGTGCTCCATTTTACACAGATTAACACACCCTGTCATGTCTAAGGTTGTAAGCCTCTTATGATGTTGAATGGTCTCACAAACATGAGTTAGGTGCTCGCAATTTCTAAGAATAAAAGTTTCAAGATTAGGGATCCGGTCAATGTTGCGGATTTCAAAAAGATTGCGCGAGCCACTGAAATTTACAATCTTGAGTAATTCAAGAACCTGATGAAAATTAACAAGATCTATTTAGCACTCTACATCCGCATAAGAGGCCAAACTAATAAACTATAGCTCTGGTGGATCAAAGACTTTCAAGAAACTATAGCTCATATCTAAAGGGGACACTGAATATCGTACCTCAGGTGGATCAAAGACTTTCAAGAAACTATAGCTCATATCTAAAGCAACGAGACCTCCCATGTCTAGGTCAGAAGGAATGGTACTTTCGAGGAATCCAAGCCATGAGAGCCATCTTAAAACTGTGGACCAATCCTTGCAAGAACCCATCATTTTCACAAAATCAAGTTGGAGCAATCTCAACTTATCCGAATTTTGTAGTGATTTCGTAGTAAGCTGTTGAGTCCAAGGAAAAAATATTTTAACAAATGATTTATCTGATGTACTTGAAAAGTCCTTGAGGACAAGTTGATAATCATATCAAATGGCGGTAAACATGACGAATGCAAAATAAAAAGTGTGATGAAATTAATTTGACCAAGATGGAGTACTGTTAAAAAGATGAGTCACTGCTCTACACTATAAACTGTATTGAGTTGATTAGATAGTGGATCTGTTCATTATCTAGGTGTAGCCTATATTATATGTTCTAGATTCAATTAAAGTAACATTTGCAACATAGTGTTACAAAGTCTTGCAGCATTTGGATTGTACAAACCCAAATTTGACACACATTAGTAACAAATATGTAGTAAAAGATACCTCTTTTAACTGTTTGCCTTTGAATTCATCCTCTTTCTTCAGCTTATTCATGTCAATAGTTAAGCCTGTCATCTTTTCTGAACACTGAACAGAAAAGAACAAATTATAATAAACTATTGGATGTAATAGGAGGTTATGATGGGAAAAGTAAATTTAAATGTACATGTAAGAAGCATTTTACCTTTCCTCTTCGCAACATATCATAAGCGTCCTTATTAGTCCAGTGTCGACTACGTTCAGAAAGTATAGGTGATTCCATAACAACAAAGTTTCTCACCATTTCTTGAAGCAATCTATTCATTGTCAGTGTATTGTTTGGTGAGATGGAGAGAAGGCAGCTGTTGATCAGGTTTAACATCCCAGATATTGCAGAGTAATCAGGCTCCAATATCTTTTCCACGTAATCCTTGTCTTTGTCAACAAAGAAACAAGCAATATGCAATAACAACTCTTTCTCAGTCTCGAGTGGCAATAAGTCATAGCTTATTCTAAGTACTTTACGAATATCACCATTAAAATCTTTTCCAAATAACTTCAATACACTTTCCCAGTACTCGATGCTATTTTGTTTTGACAAAGAGGAACCCAACACTCTCAGTGCACATGGAATTCCATCACAATATCGTACTACCCGTTTTACAAGATCCTCAAAACCATCCATTGGAAAATTAGATCGAAAGGCAATATTACATAAAAGCTCTGTTGATTCATCATCATTCAATAATTTTGTCTGGTATTTTTTATACCCCTTAGAATATAATGTAAACCAATTACTTATATCATTATCCACGATTATTATAATCTTGCTATCTTTGTTAATATTCCCAGATCCAATTAAAGCTTCCAACTGACTCTCTTTACTAATGCCATCAAGAACAATAAGCGCTTTTCTTTTCTCAAAAAGCACTTCAATCTGAGGTGTACCCTGACAAACACTTGGTATTCTTCTGTCCTTGCCCTTTGCAATATCAATGCAAACTTGTTCTTGTAGCTTAACCATATCTTGCTGAGCTTTACATTTACTACCAATGTGCTCAACAATACTAATATTTTCAAAATTTTCCATATTATTGAACACAATATAGTTTGCCAATGTTGACCTGCCACTTCCTCCAATGCCAGAAATTACCATAAATTGGCTTTCGGGTTCTTTTAGCCACGAATTAATCTCTTTGCTTCGAGCATCCATGCCTTTTAGATTGATTGGAAGAGAAATTTGTTTGCGGTTGACTCTTCTATGAATTTCATTAACAACCTTCTTTAAGAATTCTGCTTCATATCTGTAACAATGTAAGAAAAATGAGCAGGTGAATCTCAGGGGTTGTTAGATAAAACTTGAATGAGAACAATGTTCAGCAATATGGAATATTAACTTTGGCCAAAATATATTAAACGTCTCCCTTTATTATTATTTTTATGGGCAAATGATTAAAAAGATAAGATCTTTGCCATCATTTCTTTTTTGTGGGTAGCGATTTTTTTTTTTTTTTTTTTTTTTGTGGATTTTTTTTTCAATTCATCCTTTTTAGGGTACTATGTGACATTTTTGCCATTCGAAAAAAAAAATTCTATTAGCAAAGAGGGGCAACAATGTCCAATTTTTTTTCAAAATACCCTAAAAAGGATAAATTTGAAAGAAAAGTACCCATAAAAGCAAAAAAATTTGTTCGCTACTCACAAAAGAAAATGATGGTAAATATGATATTTTTTTCAATCATTTGCCCTATTTTTATTTATAATGTGTCTCCCTTTTTTACATCTAAAGTATATAACATAAGAAACTTTGAAAGTAGTGTTGCAACCGAATCGAGTCGAGTCGAACTTTGACCAGGCGGCTTCGACCTCACAATATAATGCTCGGCTCAACAAAAATTTGAATTCGGCTCGAACTAAACTTCAAAAGCTTGACACATTAATGAATTTTATAACCAATTAATGTTGAAATATAAGATACAAATGTGAATTCGGCTCAAGCTTGGTTCAAAATCAAGATACATTCGTTAAAAAAATATGTGATATATATAAGACCTTAAAAAAATATGTGATATATATAAAAAAAATATAAGTCATCTAAAAGCTAAGAAACACGCTAATTACTCTACTCGAGCCAACTCAAGCTTGACTCGTTATACATGCCGGGCTCGTGTTCTGGGCTCGAGCTCAATACTTGATTATGCTTGACTAAAAGAAACACTAATCAAGTTCAAAATCATAATTACTTAAAAAAAAAAAAATGAAAATCATGATCCCAAAATATTTAAAAATCGATGGTTATTTTCTAGGTCTTTGTTAACAGTATTGAATCTATTATAAAGTGCTAAATATAAAAATGTTAAATCTCATCAGAAAACTGAAACTAAAAAGTTAATAAAATAAATTGATGACATTATAAAGTGGATTAAAATAAATTAATGATATTCATAAAGTTCATTAAATATCATTTACATAGCAAAAATTTGTTGATCAATCTTCTCCCTTTATTTTTATTTGATTTAATAGAAGAGATTAATCCCAACAATTTAAAAAACTCACTTTCATCATTTTTTTTCAAACATTAATATCTTTCAAACTTTTAATCCTTAATAAAAAAAAATATACTATTAGAACGATTGTTTAATTATTTTTCTATACATAAGCACTTTAAAATACTTTTGAAAAAAATTCGTATTTTTCGCGTTTTTTTAACGTTTTTTTGTTTTTCTTTTAGTTACTAAATATTGCATACAAAAATCACATGTGATTAAACACTAATTTGAATATTCTATTCATATGTGATTTAACACTAATAGCTCATGTGATATTACATATTAGTATGTGATTTAACACTAATATCACATGCGATACTATTATAATATTCAAATTAGTATTTAATCACATGTGATTTCTCACGCAAATTTTTAACTACGAAGAAAAAACAAAAAAATATGAAAAAACGTGAAAAAGGTGAAAAAACGAAGAAAAAATTGTCGAAAGTATATCATAGTGCCCGTCTATAAAAAGATAATTAAATGCTCGTTGCGATGGTGTAATTATTTTCGCTTAACGATTAACGGTTTAATAAATATTTTAATTTTAAAAAATAGGTAAACAAATTAAAAAGAAAACCAAAATGAATAATTAAGTTAATAAAAAGGAAATGATATGTAGACATAGCAATATGATTCATACACATAACATTATTGTGCAAGGACTATTTTGCAGTTATGTAATTCTTACCTCATTTCATTCTACCCTATCGTGACATATTTCTTTATCCTTCTTCTTTTTTAGTTATGCGTTGCCAATCATGTCTATTGTCACCCATTAATTCATCATAGGTATGTCTACAATTAATTAATTTATTATCTCTTCAAATGAATTAATCAGTAATCTTTACCAATGTAATAGATCGAACATATAAGCATATAATTAGTTTTTATGTTTGCCATGTAACTGGAATTCAGACCTTTTTTACGGTTAATATTTTCTAGATCTTCATGTTTGCCATGCAAATTTACATACATCATATTGAACTAACTAATCATATACACTGAACTACATGGAGGGATAGTTATGGTAAAGCTAAAATACTTGTGACTTTATTGACATATAACTCTTATTATCCCACATTTTTAACAGGAAACAAATGAACTCGATGGATTACTAGTCAAGTCCAGTAACTCAATATGAAGAATGTCATATTACTAGCTCAACATTTGAATCGTGTGATGATCTACTAAAGAACATGCGAGCCTTTTATTATGCTATAGGATATGGCCTATCTGTCCACGTACGATTCGGAAAAAGACGATTATGTTGCTTTGCAATGTGACCGCTTGCCTACCGAGATGGAACTAAAATTATAGTTTGATTCAGTTCAAAAAATCATGAAAAACAAACTAGATAGAATTAATGGAATAAGGTTATACGATGCAGATTTATGTACGAGCATTTTATATAATTCAGGACTTAAATTTAGTACGCGTATTTTTTGTATTGTAGATCGCAATAGTGATGTCGTGGTTTTACAAAATAAAATAATCGGTTTGCTGCAAGTTTTGAGAGGAATAGTTGTTAACTATATAAAACTTGTTAATTAAGATTGAAAGAAACTAATAGACGGTGAAATGGGAAAATGATGAGGTAAAAATAAAATGAAGAGTTTGCTGCATGTTTTTAGAAGAAAAGCCAAATGCTAGACTAAATATAAGGAAGGACATAACAGTCAATTTAAAAAGAAAAATTATGTGTGACGATCAATTTGCTATATGTAAATATCAACTCTTTAATAAAAAAGTTTTAAAAAGGTTTTGCTCGAATAACTGAAACTACTAACAAATATAAAAAGAAAATTAATAAATGCTATGAAAATTAGACTGTCGTTTATATTATTTGTGTCGAACAAGGCTTTTATTGTGTCGAACAAGGCTTTTATTCCACATAAAAGTATCGAAGTCGAATTTGCCTTTTGTTATATGGCGTTTATATTATTTGTGGGAAAAAAGATTAAAGAGAATCACAAAAACTAACAAACCAAACTAAAAATGATCAATTAATTAGAAATGACTATATACGCTAATTTTATGTTGAATTTAACAAGTAGTCTTTGGGCTGTGATAAATACATATTTTATTGTTAAGTTTGTATCCTTATAAAAGATATATATTTTGGTGGCATTTTAGAAGAAAATTCTTAACAACAAAAACAAATAAGAATAGCTCGATTTTGTCATAGTGCCTTGAGGAAGGGATGTTTGGTTAGGGGATGTCTCAAGTAGTAAAGGAGGAATAGGCGGGCCTTAAGGTCGTAAAGGAGGAATAGGCGGGCCTTAAGGTCAGCATACTGCCCAGTTAGATGTTACTGCTAGACCTGAACCACTAACAACTAACAAGCTAGTAAAAAAAAATTAAATTAGTACCAATTCGTTTTAGAGGTTATAAAAGGGAAAAACATAAACAAGACATGTGTTTAAAACCCTTTTTTTCAAGAGTCATTGGACTAAATTGAAAAATAAAAAAACATCATAGAATTTTGATAGGATATATTTTAAAGAGTTTTAGGCTAATTTGAAAAGAAAGAGAAGAATTAGAAGAAGAAGAAGAAAACATTTGATGGAGAGATCAAAAAATAAGAAACCACAAATTTTGTTTTCTTTTATTTATCTTATCTCATTCTGACACATACAAGAAAATGAGCTACTAATCTAACAAAAAAGCAATAACACCACAATCAAACTTGAAATTTAGCATAATCATAATTTCTAATCATAAATTATTATAGGATCATATGTAATTTTGTTTCATATGAGATAATTTAATTTTCATTTTGTTGATTTTTGTATAACTTTGTGTTAGATATTTTTGTTTTGTGAACTCTAATGATATATGGTTTTTGGTTGGGGTTCTGATGAAAGGATGTTAATTGTACATTTTATATGCAAAAACCTAAAAAGTTTAATTTGTAAAGTCGGATGATCAAAGTACATATTATGTGATTATTTGTTATAATTATTTGCTAATTGGATGTTTATAATTAGGTTGTGATGAACAATTATGTATTGATTTATTGAAGACAGATTAAATAAGTGTTCATTTATTTAGACGATCATATATGTGCTTATTTGTTATAAGTTTATTTGGATTTGATGTTATTATTAAATTTTTGATGATCAATTATGTGTTAACTTATTGAAGCTTGTTTAAATACGTCTAATGAGGAATGTATAATTTAATTTAGTTCGTAACCTTATTAATGTTGGTTTTGATATACGTATAAACATCAGCTGGTATAAAAAAAATGTAAATTAACAAATATAGTCTAATCTTTGTTTTTAGGGGAGAACTCAAGTAAGCAAAACAGATTTTAGCTTGAATTAAATAAATTTAACACAAAACATAAAGACTTCCGTAGCTTAATATAAATGGCAAACTAATCATACATAATTAACCATGAAAAACACTTCTAATTGCATCGGCAATCATCGAATATCAAATTTAGTTCAGCATATATATATAAGATCAAAATGGCACCATGCACAACTATAAAACAATTTACGAAACACAAAGCACTTAGCACCAAATGATACTGCTTAGACCCAAAACAAGTAAGTAAATTTGTACACAACTATGCCACAAGTGATTCTGCTTAGATCAAATAATACAATTTTGGGATGTTATGACCTCTGGATAAAATCAAACATGTCTTGCTTCGTGGTTTTCTTCTTCTAAAGATTTCATCATTGTTGTCTCTCCACATGAACATATCATGTTTCCTGTTTTGCTTATACGTGTGGTAGGACTCTTTAAGTAGTTCATGTGGCATCTTTATACTTGGAGGACATATATGCTATTGCTCAAAGTATCCACAATTGTCTAGATGTGAGCAATTTTGGAGGATAATTCTGAAACGACGAAAGGATTTCAGTTAGTTAGAAGCACAAACATGAACGTATAATTAAAATTAAGCTTATAGATATTAAACTACAGAGGAATTGAAAGGGTCTAATGTTTTTAAATAGAACTTACATACCTTTAATTTGGTAAAGATCCAAACACGTCATGATCATCTTCTTCATCAATAACTAAATAGAAAGATTTCCTATGTACAGCTTTTGATACACCATATAAAGATTTCCTAAATATTAACTTTATCCTTTTCCTATTTTTTGTGACAAATGGAGTCAAGGGCAATTTTTGTTATCGAGCGCGCATTTCTATTTTTGTAACAAATATAGCGAAAGGTATTCTTTTCATTCGACATACAAATCAGACGAACCCATATGCATGCTTAAGGTGAATAAATCAGTTTACAATGAAAGCAAAGTCATGATTAGTACCACAATCCTTCTCACCAGATAAGTCGCCTTAAAGCTCTTACATTTTCAAAATGTGTTTATAGTCCATAAAGCTCTTGTATTTGTATCATTGAACTAAAAACATTATATTGTTCTTGATAATATAACAACTTCCCGGTATTTATGAAAAACATTAAATAACGTTTAGGGAAGAAAGTGTTTAGATCAACCCAAACTGAACATACTATTTTAAGCTATAAGAAAACTAACCGTCTTTGATCGGTTACCCAGCCGGGTCGTCTTGCCCAGTTTGCCAACCTTACATAAAACTGATGGGAGATATATCTCTATAATTTCTTTAAACAAAAAAGAAAATTTGAGTGACAATTTGTCTCTGCAGGAACTTGACGTACTCAGCCGCATCTTCTGGCATGTGGTTGTGTTGGTTTGCATCTTCTAGCATGTGGTTGTGTTGGTTTGCTGCATCATGATGCCATTGCACATAACATCAGCATGCAAACAATCGTCCCTTCTTGCATCAATAAACAAACTTTAGAATCAAACGGGATCAAAAATTGTAAAAGATGAACTAAACTTATATGTGTACATACACTTGTATGCCAAAACAACCCCATATATAATTACAGTTACATGAAGTGCTACTTATCAATTGTGCTTTTTAGCTTACAAAAGAGCGGAAATGAACATATAAAGCTTTCCCAACAAATGGATGTTAGACAATTTCAGTCAGGCCTTTTTTTTTTTCTTATTTTTGTGTGTGTGTGTGTGTCCGGGGGGGGGGGTTTCCGACCTTTCAACTAACTAATCTACGGGGTTTGAACCCACCGCCACACATACTCAAACCATGTAAAGCCAACATGACAGTGATTGTTATTAAGGGCTCTAATAAATTCCTTTAAAGCGAACATCCTTTTATTAGTTCCTACGATATCCAATATAAAGATTAGCCAACACTTTTTCACATTCATTATAGCAAGTTATAAAGTAAGCTACAGTGCCTTGTTTGCTTATCATTATCGGTAGTATCTTATCAATGATTTTATAAAATGTTTAATTATACATGGTGCTACTAACTAAACAATTACTACTCTAAATTAATAGCTTCACATAAATACTAAATCATGTCAACACCATCTGATGCATAAATCTGAATTAACGAACAACGAACTATTTCAATAAAAACATAATCAGGCAACCACATAAGTAAAAACCACATAATTCACTTTTACTTACCCAATTTTGTCAGATAAGAAACCCATGTATATATTGACCTGCAAGACATTGGGCGTGTCCTAGTACCATAGTGAAACATATTCATGATGTACTTGTAATGTTTTATGCAGTCATCAGACATGTACTGATCCAAATTAGAAAAATAGATACATATCTTTCTCATATTGCACTAATCTTTTGTATGTTTCTCATATTGCACTGATCTTTCATATCTTTCTCATATTGCACTAATATTTCAAGTTAGTGAGTTCCTAAGCAACTTTCTCCCGATAAGGATCAAATTAGAGGTTTTCTTCCTTTTCCTCAAATCCCCAAAGATAAATTTAAAGCCTTGAATGCAAAATTTAATAAAAATAATAATAACAATAACAACAAATGAGCCTAAATTTGTAGTCTTGCTCCTGTAGAATTGATTTTATGTATGAGCCGTAAATCCAATGGACGCCATTAAAATCGAAATGGCTGTAAAAAGGTTTATAGCTCAGAAGCAACAATTTAGAATGATTTAAGAATAAGTGTCGAGTTGCACCGGCCAGATATCGAACCAACAACTTTCTTTAAAACTTTTAAACTAAAACAACCCTAAAAGTAAGCGTAAACAAACACCCCACAATATCCAATTCCCTCAAACTTATTAGCACCAATATAGATTTGTATAGCTATGCTTTATTCATAGAGACAATTAATGCTAAGCTAATGACTCTCCACATAAACCTTGGAGACGACAACAAAACTTAAACTTATAATGTAAATATACAAAATAGTAATGGTTGTCAAAATAAGATTATACCTTTATTCTCTTGCATCAAACTCCGGTTGTCGTTCTTCCAGAAATATTGACGTGGTTGAACTGATGATTGTGAACAATCTAGCATTGATGATTTTGTTTTCAAAATCGTTAGTTTTAATTTAGGGTTTTGGGAAAAGTGTTTTGGGGTTGTGAAAAAAAGTGGTTTGTTGTGTATTGTTGAATCTGAGTTAAGATGTGTACCTCCCTCCTTTTTCATAAGATTTCGTATAATAGTCCAAAACTATGAAAATAGAGCTATTAAGGACACGTGTATATTTGATTTTCTTTTCCTTCATCTAATTGAAAACCGATTTTCTTTTTATTGTGACTAAATCAGGAAATGTTTTAACTTTTCTCAATTAAAATCTAAATAAGAAAAATAATAATAATATATTTATTACTAAATAAGGAAAGAATTGATTTTTTTGAAATGAAAAATTCCCAATAGGGGTTTTGTTTTATTATATAAAAGATGTTCAACGCTATTTATTTTGATATTATATGGCATCCATTTAAATTCGTTGTGTTCTTACTTCTAAAAGGAATCTAGTACCTTATTTTTGTTTGACACTGTTTATTTTAAATCTAATTATTTTGTTTTATATGATTTTAACATTTAGATAGTGTTTTGTTTAAGATGATTTTAATCTGTTTCTTTTTCGAATTCCAATTATTTATTTTGGCCCACCCGAGTAAAAAATTCTGGCTCCGTCAGTGCCTGTATGCCCTTTTTCAAACTCCACTTCACATTATTTCTTTAACTTTTTTTCAAAACAAAAAGCTGTTCTCCTACCGTCCTTTTTTTTTTTTTTTTTTTTTTTTTTCATTATTACTATTTATATATGTCCCAAAATAGATGTCATATTTCATCTAATAAAAGTTACTGGTAATTGTTTTTCCTATTACACCCTCAAATAATTATTTAAAGTATTGAAAACCTATTTTGAAAAGTCAAGTTTGCTTTAATTATAAGGGAAAAGAGACATTCATTTGTCAAATATCTCATTAATTACATATATATTAATTTCTTAGTTTTTTTTTCAAGGGACAATTAAAGTCGGACAAAAAACAAACAATCTATTCTATCTAATAAACGTGATTAATATACAGAACAATGAAGCAGATAATGCATTCAATTCGTTGACGTGTCTCGATTGTGATTGGACGAAGACTTAATGCGTACAACACAACTTTGCAAAAACTTCAATTCCTCTTTCTTAAAACATTTCTTTAACATGGTTCATAAAAACTGCTATCCCACATTCAATGCTTCTATTTTGGTTAAGTAATTAAATCATTCAAAACTTTTGTAACAGAGTATCACAAATGTTCAAAAGCATATCAAAACAGTCAATTACCATCGCCTCCTCCATCAGTTCAAAATAACATCCAAAAAAGGTTGTATCTTTGCTGTCCACACCCTAAAATTGACAATGATCTTGATTCAATGCAAAAGCTATTTTTGGTTTTGATTGTAAGTTTGTTTTATATATTTTTTTTATAAATTGTTTTTATATAGTATATGTTTGAATGATTATGCTAATTAATTGAATGATTATATCATTTATGTATGATTATTTTATATTTTTGTTTGAGTAACATGTTTGAGTAATTTCAATATCAATTTCCATTCATCAAATAAATTCAGTGATTCAAAATAACACACAAAAAGGCTATACGATCTGGTCTTTTTCTCCACTGTTATCACCTAAAAATCAAATGATGCAATAATGTCACGTATTTAAAAAAAACATCAAAATAGGCTAAATGATTTGGTGGTGTTATATTCGATTCAAGGTTAGTAAGGTTGGTAACTTTAAAAATTATCTCTTAATTCGCAAATTAAAGATTAGTAGGTATAAAAATTATGATGTAATATTTAACTTTAGTAAAGATATAAATGCAATTGCCTTTTATTTCTTTGTCCAATTTTGATCAGTACACAATATATCAATTCAATACATAGTTATCGAACCATATTTTTCATCAAGTGTTGTATAACACAAAAAAAAATATTTAAGTTCAAAGTTGAACTAGAAAGACCGCAAAAAGTCAAAGTGGACATTTATTTAGAGACGCAGGGAGTAGTTGGTTTTATCTAAGTTTAATATGTTACTCTTAATCAAAATTGATATTTACAAAATCATTATAAAACATTAAATAATTATCATATAGTAAAACAATATCTTTATAGAAACCAAAACAATAATAAATACTGTAATTTTTTTTATTTTTTTTTAATTGTGTGTTTCTTTATCATTGGAAAACAATTTGAAATCAAAGGAGTATGTAATACCATAATAGTTAGAGTATATTTCAAGTTTTATTACACATTCATACTACATTTAATACAACTAGCAGGATACCCGCGCGTTATAGCGGCGGGTACCCTGAAATAAAAAATTTCGATAAATAATGTATTTTAGTTTATTATGTTCTTTTTAACAATAAATTTACGGATATCAAGAATTTCGTATAGCCCGTGCCCGTTCGGGCTCGAACCCGTTAGCCCGTGTCTGCTCCCGTTTGGTCCGCGTCCGTTTGGGCTCAAGCCCATTTGGCCCGTTGCCCGTTCGGGCTTGAATATTTGTATAATGTGCTTTATTATTTGTAGTAGTGAAATTTAATGTAGTAATTGTGTTTAATTTGGTTGTACAATATGCTTGATAATTTGTATTTCTTATGTAAGGGGTGTTTTAATAACTGTATTTATTGACCAGTTAAATAATTGACTACATTAAATAGCATTAATGTGGTTTTTTGTTGTACACTATGTTTCTTGTCTTGTACGTCTGAAAATTATGTGCATTAAAGTGTTGTACACTATATTTCTTTTCTTGTAAGTAGTAGTCATTAATAATATTTACCACTTTAATAGCATTAATGTTGGAAGTCTGAAAATAAATCTGAAAATTACATCATGCTTATTTTGTGTACACTATGCTTATTTTGTTGTAAATCTGAAAATTGGTTGCAGCTATTGTACATTGTGCTTAAATTGTTGTAATTTTTGGTGAAAAGGTGTTTTTAATAGCATTAATGTTGTTTGATAGAATTTTTGTCTTAAAATGACACCACCCTTTATTTTGTTGTACAATATGCTTACTTTGTTGTAATTTTGAAAATTGGATGCATTAAAGTGTTGTAAACCATGCTTAATTTTTTGTACGTCTTAAAATTAAGAGTGAGGTGCCTTCGTGCATTATATGTAGTATAGATATAGATATAGATATATCAAGCAATTTAATTGTGTGTTTCTTTATCATTGGAAAACAATTTGAAATCAAAGGAGTATGTATACCATAATACTTACAGTATGTTTCAAGTTTTATTACACATTCATACTACATTTAATACAATATATCAAGCAATTGTTGTACACTACATGCTAGTTAGTACACATTGGTCGATTATTTATGTGATATAAACCACCACAAAGTTGATCCTGTGATAAAAAAGACTTCAGTTTGAATCTAGTTACGTAAGCATTTTGAGAGTGGTAAGAAAAAAAGTCAAAAACGATCAGAGCATGCTCCTATTTATTGGGAATTAATAGATATGTGAACTATAAGAAGAGAAGAAATACCTATTGGCATCTAGAGTCATTCCGACGACGGTGACAACCTCCGTAAGGGATGCCTTCCACCGGTTCACATTATCATCTGTCCACCGTGGTTTGGAAGTATCGGCTTGTATCATGAATGATCCTCTTTGTTTACCAACATCCGAGGGTTCAACATGATAGAATATCGCTAGAACGAAATGATTGTTGTTCTGCCTTCTTTTCTCGAGTATCAAGGACAACTCATCAAGACACCATGTGGAATTTGCATAATTCTTGGAGAATACAATTATTGATGTATCAGATGTTTTGATGGCTGACTCAATTTCGTGCTTCAGTTCTGCACCTCTTTCAGCATCATCACTATCTCTAAATGTGAGAATTCCTTGATAATTTAGAGCATGAAACAGATAATCCGTAAAACCGTAACGAGTATCTTCGCCTCTAAAACTTAAAAAGACGTCATAGCGGCTACTAGGATCCGCCCTAGTAGGAGGAGAAGCCATAGCAGACCCTACTTTGAAACTTTGACTAGTGTGGTGTATAAACTGTTTTCCTTGTTAACAGTGATGGAAGTAGCTAGGGATATCCTGCGGTGTCACAGGACCTAATGAAATTAAGCTTCGTTGTGTTAATTATTGTAAGAAAACTCCACTTTTTCTAATTACAGTTGAAATTTTTTTGTACCCCTGTTTGAGCAAATTTTCGTAAGTGCTCTTCAGCCCTGATCCTTTGGAGGTCCTGTAGCTGCTCCTGTGGAGGTCTTGCAGTTACTCCTTCGTCTCTAGGCTGAAATAAGAAAGAACACCGTTAGCTCGCCCCGGGTTTTTAATCCGAGACCAAGCTCCGGTGTGAGAGTAAGTATATGCTTGGCATAAGTTCTAGTGAGAGAAACTAGAGAGAAATCGTAAGAGAGGTGAGTGAGGAGTAAAGTGTCTAGCGAAGTCTGTGAACCCCTTTCCACTAGGGTGGATGGCTCTATTTATACTACCTGGAGTGTGCTCCACGTCACAAGTATTGTGGGGACTGGTTTGTCACTTATGTGTAGCATGTAAGTTGCTGATGAGCACCAGGCGTGGTCCTCGGGATCCAAGTTGTCGTTATGCCACAAGTACTAATTGTGGACCAGAGCCTTTGTGCTTATTCGTACATCATTGTACTTGTATGTCAGCTACTAGTGTACTAGCTCCGATGCAGGCATTGCTCCGTCATTATGTCTCCGAGCGCATAATCGCTTCACCAATATACTTCTGAGGTGCACCGCTCATCACTATGCTTCCGAGCGAGCATCGCTTCATCAATATACTTCCTAAGCAAGCACCGCTTCATCAATATACTTCGAGTAGGCACCGCTTCATCACTATGCTTCCGAGCGTGCATCGCTTCATCAATATACTTCTTGAGCAAGCACCGCTTCATCAATATACTTCACGAGGTGCACCGCTTCATCATCATGCTTCCCGAGCGTGCATCGCTTCATCAATATACATCCCGAGTAGACACCGCTAATCATTATACTTCCCGGCGAGCCTTTGCCGAGCGAGCATCGCCCGAGCAGCATCGCCCGAGCGAATCGCCCGTCACTATGCCTCCTGAGTAGGCACTGCTCATGCATCATTATCTTAGGAATATTAAGGACTTATTGTGATTATCTTCTCCAAAGTATCCGGAGGAGACCATACCTCATCATGTCCCCCAGTCTAGTATCAATGTATTGTCAAAGAGTTGGTGCTAGACTCAAAAGAAAAAGTTTGTCTAGTTCGGAGGCCAAAATTGCCAAAGTGTTGGTACTCTCGAGAATTTTGTCTATCTGTTCGAATGTCTCAATCAGGGATGAAGGAGTTTTGAAGAATACCCTTAATATTCGAAGTCCGATACGGGAGTGAGTCACTACCCATACTACTTCCCTTATCCCCAAAGGTTCGTCTATTCATTCACCTACTCTAGGGGAGATTATCGCCACTTGACCTGGTCACAAAGTGGTTGCAAAGGCTAAGGCAGCGGCTAAGCGAAAAACCTCTGCTAAGCTGCGAGAGCCTTCCAATGAAACCAAAAGAAGGGAGACTAACCAAGAGAAGTTCCGAAGTAGGGTCTAGTGAGCCATCAAATAAAGAAGGTGATGAGGTTGACAAGAGACTTTCCCCTCTTGACTGTACAAGTGTTCAGGTTGCGACGGGAAGAGTATCGATTCGGTTGGCGATTCCCATTTGGTAATTCACACCACGTATTTTAGTGGTGAATTGAACGCCATATCTCCATAGTCGAGACTGTAGCCGAATCCACTTCCCAAGGTGATGTTCCTTATGTTGTCAGTCACTCGAATCGTGCCGTTATTGTGCCATTATGCCAAAGTTGGCTAATTAGAAAGGTTACTCGCTCGTCCAAGTGTTCGTTCGAAGGTTAACAGATTTTTTGAACATACCAATAATTTTGGACCGTGTACCTCATCATGCCCCCCAGTCTAGTAGTAACGTATTGCCAAAGAGTTGGTACTAGACTTTTGAAAATTTGTCTCACTAGTTGAGTATCCCGCTCAAAGGTCTATGTTAGAGTTCCATGCCTACTCCGCCGTTGTGTTTCATTCGGAGCTTTATTTGGTTAGAATAACAACTCAGGGGTTTCATTCGGAGTTTCATCGAAACTCGAAGGCTTCGATCGGAGTTTCATTGAAATCTCTTTATTCGGTGAACATCACAATTGTAGGGTTTCAATCGAAGTTTGTGGGCTTGGGCATCACGATTAGTGTTTCAATCAGAGTTTGTATTCGAGCTTAGGCACACGACTAGGGTTTCAATCGGAGCCGCTCCTCGGAGAATAGTTTTCCCATGTTGCCCAAAGCGTCACAAACTCTTGGGTTTCATTCGGATTTTTTGGGTTTGGGTATCACGATTAGTGTTTCAATCGCAGTTTGTGGGCTTGGGCATCACGATTGGTGTTTCAATCGGAGCAATTACTTGTACCATAATTCTAGGTTTAAATCGGAGTTTCAAGCACAGCCAAAGGATTTCGTTCGGAGCTTTAGTCACGAGCAAAAACCCAATGGTTTTGTTCGGAGTTCAATTCACAAACCAAAGGTGGTTTGCTTCGAAGGTTTTATCACAATCCCAAGTGACTCGTTCGGAGTATTATTCACAAACCCGATTTTTTATTGGGAGCTTTTATTAGCATCACAAACTTATGGTTTCATTCGTAGCTTTCATTCAACTAGCATCGCAAACTTAGAGTTTCATTCGCTGCATTTATTAGCATTACAAACTTAAGTGTTTCGTTCTCAGCGTTACAAACTTAAGTGTTTCGTTCTCAGCGTTACAAACTTAAGTGTTTCGTTCTGAGCTTTTACTAAGACATGGTCTCAATTAGAGGCCATACCAAGGGTTTTGATCGGAGTACCCTTAACCTAAAGGGGTTTCACTTGAAGGACTTGGGTAATTCACGAATAAGGCTCTCGATCGGTATAGCTACTCGATCGGAGTTTTTCTTTGGAGTTTGTTTCGCGAGTAAGAAAATCAAGAGAAGTATCTCTATCGGATCTTTTAACCTTTAAGCTTTTATCAAAGTTTTCCGTTTCTAACTCAAAGAGGTCTCAATCGGAGGTTATTTCACGAGGGGATCTCCATCGGAGCTTAACACTTCAAACTTCACTTTTTATTTATTTATTTATTATATTTACACAACTGCTCCACCCCAAGGTTTTGTTCGGAGGGAGACCACAACGTGTCTCGATCAAAGGTGTTTTACTCTTAGGTTTCGAGTAGTGAGTTTCAATACGAGAGAGTCTCCATTGGAGGTACTCAATCAGAGGTCTCCATCGGAGGTGTTTCGCTCGATATCTCCATCGGAGGTGTTTCGCTTTGAAGGTTTCGCGTGGTGAGGTCTCCATCGGAGGTAACCAATATCTCCCTCGGAAGTCTGTTGTCTCAATCGAAAGTTTATATTTAGTCTCGATTGGAGGTGCTCCTTTGCACGGGCTTCATACGGAGGGGTGCTAAATAATATTGACCAAGTGTTTCGATCGGGGTCTCCTACAGAGGAGTTCTCGTTCGGAGGTGACCAAGGTCTTGGTCTGAGTGAGATTTGTTGAGGCAAAAGTCTCGATCGGAGGACTTCCAAGGTCTCGATCGGAGGTGTTTTAAGATTTCGATCAGAGGTGTTTTACTTGGAGGTTTTGATTGATAAGTTTCGATCGCCGGGTTTCGATCGGTGGCTTCAAACCCGATGGTTTCAACATTAGTATTTTGACCAGAGGTTTTAATTCCAAAAACCTTATTCAGAGGTTTTAGCTTAAAATTTTGTTCGGGGCTTTGTTTGAAGCTTACCATCACAATCCAAGGATTTCAATCATAGGTACCTTTATAATCCAAGGGTCTCGATCGGAGGAGAGTCTCGTTTGGAGAAGGGTCTCGTTCGGAGGATAGTCTCACTCGGAGTTTTTCAATCGGATTTTTATTTGGCTAGCACAAAAAACGCGAGGGTTTCGATTGAAGTTTTGTTCACTAACATTTGCAGCTTTGAGTATTTATGACTTCATGCTTATGCCCTCTTGGGATGGTATCGAGGTAAGGGATAAACCACATGATCAAGACACACATATTTTACCGTTGTTGATCGAACCACACCACCTGCTCCAGAGGGAACAACTATTCTTGAGCCTACCATAAAGGAGATCATTGTCACCCGGGCTGACCCTGGGTTGGTTGCAAAGGCTAAGAACACGGCTAAGCGAAAAGCCTCTACTCAACCGGAGGTATCTACCAATGCAACCAAAAAAAAAGGGGAGGGTGGACAAGAAGAACTCCAGGGTAGGGTTGAGTTAACAAATGTTGAAGATGACAACCATAGTGTGGAAGGGAGCACTGACCCCTAGAATACCAGAGCAACCACTCAAGATAATGGTACAGATATAGTTGCTCAACATCATGATGTTTAGAAGAATTTTCATCAGCATGGCACTAATGAAGACACGCATCATCCTCATATTGTTGTAGGTGAGAATTTTTTATGTTGTTGGACCAGATAAAGATGACCTCACTGACAAAGATGATAATGAGAACGTTGGGTTTTATTCTCGTGACAAATTCGGAGATACAACTAGAGACACAATTCACAAGGAACTTCTTTCCCTTGCTCGTGGTCCCTATTACATGTCATATCCTTATGATGAAGGTTTAAACAACAATCCTCCCAAATATATGAGGGTAGAGTGGGATAAAGCTCATGTTGTAAGCATTAGGCTTTTGAATAAAGAACTCTTCAAGGATCATAAGGCATGCAAGATTATCATTGATCGAGTCCTTATACTGGCAGACACAAAGAAGAAACAACTCTCCGACCCAGATGCTCTCTTGGGAGTTTGATATTCCAGTTTGTAATAAGTAATGCTATGTAATAAGTAGCTAGTTTAGTTTCCACTTCATTACTTTTGTTAGTTTCATTCAAAGATGTAAAACTTTATGATTTTGTGACAACGGTATCCCACCAGAGCAGTGGATCTTTATGCATACTCTGTCGTGTTATCTTAGTATTTGCATGTTTTGGATGCCTTGGTGTTTCGCACGTGCAGTGTTTACAACATCGCGGATAGCACCAGGGCTTGCATCGGCAGGGTTTCCAGGAGTAACATCTATTAGCCACTCATATATTTTAAAAACAATAGATACATAAAATTAATATTAGAACCGTGTCGTTGATATTGTCGATGCATTCCCACACTTAGATAAACACACAACACATATTTCGTTCAATGCATGTTTGTCATTGGAGCATTGCAGATGCGATGGTCGAGATGCGATTCTATGGATGCGTGGTCGCAGATGCAAAACATTAATATTATAATTGTGTTGTTGATGTTGTCAATGTGTTCCAACACTTCAATGAATACACAACACATATTGTGACACGTTTGCTGCTGGAGCAGCTGCAAATGCAGCAGTTCCTGACAGAGTGTCTAGTTCAGTATAATGCATTCATCTTTATATGTTGTGGGTTAAGTGTACTGACATACTCATTCCCATGTTTAGATGTAACACTTAGATCGATATATTTGTATTACGTTTATATTTTAACGTAACATTTGCTTATATGCAACGCATACCAATGTAGCACCTTATAATGATGCTTTTAATATATGTAGCACTTGGATATCCTCATGCTACCCTCTCCCTTCGGTGTAGCTACTTGCCAGAGAGTAATTAATAGAGCTAAGCAGATGTTCCTCAACCAAAGGTTATACCATCACTCCAGGAGAGACATCGTTCCTTTACTCCAAAGGAGACCATGAGCCGACCAAATATGTCACTCAACTAAAGTTTGTGGCATCACTACAAAGGAGACACTGTTCCTCTACTCCGGAAGAGACCATGAGCTAAACATATAGGTTACTAAACCAAAGTTTATAACATCACTCCGAAGGAGACATTGTTTCTCTACTTCGGAGGAGACCATGAGCTAACCAGATTGGTTACTCAACCAAAGTTTATAACATCACTCTGAAGGAGACATTGTTCCTCTACTTCGGAGGAGACCATGAGCTAACCGGATTGGTTACTCAACCGGAGTTTATAACATCACTCCGAAGGAGACATTGTTCCTCTACTTCGGAGGAGACCATGAGCTAACCGGATTGGTTACTCAACCGATATTTATAACATCACTCCAAAGGAGACATTGTTCCTCTACTTCGGAGGAGACCATGAGCTAACTGGATAGGTTGCTCAACCAAAGATTGCATCGTTACTCTGGAGAAGACATTGTTCCTGTACTCCAGAGGAGGTTATGAGTAAGTTGCTAACTATTACATTCATTATTTTACCATCACTCCGGAGGGGTTGTTTCACCACTTCGGAGGAGGCTACGGGCTAGTTGAAGTTTTAGCCAGATCAAAGAATGCACCATCATTCTGGATGTCAATCTCCTATGTAGATCATCACAAGCTCATAGAATAAGCCAAGATGGCTCATCCTTAATATGTTTAGGAGGCGCCCCTCCACGAAATCATCCTTTCTTATAGTACTAAACCATATGTTTTTATTATTGTAGGTCTACAGGTGTGTGTCCTCCACGGGCACCGCCTGCTTGTGATGTATCATGGACCTAAGTCCTTTGAGTTGCTTAACTTGTCAACTCTATGAAGTTATAGTGTGTGTACATTCCGCTACCGATGTAGCTAGTCATCCGGTAGCCTATACGCGCGAAAGGAAGGGTGTTCCCGACCTTCTGCTGCGGAGTCAATTAGCAAAGGTTGCTCAGCCTAACCACCGATGGTACAGGTTCACCATGGGGAACACATTAGTAGGAGTTGCTCTTTTACATTCGGAGGTAGCGAGCCATCCGATGTTATTTGATTTTTTCTTGATAAAAAGTCCAATCATATAACCTAGACAAAGGTTGTTTTAGCTACTCTGCTTCCTCCCATTATTTATGACATAAAGGCAATAGTCTTTAGCCGGGGCATAGTTGGAGATTCCAACCTAGAAAAGAAGCGAATAGCCTCTATCTCCTCTTCTAGGAGGTTCCGATGCCTCTGGCTATAGTAGGACTACTCCAACGAGGAAGCACGTAGTTCTCATTCATTACGCCCATAGGGTGAGTCTGCTCATATTACTCCTGATGAGCGCACAACCGAGCATGCTCAAGAGATTTTTAAGCTATTATTCGTGACTCAAAACTACACCTAGGGGAAAGTTACAGAGCTCAGTATCGAAGTTTTTGGGGAGTAAGGAAATATAACTCTTCCAGATTCGATACATGCAGTAAGGCGTTAGCTTAAAGTTAAGGTTCTAACATTCAGGTGCTAATGCTCTATAGGCAGTTATGAGCTCTCCCACAGAGGTGATATAAGACATTCAGCTATCAATGACCAGAGGATGTTTCGAAGAGGCACTAGCTCGGAGGGCTATTACATAACAGAGTGTTAAGTGCATACTCTTATTCCTTTGCATACTAGCTCTTTACGAATCATACTCCTAAGGGTAGGTATTCGACCGCCCATGTGTGAATCATTTTCACAAGAACATTTATATTTAGACTATATCTCATGGTGCAATATCATAGTACAAGCTTATAGTTTAAGTCAAGCCTAGTGACTAGTAGGGAGGGGATGCTCCTCCGGAGGAGATGCTCCTAATCTACCAGATGACATCACCTTGACAATAGGTGTAAACTATAAATGCTCCTAGAAAGCCTAACACAGTGCAGTTTCATGCACGACGTGTGTTTTAGGTTTGAGGCCCAAATATATACTACGAATATGATAATATGCATTGTTTGCAAGAGGCTAAGGCAATATTAACATTTATGCTACCAACATAACGACTTAGGTGCTTTTTAACTTCGCATGGTAGTTTAAGAATGCGTAAAAACAAAGGGTTCAGGCACTTACACGTATCTGAAAATGATATGTGAGATTAACAAGTGGGTACCGGATGAATGGCGCTTCGCATGGCCTTGATCCATTGGAGGATTATCCTCTTATCTCCACCTATGGACTTTCCTGACACTCCTCCGGTCCAGCACCTCCTGATCCTCCGCACGAGAGTCTGCGAGGAATTGTTTTCTCTTTACCCCTATTGCCAAGTTCCTTGATCACAGTCCTTAACACCTCAATGTTTTTTTCTTCACGAATGTCTGAGAAGGTCCTTCATGAACTGGCCCGGCTAGGATGGAGGGTCTTCCCGGAGAGGTCCTCCCAGTCCCTTGTATCCTGGTGTTCAAGTTTTTCCCTTCTTCCGGATGAGAGTCCCTAATACAACCGTCCATTGCTTAGAACTTAGTAGATTGGTATAAGGGTCCCACGGATGGCGCCAATGTTTGAGCAAATTTTCGTAAGTGCTCTTCAGCCCTGATCCTTAGGAGGTCCTGTAGCTACTCCTGTGGAGGTCTTGCAGTTACTCCTTCGTCTCTAGGCTGAAATAAGAAAGAACACCGTTAGCTCGCCCCGGGTTTTTAATCCGAGACCAAGCTCCGGTGTGAGAGTAAGTATATGCTTGGCATAAGTTCTAGTGAGAGAAACTAGAGAGATCGTAAGAGAGGTGAGTGAGGAGTAAAGTGTCTAGCGAAGTCATGAACCCTTTCCACTAGGGTGGATGGCTCTATTTATACTACCTGGAGTGTGCTCCACGACACAAGTATTGTGGGGACTGGTTTGTCACTTATGTGCAGCATGTAAGTTGCTGATGAGCACCAGGCGTGGTCCTCGGGATCCAAGTTATCGTTATGCCACAAGTACTAATTGTGGACCAGAGCCTTTGTGCTTATTCGTACATCATTGTACTTGTATGTCAGCTACTATTGTACTAGCTCCGATGCAGGCATTGCTCTGTCATTATGTCTCCTAAGCAGACACTGCTTCACAAATATACTTCCTGAGCAGGCACTGCTTCATCACTATGCTTCCTGAGCAGGCACTGCTTCATCAATATACTTCCTGAGCAAGAACTGCTTCATCAATATACTTCGAAGCGTGCATCGCTTCATCACTATACTTCCGAGGTGCACCGCTTCATCAATATACTTCCGAGCAAGCACCGCTTCATCAATATACTTCGAGCGTGCATCGCTTCATCACTATGCTTCCGAGCGTGCACCGCTACATCAATATACTTCACGAGTAGGCATGATGAGTGTCTAAATACTCATCATTTTTGTACAAATTAGATCGCAAAAACATCCGAAAACACTCGAAATGCATCAAAATGATAAAAGTATCACAAATAAGTGTTTTATATGTTTTAAATGCAAAAATATCAAAATCTGGTGAAAAACGTATAAAGTTTGCATAATTGGCAGTTTTAGTCCCCCAAGTTTCAAAAGTTGTCAAAAATAGTCCCTGGTAAAACAAAATAAAGAAAAATATCATTTCAAGTCCCTAGGGATTCATGAGTTGTCAAAATTAGTCTTTGAGATTTAAAATTACAAAATTACAACTTAGGTCCCTAAACTTTGAAATTTGGCAAAAATAGTCCTTGGAAAATTAAAAATGTCAAAATTGGTCCTTGTACTGTTGAAGTTTGTCAGTTTTAGTCCTTGTGTTAACTTTGGGAAATTGGCAGGATTGGTCCTTCAAAAATCAGAATTACAAGTTTAGTCCTTGTATTTATAAACTTACAAGCCTTGTCAAAAACTGTTTTAGACCCCTGCCACTTAACCCATTTGACCCCCCTGTCATTTACCTATTTTGGACCCCCAGGTCAAACAAAGTCAAACAAGCAGCCTTTCCCTCCCCACCTGTCCACTGTACATCTCCCCCACTTGACTGCAACACACAGGCCACCTCCCATCACCTTTTCTCCATAAACCACCCCCCTCATCATCACAAACCCACCACAATAAATGCCACCCCTACTAGCTATTTGAGCCTACAGGTCAAAACAGGCTTTCCGCCAAAATGATAAAACGGCCAAAATGCTCAAAACTCATCCATTGGCCAAGCTTAGAGGTGGGATTTGCTCGAAGGACACGTGGAAGCTATCTAGTGCATAAAAGAGGAAGAGAGGCAAAGAAGAAGTAGTTAGTTAATTTTAGTTTCAACGTATGTCGTTTTCATTTTCTATGTCTTAGTTTAATCTAAAAGCTTTAATTTTCTGTTTCAATGTACTAAACTTAAGTTAATTTATCAATATAATCTGTTTTCAAGTGGCAATTCAAAGAGAACAACATTTCAAGTTTTTAAGGTTCACTGTTGCAAAATTCAATTTCCATCTCTTATGTTCAAAGCTTCAATAAGCTTTATTTAAGCTCTAACAAGCTTATCTAAGCTCAATATAGCTTTTGGTAAGCTTTAGAAACAATTTCAAGCAAAGTTGGATAAAAGTCAACAAAAGTCAACCGTGCAGCATTTTGGTTCAAACAAGCAAAGGAAATGGTTTATGGTTGATGCAGAGGCTGGATTGGGTTGATTTGATATAGAATAGTGGTTATGGGTTTGGTGTAGGCTGCAAAACAAGCTGGGACACTTGTGAGCTTGTTTTCTTATTTTCATTTTGTATGCAGTTTTTATGTTGTGCTTATATTGGTATCTGTGGTCAACAATAGTTTAAACCTGTTTAATTAAGTGGTAATTAGGATATTATAATCAGTTAGTGTCTGCAATAGCTTAAACAGTGGTTAAATCAGTTTTTATCTCATATTCAGTCATAAAAGTTGTGTTTGGAATTGCTGTCAAAACTGTGTTTAAGGATTGCTCAGTGGTAGAAACTTGTAGTTTTAGACTTGTTTAGCTCATAGATACTCAATTCAAGTCATAATTTGCACCTGCACACCTCTAAAGTCAAAATCATGTCTCAACTGTTCTAAGTCCTTATCTGTTAAAAACTTGTGATATCAAAAGCTTATTTTGTGTTTAAAATACATAGAATTAGCTTGCATTAAGTTTGTTTCAGTATAATACATTAAGATCAGTCCACAAATCAGTTGCAAAGTTCATCTTGGTCAAAGTTTCACAACTGTTAAAAAGTCAAAATTTGCAAAAAACCAGTTTTCTACCAACCCAAGATGATTTTTCATTGATTCATCTCTGGGCCAAATCTAGTCAAACTTTGGGTTTTATAAGTTCTATTGGTCTAGTTTCTTATTAGGATTTTTGTTGATTTTTATTAATTTTCTAAAAGCTCTAATAGAGCTTGTCAAAAAGGGTATAAGTGCCTGCTCACAAAACTCGATCGAGTGAGTCTTTCTCGACTTATTGCAGGGCTTGTCCCAAGCTCCTCGAGCTTTTCTTGGTCGATTTTTGGTTTGAAAGTAGTTAGCAGGTCTAGTACAAGTTCCAACTTAATGTTTTCATTTCCGACTTATTGTGTGACTTGTGCTTGAAATGCAAAGTAGCCCCATAAACTGATTTTTAGCTTAAACTCAAAACAACCAAATCTGTGCATCTTGTATTTCAGAGGTTAAGAGTAGTTGAAATTTGTTGTTTTAGAGTACTTGTAGCTTATAATAGCTTCTGTGAAAGTGTGGTGCTCAGTTTGAACCTTGTGCTTATTCCAAGTGCTTATTACATAAGCACTTGCATTGCAGTTTCATTTTCTTCCACATAAGCAACTATTTTTCTATTTTTCTTAAATTCAACATATTAAATTAGACTTTTCCTGAAATTTTCATAATTTTCCAACACTGTTTACTATTTTTCTTAATTAAAAACAGTTTTTAGGCCATTTTAAATAGCTTTTAATACAATTAATTAAGAAAAAGTTCAAAAAAATAATTTTTCATTTTTCTTAGGTTAAGATAAATATAAAAAGTAAAAAAATTATTTTTCCAGATTTTTCATAGTTTAATTTGTAATTTTTAGTAATTTAATTAGTTTTAAATAGTTTAAAATTCATAAAGAATAGAAAATAATCGGAAAAATATAAAAATAGTTTTGAAAATTCTATTTTGTTATTTTAGATTTTTTCAAGTCATAATTTTATTTTTCTAACTTTATTTCATATTTTCTTGTAATTTAGGTTATTATTAAATAGTTAAAAATAGTTTTTAATTAATAATAATTAGATAAATAGTTATAAAAATAATTTTCTTTTTCTTAAATTTTTCTTTTATCATTAGGTTTGTAAAAATATCATTTTCATATTTTTAGGATTAATATTGTTTCAGTTTTACATTTTCTTGTGTACGCCACGTAGTTTTTAATTTAAGTTTTATAAAAGTAAAATCAAAACATCGGTTTAAAAATAGTGATAGCGTTTATTTAATATATTTTATCTTTTTAATTTCCTTTAATTTGCATTTAAGCCCTGTAAGTTATAAAATAACTCAAAATCCTTCGATCACTATCCTTAGTGGTTATTCGACATCCGATTGTGTTAAACACGGTCATCCTCAGTGGGACTTAACGACCGGAATCCTTCGTATTCTCCCGATCTAAATTGCATTTGGTGTTTGAACTGTTTCAAGTTCCTTTACTGGTCATTCACAAGTGGCTAGCTTGCGTGAGAAAACTTGACGGTTTTGCACCAATCAAATTTTGGCGCCACGCCGGGAGGTGAAAGCGTGTCCTAAACATTTTCGAGACCCGCACTTGCACATATACCACCTTTTGTAAAAGCAGTTTTTTTTGTAAGGTTATAACAAAATCAAAAGTTCATTAACACTTTTCCTAAAGTGTTAACAACACCAAACAAAATATAAAACAACAAAACAATCGTAACGTTTTCTAGCTTGTGTTTCTTTTAAGGTGATTCTTAAAGAAATACGATTTGGGTAAACGAGACGATACCAAAAATATTGTCCAAAAGTTTTAAACCATCAAGACAAATCTATACCTATGTCTTTTCGGTGGTACTTAATATATACATAAAATCAACCACCGCAAATCAAGGCAAGACACCTACTAAGCGGGGTGTGACCATAATAAGTTCCGAACATCATATTTAAGACTTGCCTTTGTGTCCTTGTGATTTGGTGTACCTTTTTCAAAGAAGCCATTTCATTTGTGATTATTGGTTAAGTTCACTTGTCGTTTTGCCTCGCATTTGTTTTGAAAACCGATTTTTATACTTAGTGCATGCGCACTCGTTCTTCCAGTTCTACAAGTCCACTTTATGAGCTTGGAAACATTCCTCGTGAGACGAGAGGACGTTTCGCTCCTTCACCGTGATCAAGAACGTTTACCACCACCACCACCGCCGTAATGGCGAAGACAAGTCGATGAATGAGCTTCTCCAAGCACCCATCGAGGGTTACGGAGATGCTATTGTTGTCCCGACCATCGTGGTCGATACTTTTGAGCTCAAAACCGGTTACTTAACTGCAACCCAAAGCCAATTCTATGGTTTTGGCGGGATGATCCTCATGCACACATTCGATGGTTTAACAAGATTGCATCTACCATCAAATTCAAGAATGTCCCCATGAAGCAATCAAAGCTCCTTCATTCCCATTTTCTCTAGAGGACAAGCCGGAATTGGCTTGAGAAACAACCCCTCGCTCCATTGAGACATGGGAAGATCTAGTCACAAAGTTTGTTAACGAATTCTATCCTCCATCCCGAACTACAAGTCTTAAGAATGAGATAATTAAATTTCTCAAAGATTTGATGAATCATTCGGGAGGCATGGGATCGTTACAAAGAATTGCTCGTAAGTGTCCGCATCATGGTTTTTCCGAGTTAATGCAAATGGATACTTTCTACAATGGTCGAACCGGACTAATCAAGACTCTCTAAATGCCTCCGCGGAGGTAATTTCTTGAGCAAAACCACAAAAGAAGCCTTGCAAATCATTGAAAACAAGTCCCGTGTCCGTCCTTTCCGCACAAAGACATATCGGACTCGATCGATGCGGACCTTCTACTTCATCTCCGTGAGTACATCTAGCACCGATGCTAAGATTGACAAACTCACGGATATTGTTCGAGCTTTGGTTCTTGCTAACCAAAGAAAGTCACTTTCACACGCACACCATCATATGGTGAAGTGAAGAAAGTTGAAGTTTGTGTTACTTGTGGTGGTCCTCATGCATACTACAAGCGTATCGCCACCGATGGTAGTCCGTTTGAAGCCAATGCTATAGCCGGTACTTCAAATCAAGGAGGTAATCAATACCGTCCTTGAAATGAACCAAACTACCGAGCTAATACTTATCGTGCACCACCGGTTTAACGAGAATCCTAACCGAATCGAACAACCTAGAATGAACCAAGGTTATCAAAACCAAGGTAATTTCTATTCGGACCCAATCAAGGTTTCCAACATCAAGGAAATCTTAATCAAAACACTTTCAATCGAGGAATCAATTTCGTGGAAATATGAATCCTAATCAAGGAATTCGCTATAATCGTAACATACGACCTCAAATTATCCCTCCACCTCCTCCCGTATCAACATCCGATGAGCTTTTAAAGCAATTCATGAAGACTCAAGAGGAGACAAACAGGTTGTTGGTCGGTCGGATCATTGAATTAAAGAAGTCTTTAAATGATCGACCCCGGGCTCGGTACTTTACCTAGCAACACGATCGCTAATCCGAGGCGATGCAAAGGCGATCACAACGAAGTGGTACTTCATATGATGGACCCGCTATTCCTACTACCTCTTCTTCTTCTCTCCGAAGGTAGTGGAAAGTGAACACGAGGCGACAAAGGACAAGGAACTTCCTACTAATAATGGAAGTACCAGATCGTCCATCCTCGGGTTGTCCGAAACCCAAATCCAATCCAGGAGTTGTTTTTGAACCTCCTGTAGCTCCCATTGAAAATACCAAATCCAAATCTTCTATTCCTTACCCATCACGTTTGAACGAGCAAAAGCTCCGCGAAAAAGCCGGTCATCAAATGGAAAAATTCTTTCAAATTTTCCAAGAACTACATCCTGACATAAGCTTTGCGGATGCTATCATGTTGATGCCCAAGTTCGCATCAACTCTCAAACACATGTTAAGCAACAAGGAAAAGCTGTTTGAAATGGCTAAAACTCCTCTGAACGAGAACTGCTCTGCAGTTATCTTGAAGAAGCTTCCGAGAAGCTTGGAGATCTGGAAAGTTCCTCTTACCTTGTGTATTTCCGGGAATGGTTGAATGCTTTGCCTTAGCCGATCTTGGTGCAAGCATAAACCGATGCCTCATTCAAGATGGAAGAAACTTTCTCTCCGGACCTTACTCCTACATGCATGAATCTCGAGCTTACAGATCGTACAATATCCCGTCCTCTTGGAATTGCCGAGGATGTATTTGTGAAAGTAGGAAAGTTCCATTTTCCGGTGACTTTGTAGTTGTTGATTTCGATCTTGATCCACGGGTTCCTCTCATTGTTGGAAGAGGATTCACGAGAGCGGGCCGTGCTCTCATTGATGTATTTGAGCAAGAAATCACATTACGTGTTGGTAATGAAGTCGTCACCTTTAACCTTGATCAAACTTGAGGTACTCCGCAAACTATGATTACGAGTCGGTTAACCGAATAGATATCATTGATGTTGCTTCAAGAGTACTCTCAAGAAGTTCTTGGTTATTCTCATAATTACGTGAGTGGGGATCCCACCACATCTTCTCAACCTATCATAGCCAATTCTACTCCTTCTCACTCCGTTTGAGGAAGCGACTTCATCTTGGAAGAGATTGAAGCATACTTGGCTAGTGATTACATTCCATGGGAAATTGATCACGCCCAATTGACATCGAGGGGACATACTTCTCATTGAGAAATTGCTTAAAGATGATCACTCATCAACCCCTCACACTAGTGATGCAATTCGGAAGAGATTAATCACCATGAGATTAATCCGGAGGAGATATTCTTATTCTTGAGAAGTTGTTAAATCGGGACACTTCTCCTCCACTCCCTCCCGTCAAACTTCATAACAAGGAAGTCAAGTCGGTTGAGAAAATCAAGAATTTCAAGTCGAACTTAAGGACTTACCACCTCATCTTGAGTATGCATTTCTTGAAGGTGATGATAAATTGCTGTCATTATTGCTCGAGATTTGAGTAAAGATGAAAAGTCGATCTCATAAAGATCTTGAAGTCACACAAGCAAGCAATTGCTTGGAAACTCTCCGACATTAAGGTATCAACCCCGAATTTTGTACTCACAAAATCTTAATGGAGGATGACTTCAAGCCGAGATTCAACATCGAGAAGGGTGAATCCAAAAATCCATGATGTTATCAAACAGGAGGTTATCAAACTTCTTGATGCAGGATTGATTTACCCAATCTCAGATAGTCCTTGGGTTAGCCCAATTCATTGTGTTCCTAAAAAAGGTGGCATAACTGTTGTCACAAATGAAGATAACGAGTTAATTCCAACTAGATTGGTTACGGGATGGCGTGTGTGTATTGACTATCGCAAGTTAAACGAAGCCACCCGTAAAGACCATTTTCCTCTACCCTTCATGGACCAAATGCTTGAGAGATTAGCAGGGAATGAGTACTATTGTTTCCTTGATGGTTTCTCGGGTTACTTTCAGATCCCCATTGATCCACAGGATCAAGAGAAGACCACATTCACCTGCCCATACGGAAATTTTGCCTACAAACGTATGCCTTTTGGCTTATGTAATGCTCCTGGCACGTTCCAACGATGTATGATGGCCATATTCCATGACATGATCGGGGAAACAATGGAGGTGTTTATGGATGACTTCTCGGTCATTGGGGACTCATTTCAGACATGTCTCTCCCATTTAGACAAAATGCTAAAACGGTGTGAAGACACCAATCTCTGTCTAAATTGGGAGAAGAGCCACTTTATGGTCAAAGAAGGCATAGTCCTTGGCCATAAGATTTCCAAAAATAGGATTGAGGTCGATAGAGCAAAAGTTGATGTTATTGCTAAACTGCCTCATCCTAATACCGTCAAAGGTATTAGGAGTTTTCTTGGTCATGCCGGGTTTTATCATAGATTCATACAGGATTTTTCTAAAATCGCTCGGCCTATGACCCATCTTCTTGAAAAAGAAGCTCCTTTTATATTCTCTCCTGAGTGCATCGAAGCTTTTGAAACATTAAAGAAAAAGCTTACGGAAGCACCCATTCTAGTTGCCCCCGACTGGGATTTACCCTTTGAGCTCATGTGCGATGCAAGTGATTTTGCTATCGGTGCAGTCTTGGGGCAACGAAAAACCAAGCATTTTCAGCCTATCCACTACGCAAGTAAGACTATGATCAAGCTCGGACCCATTACACCACTACGAGAAAAAGAACTATTAGGCGTGGTGTATGCGTTTGAGAAATTTCGCCATACCTAATCTTGACCAAATGCGTGGTGTATACGGATCACTCGGCTCTCAAATATCTCTTTGCAAAACAAGATGCAAAGCCGAGATTGCTCCGTTGGGTTCTCCTCCTGCAAGAATTCGATATCATTATACGTGATAAAAAGGAGCCGAGAACCCGTCACGATCATCTCGTCCGTCTAGAAAACCCTCACCAAGATGTTTTCGAGAAAAAGGAAATAAATGAAACATTTCCTCTCGAGACACTCAATGCGGTTTCTTTTCGTGGAAACTCTTCTACCCCATGGTTTGTCGACTTTGCAAATTACCATGCGGGTAACTTCATAGTGAAAGGATGTCGACCCAACAGAAGAACAAATTCTTCAAGGATGTTAAACATTACTCGGGACGACCTTACTTATTCAAAATCTGCGGATCAAATCATCGAGCGATGTGTGTATGGTCAGGAAGCCAATGACATTCTCAAGGCTTGCCATTCTGGACCTACTGGGGGACATCATAGCCCCAACTACACCGCCAAGAAGGTGTTTGATTCCGGATTCTATTGGCCCACAATTTACAAGGATGCCCACGAATTTGTCAAAGCCTGTGACGCTTGTCAACGTCACGGGAATATCTCACAAAGAAATGAAATGCCACAAAATGCCATTCAAGTTTGTGAGATATTTGACATCTGGGGCATTGACTTTATGGGGCCATTTCCTTCTTCTCGCGGAAATAAGTACATACTCGTGGCCGTTGACTATTTGTCAAAATGGGTTGAAGCAAAAGCTTTGCCCACCAACGATGCCCGAGTTGTTGTGAAATTCTTGAAATCTCTTTTTGCTAGGTTTGGAACTCCACGAGCTATAATCAGTGATCGTGGTACGCATTTTTGCAATGACCAGTTTGATAGAGTCATGCAAAAGTATGGTGTAACTCACCGTCTCTCTACTGCGTACCACCCCCAAACAAGTGGGCAAGTGGAAGTTTCCAACCGGGGATTAAAGAATTCGGAGAGGACGGTTGGCGAAACCGTGCCTCTTGGTCGGATAAGCTAGATGACGACTGGCTTTCCGCAGACTTATAAAACACCCATCGGGTGTACTCCATACAAGCTTGTATACGGAAGGCATGTCATCCGCGGTTGAGCTTGAGCACAAGGCATCTTGGGCCTTGAAACATGCCAACTTCGATATTCAGACAACCGGTGATCACCGGAAAGTTCAAATGAATGAATTAAATGAACTCCGTGATCAAGCATACGAGAACTCTTTGATCTACAAAGAAAAGACAAAGAAGATTCATGACTCTAAAATCAAGAACCGCGTTTTCAACGTTGGTGATCGAGTCCTTCTTTTCAATTCAAGATTGAAGATTTTCTCGGGAAAGCTTAAGTCCCGTTGGTCTGGTCCATTTACTATCACTAAGGTTTATCCTTATGGCACCATTGAGTTATCTCAGCCCGATGGTCCAAACTTTAAAGTGAATGGTCATCGGTTGAAGCATTACTTTGGAGAGGACATTCCTCCTGTGATTGTCCCGGATCTTCAAACTTTCCCCATGAACCAATGAATACGGGGTCGAGTCAAGCTGTTGTATATAAAAACAGTAGCTAAACATGGGTTTTCACCCGTGTGTTCCACCCTAGTGTGGGGGAGTTGCCCCCCGCTGTTGTATATAAGAGTTTCATCAAAAAAAAAAAAAAAAAAAAAATCTTGCTAAATAATGGCCGTAGTATTTCCTTTTACGTTCTATGTTTCGCATAACGCGGTACTTTGAATATTGAGGCAATATTCATTTCTAGTGTGGGGAGTTCTCACGAATTTTATCATGTAATTACACCGCCTAATTCCCCATTTTTGGCCAAATTTTTTTTGAAGTAAGTGTTCTTCACTTACTCGACTTATAGTTATCGATCCGCCATGTCTAATAAACAAAAGGATTGGCTAATCCAGAGCAAACGGCTCTTGGTAAAGATATCTCAAATCCGTTGTGGCTTGCAATTTGCCCAAAATTGTATGGTATTATTCACCATATCCTTAAAAGTGAAGAGTTGGCTAGCCCGCAAGTTTATGGCTTGTGGTAAAGGCGTTGGAAAACCATAATTGGTAATCACTCACCAAAGATAATATTGATAATTTATCTAAGAGTTGGCTAGTCCGAAGCAAACGGCTTCGTAAAGACAAATCAAATCCGTTGGAAGTCGGTGATTTGCTCAAAATCATTTGGTTATCGGTGTACCAAGGTTCTTACTTGAACTGAAACATTTGGCTACTCCGTAAGTAATGGCTTTTGATAAAGAGATGAAATCCATTAATTTTTCTCAAAACATTGCTAGGGACTAGCAATATCTTAGTGTGGGGATTGATGAGTGTCTAAATACTCATCATTTTTGTACAAATTAGATCGCAAAAACATCCGAAAACACTCGTAAATGCATCAAAATGATAAAAGTATCACAAATAAGTGTTTTATATGTTTTAAATGCAAAAATATCAAAATCGGTGAAAAACGATAAAGTTTGCATAATTGGCGCTTTAGTCCCCAAGTTTCAAAAGTTGTCAAAAATAGTCCCTGGTAAAACAAAATAAAGAAAAATATCATTTCAAGTCCCTAGGGATTCATGAGTTGTCAAAATTAGTCCTTGAGATTTAAAATTACAAAATTACAACTTAGGTCCCTAAACTTTGAAATTTGGCAAAAATAGTCCTTGGAAAATTGAAAATGTCAAAATTGGTCCTTGTACTATTGAAGTTTGTCAGTTTTAGTCCTTGTGTTAACTTTGGGAAATTGGCAGGATTGGTCCTTCAAAAATCAGAATTACAAGTTTAGTCCTTGTATTTATAAACTTACAAGCCTTGTCAAAAACTGTTTTAGACCCCTGCCACTTAACCCATTTGACCCCCCTGTCATTTACCTATTTTGGACCCCCAGATCAAACAAAGTCAAACAAGCGACCTTTCCTCCCACTTGTCCCATCTGTACATCTCCCCCACTTGACTGCAACACACAGGCCACCTCCCATCACCTTTTCTCCATAAACCACCCCCCTCATCATCACAAACCCACCACAATAAATGCCACCCCCTACTAGCTATTTCAGAGCCTACAGTCAAAAACAGGCTTTCCCGCCAAAATGATAAAAACGGCCAAAATGCTCAAAACTCATCCATTGGCCAAGCTTAGAGGTGGGATTTGCTCAGAAGGACACGTGGAAGCTATCTAGTGCATAAAAGAGGAAGAGAGGCAAGAGAAGAAGTAGTTAGTTAATTTTTAGTTTCACTGTATGTCGTTTTCATTTTCTATGTCTTAGTTTAATCTAAAAGCTTTAATTTTCTGTTTCAATGTACTAAACTTAAGTTAATTTATCAATATAATCTGTTTTCAAGTGGCAATTCAAAGAGAACAACATTTCAAGTTTTTAAGGTTCACTGTTGCAAAATTCAATTTCCATCTCTTATGTTCAAAGCTTCAATAAGCTTTATTTAAGCTCTAACAATCTTATCTAAGCTCAATATAGCTTTTGGTAAGCTTTAGAAACAATTTCAAGCAAAGTTGGATAAAAGTCAACAAAAGTCAACCGTGCAAAGATTTTGGTTCAAACAAGCAAAGGAAATGGTTTATGGTTGATGCAGAGGCTGGATTGGGTTGATTTGATATAGAATAGTGGTTATGGGTTTGGTGTAGGCTGCAAAACAAGCTGGGACACTTGTGAGCTTGTTTTCTTATTTTCATTTTGTATGCAGTTTTTTATGTTGTGCTTATATTGGTATCTGTGGTCAACAATAGTTTAAACCTGTTTAATTAAGTGGTAATTAGGATATTATAATCAGTTAGTGTCTGCAATAGCTTAAACAGTGGTTAAATCAGTTTTTATCTCATATTCAGTCATAAAAGTTGTGTTTGGAATTGCTGTCAAAACTGTGTTTAAGGATTGCTCAGTGGTAGAAACTTGTAGTTTTAGACTTGTTTAGCTCATAGATACTCAATTCAAGTCATAATTTGCACCTGCACACCTCTAAAGTCAAAATCATGTCTCAACTGTTCTAAGTCCTTATCTGTTAAAAACTTGTGATACCAAAAGCTTATTTTGTGTTTAAAATACATAGAATTAGCTTGCATTAAGTTTGTTTCAGTATAATACATTAAGATCAGTCCACAAATCAGTTGCAAAGTTCATCTTGGTCAAAGTTTCACAACTGTTAAAAAGTCAAAATTTGCAAAAAAACCAGTTTTCTACCAACCCAAGATGATTTTTCATTGATTCATCTCTGGGCCAAATCTAGTCAAACTTTGGGTTTTATAAGTTCTATTGGTCTAGTTTCTTATTAGGATTTTTGTTAATTTTTATTAATTTTCTAAAAGCTCTAAAAGAGCTTGTCAAAAAGGGTATAAGTGCCCTGTTCACAAAACTCAGTCAGAGCTGAGTCTTTCTCAGCTTATTGCAGGGCTTGTCCCAAGCTCCTCAGAGCTTTTCTTGGTCTGATTTTTGGTTTGAAAGTAGTTAGCCAGGTCTAGTACAAGTTCCAACTTAATGTTTTCATTTCCAGCTTATTGTGTGACTTGTGCTTGAGCTGCAAAGTAGCCCCATAAACTGATTTTTAGCTTAAACTCAAAACAACCAAATCTGTGCATCTTGTATTTCAGAGGTTAAGAGTAGTTGAAATTTGTTGTTTTAGAGTACTTGTAGCTTATAATAGCTTCTGTGAAAGTGTGGTGCTCAGTTTGAACCTTGTGCTTATTCCAAGTGCTTATTACATAAGCACTTGCATTGCAGTTTCATTTTCTTCCACATAAGCAACTGTTTTTCTATTTTTCTTAGATTCAACATATTAAATTAGACTTTTCTTGAAATTTTCATAATTTTCCAACACTGCTTACTATTTTTCTTAATTAAAAGCAGCTTTTAGGCCATTTTAAATAGCTTTTAATACAATTAATTAAGAAAAGTTCAAAAATATTTTTTATTTTCTTAGGTTAAGATAAATATAAAAGTAAAAAATTATTTTTCCAGATTTTTCATAGTTTAATTTGTAATTTTAGTAATTTAATTAATTTTAAATAGTTTAAAATTCATAAAAATAGAAAATAATCGAAAAATATAAAAATAGTTTTAAAATTCTATTTTGTTATTTTAGATTTTCCAAGTCATAATTTTATTTTTCTAGCTTTATTTCATATTTTCTTGTAATTTAGGTTATTATTAAATAGTTAAAAATAGTTTTAATTAATAATAATTAGATAAATAGTTATAAAATAATTTTCTTTTCTTAAATTTTCTTTTATCATTAGGTTTGTAAAAATATCATTTTCATATTTTTAGGATTAATATTGTTTCAGTTTTACATTTTCTTGTGTACGTCACGTAGTTTTTAATTTAAGTTTTATAAAAGTAAAATAAAAAACATCAGTTTAAAAATAGTGATAGCGTTTATTTAATATAGCTAATCTTTTTAATTTCCTTTAATTTGCATTTAAGCCCCTGTAAGTTATAAAATAACTCAAAATCCTTACTGATCACTATCCTTAGTGGTTATTCGACATCTGATTGTGTTAAACACCAGTCATCCTCCGTGGGACTTAACGACCCGGGAATCCACTGTATTCTCCTGATCTAAATTGCATTTGGTGTTTGAACTGTTTTAAGTTCCTTACGGCTGGTCATTCACAAGTGGCTAGCTTGCGTGAGAAAACTTGACGGTTTTGCACCAATCAAGGCACTGCTTAATCACTATACTTCCCGAGCAGGCACTGCTCCGAGCAGGAACTGCTCCGTCAGTATGCCTCCTGAGTAGGCACTGCTCATGCATCATTGTCTTAGGAATATTAAGGACTTATTGTGATTATCTTCTCCAAAGTATCCGGAGGAGACCATACCTCATCAACCCCATCCTCTTTAAAGCTGTTGGGATTTTAGAAACAGTTAACCATTAACCTCTACGAGTACGCAGCGGATATTGGATCTAATTAATGCAATTATGTTAAGCACATAATTAATAAACAATTAATTAATACAATAATAATTAATTAAAAGGGATATAGAAAAGCTAACCTTGCTTGGCAATTGATCTCTAGTAACGGAACAAGAAACTAAAACGAAACTAAGCACCTAAAATAGATGCCTCTACGGTTGCTCACACAAACACGTCAAACAAATACGTAACGATGCTAGTCGATTGCTTCACGTTAAACAACGGAACACGGTGTTCTTGTTATTGGATCTTGGCGTCACATGATCGAATCCCCTAGGGATATCATACTGATTGTCGAACATGTACAGCAAGGAAAAATATATACATGCATTTAATATTAGCATGCATGTAACTTTGCATGCACTATGGTCATCATGCATACAATTCATTGCATGTATTACTGTTGCCGAATAGTTGTAAGGAAAAGAAAAACATACAGACTTTTGTTTTCCTTTTGTATATCTCATATCTCACCACAAGGATATGTGGTATATATAGGACATAAACTTGTCCACCAAGTTTAACCATCAACTCTACAACTTTCAAAAATCGACACTCTCCTCCCCTCCTAGAACCTTCCCATAACTGGCCACATTGGAAGGAGGTCCGGGAGTTTCATTTTCCGACATCCAAGTCCCTCTCTTTATTTTTAACGTATATTAAAATTAGTTAAAACGTCTAACGATTTAAACTAGTAACCGTTAAATTATTTCGTGAAACTTATTATACATTTAATAAAATAATAATATATATATATATATATATATATATATATATATATATATATATATATATATATATATATATATATATATATATATATATAAATATATAATAAACGTACTATAATGTTTAATGTGTGTGCCCCAATAGGCTCACGCACCTTTAGTCGTATTAAGCTAATCCAACTACCATATTCCAACAGCTCCCACTTGGGAGTTGGAGTAGCATATAGCACATATACCAACGACAGAAACGTCTAGCAACACTCACATTCGTTATTTAAACTAAAGGTGTCTGAGAGAATAGTTTCGTAAAAGTTTCTCAGTAGGATGGTCATTCAATGTCTTGCTCTAATCATCCTTTGTTATAGATACCGTTAAACCATGGATTATGGATCTCAAATCATTCCATATAGTTTAACCATTTAGAATCTCGTTATATAATTTAATTAGATATACCAAATGTAATCAAGTATCATCTTGCATTACCCTTTGGGTTCGGCCGAACAATTATCTTATTAATTCTGGAGAGGCGCCATGATATCTTTCTGCACATATCAAGTGGAGTAACAAATCCTTTATTGACTACAAGTGTTGTGGATGCTGCTTCACATCACTCCGAAATATAGTTTTTATAACTACCTTGTTCAGATAGCGTTTTGCGTATACTTACAAAAAGTGATATCCACTCATAACAGAACTTACTTGCATCTCAAGTCTAAGGACGAAGATAACAAACCATTTTCAATATTTTACTTATGACAAGGATCTAAAAGTAAATGTTTGAAAGTTGGGGAATCCAATATGCATCTCTAGTGAATACATATGAGTTTGGCGGGAACAATCCAAATTCTCGTTAGAATTATAACCAACACTCACATTTGCCTTATCATAACAATATTCCCATATTGATAACCGACAATGGACATATTTAGAACAATAAAATCATTCAAGGATTGAACATGCAAATATAGGATAACAATTATTATATGAATGAATAACAAATACCAAGTATCTTTATTCATCATAAAGTAAAAATTGTCTATCAATCCCAATTATCCAAATACTAAAACAGATATGCATGAAACTCATTTAGTTAGTTGAAGCCTAATGTTTCCAACATTATCAACCTTTCTTTTACAAGAAAAACTAAATAGTCATCTGAGTAAACTTTCCGAATACTTATTTTAAATATCACATATAGTGAGTGATTTGAAATATAAGATGAGTGTCTTATCTCATATGCTCATACTATTGCAAGAATTATAGTATGGAGATGTTGTCTTACCTTGCATGAGGTAGTAAAAGTCAACAACATACTGACATTCATCTTTACAGATTCTAAAAGTGTAAAGTATTCTCATTCATTAATGTGTAATGCAACAATGCTCTATGTTGAGCATAACTAGTTAGCAGATTTATCATAAAAGATGAAATCCTACTACAACTAGTATTAATAATCCTCTAGCATAATTTGTACTTATACAACACTATGCTTTATAATTCGTAAACATTTATAAAACAATAATTTAAAACACTCTCAATTAGATATTGTTGTTGTCAGCTCATTTTGTTCTTTTACAAAAGCAACAACTAGTCTTATACACAATATAATATATACATGATAAACCCTTAGTTTAAAAACACAAGGTTTCCATCCATGTAAATTATTCCAGATGAAATATATCATTGAAGACTTGCTTGAATAATATATTGCATTTGTGTTGACTTTATTTTCCGCATTTGCTTATTCCAGATAAACATTTATTCCAAGGTTGTTTGTTTTATTCCCTAAATTTCAAGTGAAGTTTCATTCCAAGATTAAGGATCAATATCTAGCTTAAATAGAATGATATCTTCAACATGTAAATTTTAAGGAAAAACACAATGCTCCCACTCAATGTCAGATGTACTCAAGAGATATCTTAATTCAATCAGAATCATATTGTAATTAAATTCAAGATCTCAGCTCTTAGATGCATGATACAATCCAAAATATGGATTGCTCAATTTTTTTTTGTACTACATAAAAATAATATAGATTCATAACCCTTTTGATTACACACCGTCCTCGCAAAAGGTAATCATAAAGAAAGAGTTATAAAATCTTAATTATCATATTCCACATACAAATCACATGTATGACAATTAAATATCTTTATATAATTAATGCGTGTATTATATAAGAGAATTTAATCACAGTCAATTGCTTAAGTATGATTAAAAACTACTTATAAAATGCCAAACATTAATATGTATACAATTATGTCCTTGTGAGTCTTTCTTCAAAAGAAACTCATTCCAACCTCATAGGTTAACCGTTAGGCGAAACAACAATCAAGCTCAAAACTCGATTTGCCTTTTAAGGACTGCATCTTGTCATTCATAGTTCTAAAATATTTATCAGATTCGAGATGTGATAATGTATTTTATTAGTTAGCTGATTTACAATAATCTTCTAACTTATATCCCTCAGCATTGATATAAAATATCACTCAAGTGATGAGGCATCCTTTCGGATTTATGAATGAGAGTAATCATTATACTTCGGTCAACATTTCCATGTTTAACCTTAGTATGACATTAATAAGTGGATTTTAGAAGGTTTAAGTATCTTGTTCTCAAAAACTTTGAGATATGTATATACTCCCACTTACTTTTGTAAGTAGAGACAATTTCTAAATACTAAGTATTTAAGCAACAATAAATTGTTCTTTATGGAGAATCACAAAATACATTTTAAGTTCTTATTTCAAGATTTGTTAATAAAATGCTTCATAAGTTTTAACAAATTCAGAACTTAAATCAAGACATAATAGAATTCCTTCCATCAACCCAAATTAGAGTTTATAGAAAAACTCTAATTTAGTATCACTCTATAATCAAAAGTTCTAGCAACAGTTTTGTGTTTCGTCAAGCTAGGAGGAACATCAAAACTACAATCTTCAAGCTAGGAAGTGTAGAAAAATCAAAAATCCAAAAGGGTTTATGATTCAATTGGTTTGAGTGGTAAAACCTCAAATCCCTAATGAATTAGGGTTTTCAGTTATAGGTTGTTTTGAATACCTTCTAGGTTTGAACTATATTGAGTGTATTCATGACACACGCAATTTCTAACCCTGATATGTTTTGGAGGTAGAGCAATTAAAGCTATCAGGAACCAAACTTTATGAATAAGGTTTGATCCAACACATTAGACATACCATAATGAAGTGGTATCCTATGAGTTATTAGAATTGTGCAACTATATCAGAATTCTATACATAACTTAATTCTCTTTGGACCAAATACTTGTCAATTGGGTCAAGCCAAAGTGCATATAAAGTATTTACGAACCAAGTGCATGCAATAATGTATATTCATTGAACAATACAAGAACCTTATGTTCACATGTTCACAAGAAGACATAATTGTTCAAGGATTATATGTTCATGTGTTAACAAGAAAACAGAACATTTCAATAATACATTATAAGTCTTTGAATAATTCAAAGGCCTTATGTTTATGTGTTAACCAGAAGACATAACATTTTTACTATACATATTTTATGTTATAAATCATTGACAAATTCGTATATCTTAACATGTAAGCATAATTATACTAACAAAAGTAATCATGAACGCAAACTGCTGAGTTCTATAGTAATTTCAAGTTAATTATATACTTCAAAATTATGATCATTATCATATAACCATAATTATGACTAAAACATGTAGTCAAATTTTGAAGTATCTTAACACTACATCATGACATTTGAAAGTAGTAGAGCAACAAACATCTAGCGTGTTCAGATCCTAGTAGAATCATTATTAGAATGTAGTAGGGCAATAAACATCTCATGTGTTTAAGTCCTAGTAGAATTCTTATTTACATGTAGTAGGGCATTTAACATCTAACGTGTTTAAGTCCTAGTAAAATTATTAGTTTCCTTACCTTGCGATCAAGAGATACCAATAATATTGTTGTTCCACACACTTTGAGATTTCTCCCACTTGTGAAAGGTACAACATCATATTATGAAAACAAACAACACGTGATTGATTGTTCAAACGATATGATTAATGTCATATATACCATAAGTAGTTTAGAGCAATAACCTGTAATAAATAATTGTGGATTATTATTCTATAGATAACAGTTCAGGAAGCGACAGCAGGAAGGCAACGTGTTATCATATAAAATAAAATGCAATTTTCCTTTAAGCAATGGTTGTTCATATTCGGAAAGTAATGGATTATTTCAAAGCTAGTTTGAAATGATATGGGTGACTATCAAGGAATAAATCCCGTAGCTCCCACTGAAATTGACAACATTACATGAATGATATTTCAGTCATAAAATGCAACCTCCCACTGGATTTGTCAACATTGTAAGTGTTACATTTCCAGTAGAAAGCATATAGCAGTTTTATATACTTTCCTATTCTCTTCAATTGCCTACAAGTAACATGTACTTAGGTATTGAGTAGTGTATATGAAGTTCTACTTATGTAGACAATGGACTAGCCATTCTTTTATTCAATTACCTTGAATCTTTAGCATGCAATTCCTCCTTTATCGTCTACATAGCCCCAAGGGTAATTAGCACTTTAGGAATAATAAGAGTTCAAGAACATTACCTAGCAAATATGCTAGTAATTCCTTTACTCTTTGCGGTTTAAACTCATACATCGTGACAAGTGCAAGATTTTATTTATTTTGGTAGCTCTAAACACAATGTTTCCAGTTACACAAAATATTCTATCTTTCAATTAACTCTAGACCACGAAAGGGTAATGAAAGATCATAAACGACTTTATCAATTCTGGAATCCTATCTTTGTTTGTCAACTAAGGAGAAAAGATAGGAATAAGTCTCACTCTTCTTACTAGGAAAAGAGACTAAGTTTGTCTTTCAAAGAAAAACAAATTTGTTTACGAATTATGTTGCAATAACACAATTAATCAGAACATAAAAAGTTCAAATATAGTATTTTTGATAATTACATTCTTAAAAGAATTAACTACCCAATTAATTACTAATTAAGACTAAGATCCATCTTGCAACCCCACTTAATTACCATAGGTCCGACCAAGTATGTAAAAAAATAGGACAAGAGGTAGCGACGGCGTTAATTGCAAAATGCAACTCTTAGATTTATGAGACTGTTTAAGGCATTAGTATCAAATAATAATGTAAAAAGCATGTTTAGTTCTCATCTTATGCCTCGGGTCCGAGGTCCGACCGAGTTAACTCGATATAAGTCGACCAAGTATGAACGTGTAAAAATAACCGAGGTCCGACGGTGAGAAATAATTACCATGGGTTGGAAAGGCCCTTAGGTCCGGCGGAGAAGTCAATCAAGTGCACGTGTCCATAGTTGGGTGGCAAAGACTTAATATTAACAAATAGGTATGCACATAAAATGTGGTAAAAGTCGTGTACAAAGAAGCATGCAAAACAACTTTGTAACATTAGTTTTAAAAACTTTTGGTAATGACATCGTAGTGATCATCATGGTTCACGGTAGCTCAATCGAACGCATTGTGGAGGCAGAGGACCGTAAGTAAATCAAGCATAACCTTAGACATCCTTTCGGTCGATGCGCACTTCTTTAAACCCCTTTGAGTTTGTTCTAGTGGGTGAGCCGTACATCCCAAGTGTCCATAGCGTCTAGTTTTTAAATTCTTGAAAACGTGTTTCATATATTAGGTCACTTTATTTTACAAAAACAATTTTCCACGAATCAAATACCAGGTCACAATGAGCATGTTATTTAGGCGTGTAAATAAAGACCAATATTATTGTTATGGTTACGATATGTATTATTCCATATTGCATACAATTAGGTGTCAAAGCAAGTAATAATGCATATATAGGAATCACAAACATACAAGCATAAACATCAATATAAATAACCACATATTGTTCCGAGTTCTCTTGCGAGTCCTCCCCAAACGGAGAACCATAAGACCGTCACCAGGATGTAATACCTAGATCGCCCCATACATCACTTAGAAAAGCAATTGAGTGGGTCTTGTGGCCGGAAAAACACATAAAGCATGGCAATCCCAATTATCAAGTAATAACGCAATTATGTATTATAAACCAATATGTGATTCTAATTATCATAATAATTCTAATTAACAATTAATAAATACAAATCAACTTTTAATTCTAATTAGCAAGTAATTATAATTTAACATGTAATTCTTAATTAACAATTTAATTTTAATTAACTAGGTAATTATAATTCACATGCAAATTAAATTCAAATTAACAAGTAATTTACAATTAACAAATTAATTCTAATTATCAATATAATTTTAATTTGTGTGTGATAAGTTATTTTTTTATTAAAAATTTGACAAGTATTGCATATAGTTGTCAAAACCAAATAAAACAAATAACTAAATTAGGTTTCATACAGCCTTTTAAACATGTTTATTAATAAGAAACGTGTAACCCATAATCGCAAAAACGAGTTGACTCGTGATGCCACTGTTGGGATTTTAGAACCAGTTAACCATTAACCTCTACGAGTACGCAGCGGATATTGGATCTAGTTAATGCAATTATGTTAAGCACGTAATTAATAAACAAATAATTAATACAATATTAATTAATTAAAAGAGATATAGAAAAGCTAACCTTGCTTGGCAATTGATCTCTAGTAACGGAACAAGAAACTAAAACGAAACTAAGCACCTAAAATAGATGCCTCTACGGTTGCTCACACAAACACGTCAAACAAATACGTAACGATGCTAGTCGATTGCTTCACGTTAAACAACGGAACACGGTGTTCTTGTTATTGGATCTTGGCATCACATGATCGAATCCCCTAGGATATCATACTGATTGTCGAACATGTACAGCAAGGAAAAATATATACATGCATTTAATATTAGCATGCATGTAACTTTGCATGCATTATGGTCATCATGCATACAATTCATTGCATGTATTACTGTTGCCGAATAGCATGCATGGAATTCATTGCATGTATTACTATTGCCGAATAGTTGTAAGGAAAAGAAAAACATACAGACTTTTGTTTTCCTTTTGTATATCTCGTATCTCACCACAAGGATATGTGGTATATATAGGACATAAACTTGTCCACCAAGTTTAACCATCAACTCTACAACTTTTAAAAATCGACACTCTCCTCCCCTCCTAGAACCTTCCCATAACTGGTCACATTGGAAGGAGGTCCGGGAGTTTCATTTTCCGACATCCAAGTCCCTCTCTTTATTTTTAACGTATATTAAAATTAATTAAAGCGTCTAACGATTTAAACTAATAACCGTTAAATTATTTCGTGAAACATATTATACATTTAATAAATATAATAACAATATATATATATATATATATATATATATATATATATATATATATATATATATATATATATATATAATAAACGATTTAATGTTTAATGTGTGTGCCTCAATAGGCTCACGCACCTTTATTCGTATTAAGCTAATCCAACTACCATATTCCAACAAAAGCCTCGTTCCGTCACTGCTTGTTAATCCCTATTCAAAAAATCAATGCAAGATCTTTTGAAGTATTTTTTTGTTTCCATTTTTCATTTTGTAGTACATAACTTGAAAAAACTAAGTATTAAATATCATGATACTACAAAACTCTATAACGTGCGTGACCCACTTAATGAGGTTTTAAACTTTTAATCAAAAAAACTTTGACAAGAATAAATAATCTGTAAGAACCATAAAGGATGAGAAAAAAACAGGAAATCAATGAACAAATAAAAGAATTAGAAAGACAACGTCGACGGTGGATGACTGTCACTTGCGATAGTTGATGTACGACCGCAAATGGCACTCAACGAGAGTTAGGTGACGGAGAAATTGGCGGGCACGTGTATGAAACTTAAGTTTCTGCGAGGAAAGAAAATGTTTAGTAGCGAGAGTTGTTGATGAGAAAAAAGTATTCTTTAATAAGGAGAGGGCAAAGGGCCGAAATATGGAGGTGAGATCGGATTTTTTGTAGTCTGACTGTCTGAGTATGAAACCTGAAGTTTACCTTCAATTACCTATTGCATACCCTAATTCTTCCAACAAGTTATCGTCAAATATTGTTTGTTTATCTTTTTTACGTACTTTATCAAATCTATATTTATTCTCAAATAATAAATGAATACGTACGTCCTGACTATTACTACTACATATTGAGTGTCAGTGCGTCACATTTTATCATGCAAATAATAGTAAGAAAAAGGAATCAACCGAGATAAAATAGCGTATATGGTGTCTCACAATGTCTAGCAGTCTAGGCCTTTTGAGTGCAAGTTGTCATATATTTTCTTAGAGTTGGAACTAGCGGATTTCTACGACTAGTAACTTACTGCTGGCGAATTTTACCTGTCAACTTGTAGATTTTTACTGCTTGCGCTTTTATGTGTGCTTTGATTTTTGTTCGTCGACCATATAGTAGTTATGTAAAATGGTTTCTTCGTGGTGGAGCTTCAATGATCATTGAACCACTCATATACGAAACTTAGATAAACTTATTAGAAAAGCCGTATCATTTATTTTGGAATGGCCAAACTAGCATTTCATTTACAGGATTTTTTTAACTTGTGCCCAAGTTAAGAACAACAAAAGTACTGTAGGACTCACGAAAAAGGACTTAGGAATTCACATAAAAGTACATTTTTCTGTACTTTTGTTTGTTTCTTTGAGTACTTTTATATACTTTTTGATGTGTCTAACTTGTGTTCTTAGAGTACAAATCAGAAAAATCTTTATAAGGTGTGTCAAATATAGCTAAAAAAGTAAGTAAATATAAATAAAACTCCATGTTTTGGGAGGGCAACAACCCGCCCATGTCTCCACTAAGGTTCGTCCTTGCAACCACCACTCAAAACCTAATTTCTTGGAGCGACTCAGTCAACCTCAAAGATAAAGCTAAAGTATGTTTTAATGTGGTTATTCAAACAACTACATGGGTTTTATTGAGATATAGGAATAGGGTGTGTTTTGACCTCCAGCAGCCAAGAAATGATACTCTTGAGGAAGAGGTTAACATTCTATCGCATTTGTGATAGTTTAGAGGTTTAAAAAGTCGACTCTTTTGTGGATCGACTAGATCTATGATCCTATTGTTGTTATGAACTCTTTGTTACCACAAATACTTGTACCTACAAATAAATACGGTACTCGCGGATACCTATTACTAGTAAATTAACTACTTGTGCTTGCAGTTTCTTATACCTGAGAACCCGATAACATCAATAAGTTTTAGCGATTATTGCTTTAATTACATTTACGATTCCATGTCTTTCACTTTCATGCAAAACGTTGAATCTTGTGTTCTTATTAATATGATCGGCTAAGCACCTCTGGTGCTAGCCTAGTTATGATTTCTTTCATGTTCTTATTATGCTTTCATGCTTTTATTATTGCTTCTAGTGTGTACATGCATAGTTTTTCGATATATCCTTTAGCTTCGGTAGTTCTGAAGACCGGTTGTATCTCTTGCACTAGGAGAATTGACCATAGGACCTTAGTGTGATTGGTTGCGAGGATTGACAACCCTTGTGTGCGAATTGACCATAGGATCACCCTCCGGGTTAGATAAACTTAAAAATTTTGATGTGTGGCTTAAGTTCCGACCGGCCGGGCCACACAAAGAAATAATCTAACATGTAACGACACTTAATGACTCAAACTAGTCTACCGTACTTCCGCTTACTACACATGAGAGTGCCTTTGGTTTCGCAAAGGATTCTAGGAAGATAGGCTAGGCGAGTTGACCATAGGAGTTTAGTGATACTTATGCCCCACTTGAAGCGATAGAAGGCTTATTAGAAAACATAGTCATAGCTTGATAGGATGAATAATTAGGCTAGCACACTTTCTTCCTACTGCATTCTAACCTATTTAATTTCCACTTTTCATTTCTGTTTATTAGTTTAATTAATCAAACAATCAAAACCCCTTTTAAAATATGACATTAGACTTAAATTAGGATCCTAGCACATAGCTCTTGGGACGACCTCGGCTTTACCGAATACTACACTACAAACGACCGGGTACACTGCTCATTAGTGCATAAGGTATACCATAGGTAGACGAGACCATTAGAAATATTAAAACCTGGTCAGAAATCCTGCATCAGCATACTTGCCATATTGGCCTCCAAATTGCTAGAAGGCACATCATTGATGAGACCATCAATTTCAACATTTGTTCATTGGTGAAAGATAATGTAGTGCCATTTTCATTAGAGGTAGAGCAAGAATTAGCATTGAAAGAAGATTTAAAACCATTTTGTTTTGAAACTGGATTTTTGTTATAACTTGGAGGATATGTAATTAAATCAAAACACTTGTCAACAATCAACCTTTCTACAAGTTTTACATAACAAATTTGGGTTAGATCATCTGTTGTTCCCATTATTTTTACCATTTTGTGGAAAACTAGAAGGGGGTTGAATAGTTTTACCAATTTGAAACTTCCTTTTAAATATTTAGATCGACTTATGTCAATCTATTTAGGTGTGTATGTTGGACGTTGATAGATAGATATATAAGAGTGTAATGAAAGGTAAAGAGTAAGAAGCACATAACCACGACACGAGTATTTATAGTGGTTCGGCTACAAGGACACCTTCCTTACCCTACTCCACTCTCCGAGTCACCTACTCGAGAGTTCGTAATCACTACACGACACCAACTCCTTATGCCGGAGAAGCCTTCACAACGTCGCCTACTCTTTTTCCGGTACTAGGCTAACCACCGGGTTCTTTCACACCAAGGTGAACCACACCTATCACAACGTCGCCTACCCTTTATCCGGTACTAGGCTAAGTACCGAGTTCCATTACAATGGAGGAACTACTACCCAACACTACACAACGCCTAATCCCAAAGGAGACCAACTCCTTATTACAACACCATCAAGGATATCAACATCCTTGAATATAAACAACCATTATATTTATAACGATGCACCTCATCGATTATACAACCTAGGCATTCTTCACTAATGCCACTTGATTTGATTCCTAGGAATCCTTCACTAATGCCTTTGACACAATGCTTGGCACCTTTCACTAATGCCTTCGTCTTGACACCTTTAGCATTCTTCACTAATGCTTTTGACGCGGACGTTAAGCACCTTTCACTAATGCTTTCGTCTTGACTCTTTCGGCATCCTTCACTAATGCCTTCAACACAACACATCTACGGAGGAAGAAAGAACTATCAGCAAGAGAACCTCAGTTTTCTTGATGATGACGAAGCATGGCAACTCATGGACTTGAGCTTGATCGACTTCAAGAAGTGGTGATCTCGCCTTTAAGAGGAACCTAGAGAATCACACAAAAACAAAATACAAACTACATAGAAAGATCCCTTAGGATCAGTGGTTAGAGAGGTACAATACTTGGGGAAAGTATGTGTGAGAGTGGAAAGCCAAAAGGGAATAAATGGCTCACTATTTATAGGGGAGGAATGCTTACTGTTCCCCGGATCCCATGGATCCCTCCCACAAGGGATCCGTCTAGTGTAATCCTAGGGATCCGTGGGACGCTCCTCTTTGCCCATGGGTATTTTGGTTATGGGTCATGGATCATGGGTTATGGGTTGATCTATGGGTTTCTGATTAGATACAATGTATCTCATGAGTTCAATGTACCTAGTCAAATGGGTATGGGTCAATACCATGGGTTATGGATATTTTCCATGGGTTGTAGTTTTTACCCATTTATATAACATATACTAGTTGTGTATATTTTGCCCAATATGTAAACAATAGTTGTTGTACATATATATTACTACATCATAAAATCACTTATACTTGTTTTAGTGTTTTATGTAAAAACGTTAAGTGTGTTAGAAAACTATTGGCTCAAACAGTTTACGTATTTTATTTTTTTCATTAAAATGATTTTACGTTTGTTATCGACAAAACATTAGAAGATCGTAAAATATAAATAAACGTTTTTACGGCTTATTTGTATTAACAATCTTCCGCTTTTTGTTGATGACAAAACATAAAATTATTTTAAGGAAAAACTAAAATTCGTAAAAGTTCGAATTGGAGTTTTTTACTCTCTTCTCCCCCTTTTTGTCGAAACAAAAAGAGCATCGAAAAGAAACTAACACAAAGTTTTAAGAAAAACATGTAAAAAGAAAAGATGTAAAGTGAGCAAGTGATGGGAATGGTTCTCGTCTTAACTCCCCCTTGACGAGTCCATCCCTTTGTGAGGGCGTCAAGTACATAAAAGTAAGTAAGCTAATGTATGGCAATTATGTTTGCAAATGGTTCGTCCTTGTGATGAAAATGCTCCCCCTTGAAGATTGCAACATTGCAATGGAGTGTCATGAAGTATAATCCAAATAAGGATTATGTTGCAAATGGTTTTGCAATATGGTTTGACACAAAGCTCCCCATAGCTTTATGGTGTCAAATTCTTCATGTGTATTTTGAAAATCTACAAAATAGAGGTTAGAGAACAAGAGTATATTGCATAATTTCCTGCAAATAAGACTCAAGTTAGTAAGAAATTGTTCTTCTGTACCACGGATCCCACGGTTCCCTTTATGGAGGGATCCGTCTAGGCATTTTGGAGGGATCCGTCTGTCTGGTGACAGGTTATTCAGCAGAGGTGATATATCAAGCAATGCTAAATATAAGATCAATATATGTATACAAACAACAAACATATACTCAAATAAATATGGCAAACAAGTTATCATTCAATAAAACAACGAGACAATCAACAAATCTCTAAAACTAAGAGAATGATTTAGCCATACATTTTCTACTAATAAGTTACTAAAGCCTAGAATGCAATAAAGTGCTGTAGTCTAAGGATGAGTAGACTTGTCGATTTGGTCCAATCTTTCAAGAAGATTATTAAACATGAAATGTAACTCATTTCGTACTTCTTGAACAAGTCCTTGGGTAATTAGACAATTTGGGCAATTATTGTCTTGATTGGGAACCGGAGGAAAATGGATGTTTTGAGGAGGCTTTACGAATGATTGTGGGGTTTCATTTTGAGGTGTGGGATGAGGTTCTACTAAAGGTGAGGGTGGTGGTAGTGGAAATTCCTCCATATGATCATGTCCATGATTGTAAAACCTGAAAATCTAAAATCTGATTAAAGACTAAAATACCCTTGGAATCGAAATTTATAAACTACGTAAAATACATTTACATCATTTAATGAATTTAAAACTAAACTGACAAATAAATAAAACCTAACTAAAATATATTACGGGATCGATTTTGGTGCAACGAAGATTGGACGTTTCGCAAATAACTTGGGCCATGTTGTTTTGTGTCGTGTGGATTCAAGAGCCCAAGGGCGTGTGTTTGTTTGAGTTCGGTTGGGCCAAGCCGAAAACCCAAGGCCTCCTCAAGCCTAAACTAAAAATAATACTACTATATATACAACACATAAACACAAAAGTGAAACCCTAGTTTATTGTTGCCTCTCTTCTTTTCTTTTGCTCTCTACTCGGCCGAATACTTACACCCTTGGTGTCGAGTTTTTGCTTCAACCAAGTCAAGGTATAACCTATTCTTGTATTCGTTTGATGTACCTTATGTTATTGTATTGTAACTTGATTCGTTTGGTCGACTTGTGTTTCCTTTTTCTTTGTGTCGAGCCGAATAGAACCAAAACAAGGCGAACCATACGATTTAAACCTTAAAAGTATTAAAGAGCTATGTACGTAATATGTAATATTGAATCGGGTCATGGCTATGTCGAGTTGCATAAGGACCGAACCTTATGTGTTATAACCGAACCATGCATATAATTCGACTAAAGTGTAAAACATGATAACTTGAATGAGTAAGTACGTAGAAGAGTTAAGACTTGCGTAATAACCTATTAATTGAAACCCTAAGTTGAACCGAACCACATATGAGTTTTAAAAGTATATTAAGTAAGTAAAGGTCATGTAAAAGTAAACCCTAGTTTGATATGTAAACTGAATAAGGTATGCCAAACCCTAATGTTTTGTGAATCGTGTCTCATATGCGTGCGTTATTATAAGTCAAGTGAAATTGTAAGTGTGTAAACGTGTAATTAATACGAGTAATAAGTAACTTGTATGTCACATAAAATCATAAACGTGTATGGTGAAACATAAAAAGGAAAGATTGTTTTATGACGTGTTAGGTTAAGTAACGAGTAATTAAAAGACGTAACATATAAGTAAATGCATATTAATGAGATATTAAAGAATAAGAAAACCCTAGAACATAAATGAGAGTCGATTAGGGTTTTGAAACTAAGTGTGTATTAATTCTTTATTTCATGTGTGAGTTATGACGTTTAAACTATTTTCACATTTAACCCTAAACTTTAATAATTGACATAATGAACCCTAATCTACGATATTAATTATAAAACCCTAAAGTACTAAGATCATTAAATATATTAAGTATAAACACCAAATATTAAAAGATCATTTCGACGATTATGGAATCATAAATAACATGTACGACCGTTAATGTGTATAGGTCCTGTGAAGAAGAGTAATCCTTTGCTTTCCTTGTTTTTGCTTTTCGATCATTTGCTTTGGAATAAGGTATGATATTCGACCTTTTCAAGAAAGGTTTCCTATAACGTTTTCTTTTCGTTAACTTTTATATTAGGATTTCCTAAGCCTTTGCTATGAACCCTAATGTGTCTATTTGGGCTATTGCTTATCTGAACTTTGATTTTTGAATCATAAAACATTGATTTTGAACTATATGATATGAAACCTTTGATTTTGAAAACATGACTAAACATTTGATAAAGTATGATCTATGTCAGTTATGACATTCTAATTTGACCTAAGATAGTTTGACACCCGAGCCAATTATTAACTAGTCATGGGGGTTCCATGTCCGTGTCAGTAATGCACTTCTGACATGACTCTAGGGCGAGAGTGAAGTTCGCCACGTCCCTTATCCGTTATTGTTATGAGCTCAATTTATATTATATTATCAATGTATGTTTGTGGGCGATGGGTGCATCCTAGATCCGTTATATGTTATATATTATATGTTATATGCTATATGTTATTTGATGATTGATGTGCGTGCATGCACGCCCTTCATAACTCGTAGGTCTCCCTACAAATGTTGCCTTATGTGATTATGAATATGTTTATGATATGGCATATGTGTATGGGCTCGAGGTAGTTAGCTATAAAACTTATTCTATTATCCCGATTTATCTTTTGAAATGATTATGATTTCACTATCTTTCTTTCTCTTTATTTCAGTATTCGTTCTTTTTCGTATTTGTTTTGCTTGTATATCTGCTCTTTGGGCTTTTGAAGCTCACCGCATTTCTTTTCTTCCGCGGTATCTTAGCATTGAGCCGGGTATTGCTTTGGGATGAGTGCTGTGTGGACTTACCTTAGAGATTTTAGCTTTGATCTTATGATGCCATTTAGACTTTATATTTTAGACATTTCATTTGGAGTTTATTTTCCGCTGGGACCTATGTATTGAAGTCATTTGACTTGGATTATTTCAATATTTATGTTGAGATTTCTTTTGGATATTTATGTTTGCTTTGATATGACACCATTACTTGTGATTCCTTTACCCTTGTCGGGTCGGGGCGTTACAATTTATGGCATCGAGCCTGTGTTTACGACTTGTAGTCGGGACTGTGACATATGGAGCCTAGGTTTTGAGACCTTAGAGCTTAGGATTTGACCTGTGAGGATTTGGGTAGACTTTAGGATTCCTTCGCATTTCCATTTCGTATCTCACCTTTGTTCATTTTGCTAATCGCTCGGATGGTTCGAACTCGTACTACCGGTAGCGTGGATGGAGACGATGATGCTACTAACATGGATAATGCGATTGCTAATGCTCTCAACTCTCTTTTCCCGGTCTTACTACACCGAGATGATGGAACAGTGATCAATAACATTCAGAATCGAATGGTGCTTCGGTAGTGGTGGAAGAAATCAACCCGTCGGTATTCACACTTGGCTCGAGCGTTTGGTAAACTCAAGCCTCTTTCGCTTAGCACCGCCGCTACTCCCACCGAGGCCGAGGACCGGATCACTCATATTGAGAAGTCGTTTGAAGTCTTGGGTTGTGGAGACGAGTTTAAGACTCGTTTGGTCGCATTCAAATTGGAAGGTGATGCTTTAAATTGGTGGAAGGCACTCAAACAAGCAAGAGGAGGAGATGCTTTTCTTCGTGACTTGTACTGGACCGAGTTTCGGACTATCTTCTATAACCGTTATTTTCGACGATCGAGCAAAGACAAAGGTATGAGAGGATTATCAAGCAATCTACCGTTTGATCATGAGAATTCCAATGAGTACATGAGTAGATTTATGAGGTTGGTGAGTTTTGTGGGAGCGATTTTGGAGATGGTAGGCGTCAAGCTAAGCACTTCAAGTGGGGACCGAAGAAGTGGGTGTTGGACCGATTGCTTAATATTGAGTATGAGAATGTGTCACCGCAATGACGCACTCGTAACATTGAGATCTTTCATGAGGTTTCGGTTCCAACAAGCGTAATCGCGATGGTGATCGGATTCAAGGTAGGACTCAAGGCAATGACTATAAGGGAAATTCGGTAGGAGTTATGATTCGAGGAATCAAGTGGATAGGAGTTATGATCACGGGTCATCCAGAAGGAATGTTGACACCGGACGCCCGAGACGAGGGTCAAGATAATAAAAATGCCGGTAAGAATGGAAGTGATCGTCGTAACCAAGGTAACAATAACCAACATTACAACAAGGATCAATCACCGAGGAGCAAATCGAGTCGTGCTTGGGATCTTCAGTCAACAGAGGACGGTGAAGTTTTGCCACCCCACCTATTTGTACTACTTGTGGAAAGGCTCATCCGTGGCGGTGTTACAAGGCCACCGGTGGTTGTTTAGCTTGTGGCTCCACCGCTCACAAGATTAAAGATTGCCCTAAGAAGAACCCGCGATTCTCGAAACTACATCAAGCCGCCGACTACCATCGGACGTGTTTATGCTACTACTCAGAACCAAGCGGAGCGCACTTCGTGTACCATTACGGCACTCTTTTCATTGATGATTATGTCGTCTTCGCTTTATTTGATACCGTGCCACACACTCCATTATATCTATCACATCCGCTAAGAAACTTAATATGAAGCCCAAACCATTAACAAATCACTTATCGATTTCACGCCTATGAAAACCACGTGATCATTGATCATAAATACGTTAAGTGTCCTCTTCGCTTTGATGATCGATTCGCTTTGCAAATCTGTATCCTCTCGATATGGTCGACTTTGATATCATTCTAGGCATGGATTGGTTGGCTTATCATAGAGCTTCAATCGATCGCTATGCTAGAACGGTGATCTTTGGAGACGAAACATCCCGAATTCGCTTATCATGGTTCTCAACCTCTCAAATCCGTTAAACTCATTTCCGCTATGAAGGCACGGATCATGATTGCTCATGGATGCCAAGGTTTTCTAGCATCCGTTAGGGCACATCTTTGGAGAGTCCTAACATTGCAAATCTTTCGGTTGTTTGCGAATTTACCGACGTTTTCCCGATGAACTCCCCGGTCTTCCCCGCCTAGAGAAGTTGAGTTTAGCATTGAGTTAATTCTCGTGCCGAACCGATTTCAAGGCTCCGATCGCATGGCACCCGAGAATCAAGGAGTTGAAGGAACAATGCAAGAGATGATAGAAAATGGATTTATTCGCCCAAGAGTTTCTCCATGGGGTGCACCTGCCTTGTTTGTGAAGAAGAAGGATGGAAGCATGCGCCTATGTATCGACTACCGTGAACTCAATCAGATTACCATTCGTAATCGTTATCCTCTCGCCACGTATTGATGATTTATTTGATCAACTACAAGGAGCTAAGTTCTTTTCAAGATTTATTTGAGGTCCGTTATCATCGCCACGTGTGAAGGAGCAAGATGTTCCTAAGACCGCGCTTCGTGCACTGATATGGTCATTACGAATTCCTAGTTATGCCTTTTGGTTTGACCAATGCGCTCTTTGTGTTTATGGACCGATGAATCGTGTTTTCCATGAGTTTCTCGACAAGTTCGTTATTGTTTTCATCGACGACATTTTAGTTTACTCCAAGTCCAAGAAGAGCATGAAGAACATCTTCAGATAGTTTTGGAGATTTTGAGGAAGAAGAAGTTGTACGCCAAATTTTCAAGTGCGAATTTTGGTTAAGAGAAGTCGCGTTCCTTGGTCATATTGTATCACCGATGGTATCACCATGGATCCGTCTAAAGTTGAGGCTATCACTAAATGGCCAAGACCTACGACGATGATCGAGGTCGAGTTTTCTTGGACTTCTTTGGTTACTACAGACGTTTTGTTGAAGGTTTCTCTCGCTTAGCTCTACCCCTAACCCAACCGATGAGGAAAGGTGAAAAGTTTGTATGGACGGATGAACGAGAGAAGAGTTTTGAAGAGTTGAAACGGAGATTGGTGTCGGCCCTATTTTGACTCTTCCAACTGGTTCGGAGGATTTCAAATTTACAATGATGCATCTAAGAAAGGATTAGGCGTGTTTTGATGCAACATGGAAAGGTAATAGCTTATGCTTCGAGGCGCCTAAAACCTTATGAGGAGAATTACCCAACTCATGACCTTGAGTTAGGCTGCGGTGGTGTTTGCGTTGAAGATCCGGAGACATTACTTGTATGGAGAGACGTGTGATATATTCATCGATCATAAAAGTCTCAAGTATATTTTCACCGAAGGAACTTAACATGAGACAAAGAAGATGGTTAGAACTTCTTAAGGATTATGACACCAACATTCAAGACCATCCGTAAGGCTAAAGTAGTTGTCGATTTAACTTAGCCGAAATCATGCATTCTTGCAAGTATCGAGATTGAGCCTAGGATTATTCGTGACTTAGAGAGTTTGGATGTTGAGTTATGTGTGCGAGGTTTTGATGGATCTTGGGCAAGTATGAAGGTGGAGTCGAACCTTATATCGCAAATTAAAGAGGCTCGTAAAGATGACGGCGAAATGTGGGCCGTGGCGCAAAATGTTGAAGAAGGTAAGCGAGACGGAGTTTAAGGTTGATAATGACGGTATTGTATGGTATGGAGATAGGCTTTGTGTTCCCAATGATCGGTACTTCGTGAGAAAGTTATGATCAAGCTCATAGTTCTCCTTTCACTATCCATCCCGGTTCTACCAAGATGTATAGGGATTTGAAGCAAGACTTTTGGTGGAACGGCATGAAGCAAGATGTGGTGATGTTTGTGTTGAAGTGTATGATTTGTCGCGAGTTAAGATTGAACATCAAAGGGCTAGTGGATTATTCTGACCATTGGATATTCCAACATGGAAGTGGGATAAGATATCTATGGATTTTGTGGTGGACTACCTCTTACTCGGAAGAAGCACGATGCGATTTGGGTAGTTGTTGATCGACTAACCAAATCGCTCATTTCTTGCCAATCGTGAAGGATTATGGTATTGGTAAATTGGCGGAGATTTTTCAACAAGAGATCGTTAGACTTCATGGTACTCCGGCATCTATTGTGTCCGGCAGAGATCCGCGTTTACTTCTCGTTTCGGAAAGGTTTGCGTAAAGCTTGGGGTACTCGACTTAATTTTAGTACGGCATTTCATCCTCAAATGATGGTCATCGAGAGAGGACTATCTGCACCTTAGAGGATATGCTAAGGGCTTGTGCTTTAGAATGGTGGCGCGTTGGGATGAATATTTATGTTTAGTAGAGTTTGCATATAACAACAGTTGGCATGCTAGCATTAAGGCGGCACCGTTTGAACTTCTTTATAGAAGGAAATGTAGAGCACCTATTTGTTGGGATGAAGTAGGTGAGCGCTTGATTGAAGGTCCGAAATGATCGAGATCACTAATGAGAAAGTAGTGTTGCTAGAGAAAGGTTGAAGGAAGCTAGGTCTCGTCGAAAACTTATGCCGACAAGCATCGCCGTGATTTAGAATTTCGGGTTGGAGATCGTGTATTTTTAAAGTTTCGCCGCTTAGAGGCGTGAAACGCTTTGGAATCAAGGGCAAGCTCGGTCCTCGATTTATTGGACCTTTGAAATTCTAGAACGATAGGAGAAGTTTCATATCGATTAGCACTTCCGCCTCGGTTATCGCATGTTCATGACGTTTTCCATGTATCACCCTAAGGGATACAACTATCATCCGTTACACGTTGCTTCTTATCCGTTTGATCAAATTCAATCCGATATGTCTTTATCTGAAGAACCAGAAGCTATTTTAGAAAGACAAGAAAGAGTTATGAGAAATAAAGTCATTCCATTCGTTAAGATTCTTTGGAAAAATCATCCGGAACGTGAGGCTACTTGGGAAACCGAGGAGTCGATGCGAGCTAGTTATCCTCATTTCTTTGAATAGTTTGGTATGTTCTCATTTCGTTTTCATTTTTTCGTTTCGTTTCATTTCAATTTTCGAGGACGAAAATTTTCTTTAGAAGGGAAGAATTGTAAAACCTGAAAATCTAAAATCTGATTAAAGACTAAAATACCCTTGGAATCGAAATTTATAAACTACGTAAAATACATTTACATCATTTAATGAATTTAAAACTAAACTGACAAATAAATAAAACCTAACTAAAATATATTACGGGATCAATTTTGGTACAACGAAGATTGGACGTTTCGCAAATAACTTGGGCCGTGTTGTTTTGTGTCGTGGTGGATTCAAGAGCCCATGGCGTGTGTTTGTTTGAGTTCGGTTGGGCCAAGCCGAAACCCAAGGCCTCCTCAAGCCTAAACTAAAAATAATACTACTATATATACAACACATAAACACAAAAGTGAAACCCTAGTTTATTGTTGCTCTCTTCTTTTCTTTTGCTCTACTCGGTCGAATACTTACACCCTTGGTGTCGAGTTTTTGCTTCAACCAAGTCAAGGTATAACCTATTCTTGTATTCGTTTGATGTACCTTATGTTATTGTATTGTAACTTGATTCGTTTGGTCGACTTGTGTTTCCTTTTTCTTTGTGTCGAGCCGAATAGAACCAAAACAAGGCGAACCATACGATTTAAACCTTAAAAGTATTAAAGAGCTATGTACATAATATGTAATATTGAATCGGGTCATGGCTATGTCGAGTTGCATAAGGACCGAACCTTATGTGTTATAACCGAACCATGCATATAATTCGACTAAAGTGTAAAACATGATAACTTGAATGAGTAAGTACGTAGATGAGTTAAGACTTGCGTAATAACCTATTAATTGAAACCCTAAGTTGAACCGAACCACATATGAGTTTTAAAAGTATATTAAGTAAGTAAAGGTCATGTAAACGTAAACCCTAGTTTGATATGTAAATCGAATAAGGTATGCCAAACCCTAATGTTTTGTGAATCGTGTCTCATATGCGTGCGTTATTATAAGTCAAGTGAAATTGTAAGTGTGTAAACGTAATTAATACGAGTAATAAGTAACTTGTATGTCACATAAAATCATAAACGTATGGTGAAACATAAAAGGAAAGATTGTTTTATGACGTGTTAGGTTAAGTAACGAGTAATTAAAAGACGAATATATAAGTAAATGCATATTAATGAGATATTAAAGAATGAGAAAACCCTAGAACATAAATGAGAGTCGATTAGGGTTTTGAAACTAAGTGTGTATTAATTCGTTATTTCATGTGTGAGTTATGACGTTTAAACTATTTTCACATTTAACCCTAAACTTTAATAAATGACATAATGAACCCTAATCTACGATATTAATTATAAAACCCTAAAGTACTAAGATCATTAAATATATTAAGTATAAACACCAAATATTAAAAGATCATTTCGACGATTATGGAATCATAAATAACATGTACGACCGTTAATGTGTATAGGTTCTGTGAAGAAGGAGTAATCCTTTGCTTTCCTTGTTTTGCTTTTCGATCATTTGCTTTGGAATAAGGTACATATATTCTGACCTTTTCAGTAAAGGTTTCCTATAACGTTTTCTTTTCGTTAACTTTTATATTAGGATTTCCTAAGCCTTTGCTATGAACCCTAATGTGTCTATTTGAGCTATTGCTTATCTGAACTTTGATTTTTGAATCATAAAACATTGATTTTGAACTATATGATATGAAACCTTTGATTTTGAAAACATGACTAAACATTTGATAAAGTATGATCTATGTCGGTTATGACATTCTAATTTGACCTAAGATAGTTTGACACCGAGCCAATTATTAACTAGTCATGGGGTTCCATGTCCGTGTCAAGAATGCACTTCGACATGACTCTAGGGCGAGAGTGAAGTTCGCCACGCCCCTTATCTCGTTATTGTTATGAGCTCAATTTATATTATATTATCAATGTATGTTTGTGGGGCGTATGGGTGCATCCTAGATCTGTTATATGTTATATATTATATGTTATATGCTATATGTTATTTGATGATTGATGCTGCGTGCATGCACGTCCTTCATAACTCTGGTAGGTCTCCCCTACAAATGTTGCCTTATGTGATTATGAATATGTTTATGATATGGCATATGTGTATGGGCTCGAGGTAGTTAGCTATAAAACTTATTCTATTATCCTGATTTATCTTTTGAAATGATTATGATTTCACTATCTTTCTTTCTCTTTATTTCGTATTCGCTTTTCAGATTCGTTTGCTTGTATATCGCTCACTGGCTTTTAAAGCTCACCGCATTTCTTTTCTCCCATGGCGGTATCTAAGCATTGAGCCGGGTATTGCTTTGGGATGAGTCTTTGTGTAGACTTACCTTAGAGATTTTAGCTTTGATCTTATGATGCCATTTAGACTTTATATTTTAGACATTTCATTTGGAGTTTATTTTCCGCTGGGACCTATGTATTGAAGTCATTTGACTTGGATTATTTCAATATTTATGTTGAGATTTCTTTTGGATATTTATGTTTGTTTTGATATGACACCATTACTTGTGATTCCTTTACCCTTGTCGGGTCGGGCGTTACAATTTATGGCATCGAGCCTGTGTTTACGACTTGTAGTCGGGACTGTGACATATGGAGCCTAGGTTTTGAGACCTTAGAGCTAAGGATTTGACCCGTGAGGATTTGGGTAGACTTTAGGATTCCTTCGCGTACTTCCATTTCGTATCTCACATTTGTTCATTTTGCTAATCGCTCGATGGTTCGAACTCGTACTCACCGGTAGCGTGGATGGAGACGGCGATGCTACTAACATGGATATCGCGATTGCTAATGCTCTCAACTCTCTTTTCCCGGTCTTACTACACCGAGATGATGGAACAGTGATCAATAACATTCGAATCGAATGGTGCTCGGGTAGTGGTGGAGGAAATCAACCCGTCGGTATTCACACTTGGCTCGAGCGTTTGAAGCTCAAGCCTCTTTCGCTTAGCACCGCCGCTACTCCCACCGAGGCCGAGGACCGGATCACTCATATTGAGAAGTCGCTTGAAGTCATGGGTTGTGGAGACGAGTTTAAGACTCGTTTGGTCGCATTCAAATTGGAAGGTGATGCTTTAAATTGGTGGAAGGCACTCAAACAAGCAAGAGGAGGAGATGCTTTTACGTGACTTGTACCGGACCGAGTTTCGGACTATCTTCTATAACCGTTACTTCCACGATGCCGAGCAAAGAAAGGTATGAGAGGATTATCAAGCAATCTACCGGTTTGATCATGAGAATTCCAATGAGTACATGAGTAGATTTATGAGGTTGGTGAGTTTTGTGGGAGCGATTGTTGGAGATGGTAGGCGTCAAGCTAAGCACTTCAAGTGGGGACCAAGAAGTGGGTGTTGGACCGATTGCTTAATATTGAGTATGAGAATGTGTCACCGCAATGACGCAGCTCGTAACATTGAGATCTTTCATGAGGTTTCGGGTTCCAACAAGCGTAATCGCGATGGTGATCGGATTCAAGGTAGGACTCAAGGCAATGACTATAAGGGAAATTCGGTAGGAGTTATGATTCGAGGAATCAAGTGGATAGGAGTTATGATCACGGGTCATCCAGAAGGAATGTTGACACCGGGCGCCCGAGACGAGGGGTCAAGATAATAAAAATGCCGGTAAGAATGGAAGTGATCGTCATAACCAAGGTAACAATAACCCGTTACAACAAGGATCACCACCGAGGAGCAAATCGTGGTCGTGCTTCAGATCTTCAGTCAACAGAGGATACGGTGAAGTTTTGCCACCCCACCTATTTGTACTACTTGTGGAAAGGCTCATCCGGTAGTGTTACAAGGCCACCGGTGGTTGTTTTGCTTGTGGCTCCACCGCTCACAAGATTAAAGATTGCCCTAAGAAGAACCCGCGATTCTCGAAACTACATCGTCGCCGACTACCATCGGACGTGTTTATGCTACTACTCGTAACCAAAGCGGAGCGCACTTCGTGTACCATTACGCACTCTTTTCATTGATGATTATGTTGTCTTCGCTTTATTTGATACCGTGCCACACACTCCATTATATCTATCACATCCGCTAAGAAACTTAATATGAAGCCCAAACCATTAACAAATCACTTATCGATTTCACGCCTATGCAAAACCACGTGATCATTGATCATAAATACGTTAAGTGTCCTCTTCGTTTTGATGATCGTATTCGCTTTGCAAATCTGTATCCTCTCGATATGGTCGACTTTGATATCATTCTAGGCATGGATTGGTTGGCTTATCATAGAGCTTCAATCGACTGCTATGCTAGAACGGTGATCTTTGGAGACGTAAAACATCCCGAATTCGTTTATCATGGTTCTCAACCTCTTAAATCCGTTAAACTCATTTCTGCTATGAAGGCACGGATCATGATTGCTCATGGATGCCAAGGTTTTCTAGCATCTGTTAAGGACACATCTTTGGAGAGTCCTAACATTGCAAATCTTCGGTTGTTTGCGAATTTACCGACGCGTTTTCCCGATGAACTCCCCGGTCTTCCCCGCCAGAGAAGTTGAGTTTAGCATTGAGTTAATTCTCGTGCCGAACCGATTTCAAGGCTCCGTGATCGCATGGCACTGTGAGAATCAAGGAGTTGAAGGAACAAATGCAAGAGATGATAGAAAATGGATTTATTCGCCCAAGAGTTTCTCCATGGGGTGCACCTGTCTTGTTTGTGAAGAAGAAGGATGGAAGCATGCGCCTATGTATCGACTACCGTGAACTCAATCGATACCATTCGTAACGTTATCCTCCGCCACGTATTGATGATTTATTTGATCAACTACAAGGAGCTAAGTTCTTTTCAAGATTGATTTGAGGTCTAGTTATCATCGCCACGTGTGAAGGAGCAAGATGTTCCTAAGACCGCTTTCGTCAGATATGGTCATTACGAATTCCTAGTTATGCCTTTTGGTTTGACCAATGCTTTCTTGTGTTTATGGACCGATGAATCGTGTTTTCCATGAGTTTCTCGACAAGTTCGTTATTGTTTTCATCGACGACATTTTAGTTTACTCCAAGTCTCAAGAAGAGCATGAAGAACATCTTCGGATAGTTTTGGAGATTTTGAGGAAGAAGAAGTTGTACGCCAAATTTTCAAGCGCGAATTTTGGTTAAGACAAGTCGCGTTCCTTGGTCATATTGTATCACCGATGGTATCACCATGGATCCGTCTAAAGTTGAGGCTATCACTAAATGGCCAAGACCTACGACGATGATCGAGGTCGAGTTTTCTTGGACTTCTTGGTTACTACAGACGTTTTGTTGAAGGTTTCTCTCGCTTAGCTCTACCCCTAACCCAACCGATGAGGAAAGGTGAAAAGTTTGTATGGACGGATGAACGAGAGAAGAGTTTTGAAGAGTTGAAACGAGATTGGTGTCGGCCCTATTTTGACTCTTCCAACCGGTTCGGAGGATTTCAAATTCTGATGATGCATCTAAGAAAGGATTAGGGTGTGTTTTGATGCAACATGGAAAGGTAATAACTTATGCTTCGAGGCGCCTAAAACCTTATGAGGAGAATTACCCAACTCATGACCTTGAGTTAGTGCGGTGGTGTTTGCGTTGAAGATCCGGAGACATTACTTGTATGGAGAGACGTGTGATATATTCATCGATCATAAAAGTCTCAAGTATATTTTCACCGAAGGAACTTAACATGAGACAAATAAGATGGTTAGAACTTAAGGATTATGACACCAACATTCAAGACCATCCGTAAGGCTAAAGTAGTTCGACGACTTAGCCGAAATCGTGCATTCTTGCAAGTATCGAGATTGAGCCTAGGATTATTCGTGACTTAGAGAGTTTGGATGTTGAGTTATGTGTGCGAGGTTTTGATGGATTGGGCAAGTATGAAGGTGGAGTCGAACCTTATATCGCAAATTAAAGAGGCTCGAAAGATGACGGTATTGTGGGCCGTGGCGCAAAATGTTGAAGAAGTAAGGCAGGACGGAGTTTAAGGTTGATAATGACGGTATTGTATGGTATGGAGATAGGCTTTGTGTTCCCAATGATCGTGTACCATTGAGAAAGTTATGATCAAGCTCATAGTTCTCCTTTCACTATCCATCCCGGTTCTACCAAGATGTATAGGATTTGAAGCAAGATTTTGGTGGAGCGGCATGAAGCAAGATGTGGCGATGTTTGTGTCGAAGTGTATGATTTGTCAAGAAAGTTAAGATTGAACCTCAAAGGGCTAGTGGATTATTACTGACCATTGGATATTCCAACATGGAAGTGGGATAAGATATCTATGGATTTTGTGATGGACTACCTCTTACTCGGAAGAAGCACGATGCGATTTGGGTAGTTGTTGATCGACTAACCAAATCGCTCATTTCTTGCCAATCGGGAAGGATTATGGTATTGGTAAATTGGCGGAGATTTTTCAAACAAGAGATCGTTAGACTTCATGGTACTCCGGCATCTATTGTGTCCGAGCAGAGATCCGCGTTTTACTTCTCGTTTTCGGAAAGGTTTGCAAAAAGCTTGGGGTACTCGACTTAATTTTAGTACGGCATTTCATCCTCAAATGATGGTCATCGAGAGGACTATATGCACCTTAGAGGATATGCTAAGGGCTTGTGCTTTAGAATGGGTGGCGTTGGGATGAATATTTATGTTTAGTAGAGTTTGCATATAACAACAGTTGGCATGCTAGCATTAAGGCGGCACCGTTTGAACTTCTTTATGGAAGGAAATGTAGAGCACCTATTTGTTGGGATGAAGTAGGTGAGCGCTTGATTGAAGGTCCGAAATGATCGAGATCACTAATGAGAAAGTAGTCATTGCTAGAGAAAGGTTGAAGGAAGCTAGGTCTCGCGAAAAGTTATGCCGACAAGCATCGTCGTGATTTAGAATTTCGGGTTGGAGATCGTGTATTTTTGAAAGTTTCGCCCTTTAGAGGCGTGAAACGTTTTGGAATCAAGGGCAAGCTCGGTCCTCGATTTATTGGACCTTTTGAAATTCTAGAACGATAGGAGAAGTTTCATATCGATTAGCACTTCCGCCTCGGTTATCGCATGTTCATGACGTTTTCCATGTATCACCCTAAGGGATACAACTATCATCCGTTACACGTTGCTTCTTATCCGTTTGATCAAATTCAATCCGATATGTCTTTATCTCAAGAACCGAAGCTATTTTAGAAAGACAAGAAAGAGTTATGAGAAATAAAGTCATTCCATTCGTTAAGATTCTTTGGAAAATCATCCGAACTTGAGGCTACTTGGGAAACCGAGGAGTCGATGCGAGCTAGTTATCCTCATTTCTTTGAATAGTTTGGTATGTTCTCATTTCGCTTTCATTTTTCGTTTGTTTCATTTCAATTTTCGAGACGAAAATTTTCTTTAGAAGGAAGAATTGTAAAACCTGAAAATCTAAAATCTGATTAAAGACTAAAATACCCTTGGAATCGAAATTTATAAACTACGTAAAATACATTTACATCATTTAATGAATTTAAAACTAAACTGGAAAATAAATAAAACCTAACTAAAATATATTACGGGATCGATTTTGGTACAACGAAGATTGGACATTTCGCAAATAACTTGGGCCGTGTTGTTTTGTGTCGTGTGGATTCAAGAGCCCAAGGGCGTGTGTTTGTTTGAGTTCGGTTGGGCCAAGCCGAAAACCCAAGGCCTCCTCAAGCCTAAACTAAAAATAATACTACTATATATACAACACATAAACACAAAAGTGAAACCCTAGTTTATTGTTGCCTCTCTTCTTTTCTTTTGCTCTCTACTCGGCCGAATACTTACACCCTTGGTGTCGAGTTTTTGCTTCAACCAAGTCAAGGTATAACCTATTCTTGTATTCGTTTGATGTACCTTATGTTATTGTATTGTAACTTGATTCGTTTGGTCGACTTGTGTTTCCTTTTTCTTTGTGTCGAGCCGAATAGAACCAAAACAAGGCGAACCATACGATTTAAACCTTAAAAGTATTAAAGAGCTATGTACGTAATATGTAATATTGAATCGGCTCATGGCTATGTCGAGTTGCATAAGGACCGAACCTTATGTGTTATAACCGAACCATGCATATAATTCGACTAAAGTGTAAAACATGATAACTTGAATGAGTAAGTACGTAGATGAGTTAAGACTTGCGTAATAACCTATTAATTGAAACCCTAAGTTGAACCGAACCACATATGAGTTTTAAAAGTATATTAAGTAAGTAAAGGTCATGTAAAAGTAAACCCTAGTTTGATATGTAAACTGAATAAGGTATGCCAAACCCTAATGTTTTGTGAATCGTGTCTCATATGCGTGCGTTTTTATAAGTCAAGTGAAATTGTAAGTGTGTAAACGTGTAATTAATACGAGTAATAAGTAACTTGTATGTCACATAAAATCATAAACGTGTATGGTGAAACATAAAAAGGAAAGATTGTTTTATGACGTGTTAGGTTAAGTAACGAGTAATTAAAAGACGTAACATGTAAGTAAATGCATATTAATGAGATATTAAAGAATGAGAAAACCCTAGAACATAAACGAGAGTCGATTAGGGTTTTGAAACTAAGTGTGTATTAATTCGTTATTTCATGTGTGAGTTATGACGTTTAAACTATTTTCACATTTAACCCTAAACTTTAATAAATGACATAATGAACCCAAATCTACGATATTAATTATAAAACCCTAAAGTACTAAGATCATTAAATATATTAAGTATAAACACCAAATATTAAAAGATCATTTCGACGATTATGGAATCATAAATAACATGTACGACCGTTAATGTGTATAGGTCCTGTGAAGAAGAGTAATCCTTTGCTTTCCTTGTTTTTGCTTTTCGATCATTTGCTTTGGAATAAGGTACAGATATTCTGACCTTTTCAGTAAAGGTTTCCTATAACGTTTTCTTTTCGTTAACTTTTATATTAGGATTTCCTAAGCCTTTGCTATGAACTCTAATGTGTCTATTTGGGCTATTGCTTATCTGAACTTTGATTTTTGAATCATAAAACATTGATTTTGAACTATATGATATGAAACCTTTGATTTTGAAAACATGACTAAACATTTGATAAAGTATGATCTATGTCAGTTATGACATTCTAATTTGACCTAAGATAGTTTGACACCCGAGCCAATTATTAACTAGTCATGGGGTTCCATGTCCGTGTCAAGAATGCACTTCGACATGACTCTAGGGCGAGAGTAAAGTTTCGCCACGTCCCTTATCTCGTTATTGTTATGAGCTTAATTTATATTATATTATCAATGTATGTTTGTGGGGCGATGGGTGCATCCTAGATCGTTATATGTTATATATTATATGTTATATGCTATATGTTATTTGATGATTGATGCTGCGTGCATGCACGTCCTTCATAACTCTGGTAGGTCTCCCCTACAAATGTTGCCTTATGTGATTATGAATATGTTTATGATATGGCATATGTGTATGGGCTCGAGGTAGTTAGCTATAAAACTTATTCTATTATCCTGATTTATCTTTTGAAATGATTATGATTTCACTATCTTTCTTTCTCTTTATTTCGTATTCGTTCTTGTTTCGTATTCGTTTTGCTTGTATATCTGCTCTTTGGCTTTTGAAGCTCACCGCATTTCTTTTCTTCCGCGGCGGTATCTAAGCATTGAGCCGGGTATTGCTTTGGGATGAGTGTTGTGTGGACTTACCTTAGAGATTTTAGCTTTGATCTTATGATGCCATTTAGACTTTATATTTTAGACATTTCATTTGAGTTTATTTTCCACTGGGACCTATGTATTGAAGTCATTTGACTTGGATTATTTCAATATTTATGTTGAGATTTCTTTTGGATATTTATGTTTGCTTTGATATGACACCATTACTTGTGATTCCTTTATGTTACAATGATTGTTCCTTGTTTCCCATGATGGACTATTGACATTGTGGGTGGTTCTCTATTTAATGAGAAAGTTGGTGAGTGGGAGGTTCTTGGTGGTGAATGCTCTAATGAATAGAGATTTGGGTGAGGAAGAGGCTCGTTAAATCTATGCTCAAGGAATGAGGACTTAGATGGCTTGCTAGAGTTAGCTATATTTGGTTTTGAACTAGATGACCCTTTTCTAGCCCAAAAGGTTTGATGCTAATCCTTGCGGTTCTCCTAGCAATTGTTGAATGAGTTTGTTGAGGTGGGATTCTAGCATTGTTATCTCTTACGGGAGATGATTCAGTGGATGAAATCTCATGAATCATGTGACCCTTTCTTTTGGATTTGCCTTTGGTTGAAGAGTTGTTGCTAAGTGCTTTGGTCATGGTGATGGTAAAGATGCAATATAAGCTTCTAATCACTGAATTTTAAGAGCTAGGTGAGAGTGATGATTTAACCTTAGGAGTGTTTGGTTTATAAAGGATGATTTTGAATTAGTGAATTAAATTCTTGGCCACTAAGAGGATTAAGCATGCACTTAGGATATTGATCAGCTCTAGGGAGATAATAAATGTAAGCTAAAGGTGGTTAGATAACCAAAAGGTGGCTTAAAATTGAAGAGGAAGGCGATTTAAGCTTTCTGCGACCACGGATCCCATGGATCCTCTCACTGAGGATCCGGTGGTTATAAACTGAGGATCCGTCATCGATGATTCTAGGTGAAATAATTATGCTTTTTGAAAGGTCTAGTACTTATGTATCTCGAGGTTTTGACTTAATTTGGAAGTCTTGAGTGGTGGATGTCTTAAATGCTCAACCATAAGGGGTGATGGTGCTTAATGACGGTTTTGGGTAGGAAAGTTCACTTTAGGTAGTCTAACTAAGTGCTTGAGACAAATATCATTTGAATTGAGATGAAAGATGGTGGAATTTAGTCCTAAAAGTCAGATGAAGCCTTAAAAAATTTACTAAAATCTTAAAATAATAATAAAAAATAAAAAATGAAAAACTAGTTTTGAGCCTAATTTTGAGTCAAAAGGGATTAAAACCAATTTGCTAAAATTGATGGATATATCAAACTAAGTGTTATGAGATGTGATAAATAATGTGTGAGCGTTGGAGCGGAAATATGGTGAGTTTTGATGAGTTGATAAATCAAAAACACTTTGAAATATATCCTAGGTAAGCCATGGGTGAGTGTGAGGATTTCAAATGTTTGAGGAAGACTTAGTTGGCTCTAATGTCTTATGTTTGACTAGTGTGAGGTGATCTAGTGAGCTGTTTTGATGTAAGCAAGTATGTATTGCTCATCTGTAGTCACGGATCCCATGGTTCCCTTCTGGGAGGGATCCGCTAGTTATAATTCAGGATCCGCCTCTGCGGATCGAGGCTTTCAAAATGTGCCATTTGCATTCTTAAGCAAGTGCTTCTCTTAGTTATTTCTATAAGGACTAAAAGGGGAACATATCAAGTATAACGCATAGCGAATGTGGGACAACTAAAAGTTCCTAAAAATGAGTGACGACGACTACTTGAATGTTTTCAAGGAGTCGTAAAATCTCATTATACATGTTCCTAAGTTAGGATTGTTAAGTGCCAAGTTATGGCAAGACCTACATGTATAACATATTGGATTTCATAAACACGTCAACACATACATTAAAGAGGCGTATGGAATGAGTAGAGAGAGAAAGTGAGATGTTCTAGTGAGAGAAACACATAGAAGGTTAGATTACCAAATGAACATCCAACCATCTCACTTGTGGGAAGAGGGATATTTATACAAATGACTACGCCTCCTTTGGTGTGGATCGATCGCATACGGTGGGTAAAGACCCGTCCTTCTTCCACGGTGATACTCTAAACTATTCTACGCTACTGACTAACTAATTAACTACTAAATAACGTAAACAACGACAAGTCTACGAGCTAACAAATGCTAGACCATTATTGGGGTGACCGACACTTTCACATAGAATTTCCAATTCCTAACAATCTCCCCCTAAGGGAGGTCACCCCATGAAATACATTTTGCATCCTAGCATTCTATCTTTGTCTTAAGCTCTGAGCTCGTAGACTTCAATTCTTCAAGTTTCGCAATCTTTGTGCTTTAGTAGCGATTCTTCAAAGTCCGCATAGTTTTGTACTTTTAGTGGATGCCTTTAATTGATCCACATCTTTGATGATCTTCGAGCTTTCTTTAAGATCATCAGCCATAGTAAATCTTTGGATCACCCTTTATTGTGTTGCCATCATGTGATGTTGTGACTTTTGGACCGACATGCTCTGTTAGGAATTGGAAATTCCATGTTAAAGTGTCGGTCACCCCAATTATAGTCTAGCATATGTTAGCTCGTAGACATGTCGTTATTTACGTTACTTAGTAGTTAATTAGTTAGTTTGTAGCGTAGTATAGTTTAGTGTAACACCGTGGAGGAAGGATGGGTCTTTACCCATCGTGTATACGATCCAGGGCCGTCGGAGGTCGTTTAGTTTGTAACCTATAAATACCCTCTACCTTCCAAGGTAGAGGTTGGAAGTTCTAATCTAACCTTTTACACTTTTGTTTATCTCTAGAATTCCCTCTACTCTCTTCATCTCTAACCATGGCATTCATATACTATCATCATCCTAGACCACCGAATCATCTAAACAACATAAAATTCACGATCCTACAATTGGCATCGAGCGTGTTTTGTTTTGGGTCGATTCAAATGGTTTCTTGATGCGGTTTGTGTGGTTTGATTAAATGCAGTTGTGTTAACAAGTTTTCATGTTGGTTATGTATGGTCGAATATGGTTTTATGATATGCTAACTGTTGGTTTTTAATGTCATTTGGTCAATCGGTTTTAAGTTTTCATTTGGTTTTAAGTTTTCATTTGGTCAATCATCCTTGGTCACATTTTAATGGTCTCATTCTTTCTTTGTTTTTTCATATATGCGAGTTGTGCTATCATTCTTGGTCACGCTTTTGATGGTCCTGCTTCTTGGTTTTCATAAATGCTAGTTGTGTGATTGGTGGCGTTTTTCATATAAGCGAGTTGTGTACTACCTCATTTTTGAATGAGTGTTGCCATCGTGTCCAGATTCATTGAATATGCTATGCGAGTTGTTAAACATTTTTTAATGTAGAGCGAGTTGTGGTATTCTTGGATGCGAGTTGCGTACCGCTACTTTCGATCCAGATTCATTGTATTTCAAAAGCGAGTTGGTCATGAATAATGCGAGTTACTTAACTTGCATATGTTAAATCTGCACTTGCTTTTGAGCGAGTTGATCTTGATGCGAGTTGAGTCAAAGCAAGCGAGTTGCATATTGATGCAATGAAAGCAACTTAATTGATGCAATGAAAGCGATACGTTTTATCAATGTTTTTGAATGATGCGAGTTGTGTATGCAAAATCTAAAGCGAGTTGTCTACTTGCATTACTAAATGCGAGTTGTTAACTATGGTCATGAAGCGAGTTGTTAGCCAGATAATGAATGCGAGTTGACTGATAAGGGGAAGAATATGAAGCGACTTGTTGACTAGAGAAGTTAAGGGTATGCAGTTTGTGTAAAAAGAAAGGGATGATTTTTGATGTAAAGACACTCATACCATACTTCAAAACATGTAGCATCGTTTTCAACACCAAAGAAGAACCAAATGAATTACAAAATCAATGACACAACCATGACCTAATGCTAAAGAACTTATTCAAGATCATTCACAATAGGCTAAATCTACATCAACAATATCAACAAACTCTTACATCTATCGGAACAAAGACAATCTTTACTCAACACTCATATCATAACAATAATTGATCTCAAAATGGTTCATGCTCTATCATTATTAGACTCATCTCTCATTGAACCAAGCTCATCATCGATCCTTATTTATGTCCACTCATCACAACTATTCGAACACAATAAAGATGGGTCCATTAACGGTTGTTATGAACCCTCTTTGGTTCGTTCAAAACTCATCAACTATATCAAATTAATTGTCAAATGAATCTCGGTTTCTCATAAGTCGTTAAACTCAAAAGGTTTATCAAGACCAAGGGTCCGAAGCACGACTTATGAAATCATCACAGATCCAACTTGTTGAAGACTCGCTTCATTTACTATCCAAAACTAAAATGAAAAGATGATAACAAAACATGTTATATCTTGTTCATTTGTTCGTTGTTAATGATACTTTAACTATATGCATAATTAAACCTACCTTTGGTTCGCTCGTGAAGCCTTCTCTAGCCATCTCGTGGCGAATGAGTGTCAATCGAATCTATAAGCCCTAAACCATCCCGTGGCGGGCAACATCAAACCATCCCCGTGGTGATGTGCGCTTGAGTAATTAATTCATGCGTTTTGATTAGAAGCGAAAAAGGGGTCGAATGGTTTTTGTTGATTGGAGCGTTTTGGTGATGTGATAGCGGTGATGAGAGGTAGATTATTTTAATGTTAGAAGTTTTAGGGTTTTGTGATGAGTATGTTTAGATATTGAGGTGACGGAAATGATAAAGAGATATTATGGTTTGTAAGCGAGAGTTTGTATGATCATGTTGTTATGTGGAGGATTATTAGGGTTGTGAGATACTTTGTGGTATTTTATAACTCCTAATAATTAGGTCTTGTGCTATATGGTGATATGGACCGAACAGATGCTAACCCTTTTGTTCATGGGCCGATGCGGGTTTACTTGATTTTGGGCCAGATTCTGTTTGACATTGTATCGTGGGCCTAAGCTCGGATCTGTTGATGTGTTTATCTGGCGTGAGTAATGGACCGTGTACTTTAAGCTTGATTTGTAGAAGAGTAATATATGTTGATTGGTATCATCTACTCGATCTCAAGTGAATGTCTTTAAACTGATTTAATATTAATGTTACCGGCTAAATCGCGAGTCTCATTCTACATATGGATTAGTTTACTCTTTTTGGACACTTCAATAAGTTCCGTTTTAAAAGATCTCAATGATACAAATATTTAAACCATCAGTAATTGTGGGAAGTGGTGTATTATGTTGTTTATTGGGCTACTAGTGGACTTGGAATGAGACAATCTTGCATTTGGGCTTGACGGCTTTGGAAGTGGAACTAATTCCATAGGCTGGTGAGATTATTTTATGGGGCTTATGTTGTGATCAGGTTTTGGATTATAAATTACTTGGGCTTTCAATTTTGGAACGGGAGTGTGCTTGAATATATGTGATGATTTGGATTTGGATGAAGAAAAATGGGCTTCTCTAAATTGGATTGTATTTAAGTAACTTGACGATAAGATTTGCTGAAGAGATTTAACGATGAGACTTGTGATAATGTGTTTTGATGATGAGATATGCTATGAAATGGAGATTCTTTGTGGCATACAGTTTGATACTTTGATATATACGTTTTCACGATGAATGTTTTGATATATACTTTTTCACGCTTGAATTGTTATTGGAACTAAGTTGACTACGGGGTTGTTTGTACGGTAGTTCTTATTTGGATTTGAAGTGAGGTTTTCTGGGCGTGTTTACTTATTTCGTCCTCTTTCTTTCTACCATTCCGCGAAGATGACTTGTTTGGGCGTTTATAGAGGGTGATAAAGACTTGGCTATTTAGTTGCGTTTGTGATTCTTTCACACTTAACCCACAACGTAGCTATCACTTCGGTGTCTTACTCAGTTGAGAATGTCAAGAGGTTTTGTACATTGGGTACACCGTTTCTTGTTCACAAGGATTAGTACAAGTTTAAGTAACAAATCTGGGGAAGTTTACTTCATTCTCAAGTTTGGCATATCGGGTTTACTTCGCCATGTTGTCACTACAATAGCCGACAGAATGCGTGAATGATGTGTTTACCAAAGTGTTGATTGGATGGTTAATGATAATGTTGATGTTGGATTATGAACCGCTGATGAACCGCTGCATGTTCCCCTAAAACAGATATTCACGAAACCAAAGTCGTCATAACACATTCAAGTCGACATTGTTTACGGTTTTGTCTTGATTTTGTAAAATCCATGAAGAAACTATTTCGGTTTAAATCATAGACTTGTAAAATCCGTAACAATGGAAACATCATGGTAAAAGTAAAGTGCATTTCGGATCTATCTTACGGTTTATTCTTGGTTTTGTAAAATCCCATGAAGAACCTATTTCTCGGTTTAAACCATAGAATTGTAAAATCCGTGATGATGGAACCATCACGGAGAAAGGAAAGTGTAGGTCGGGATCCTTTCGATGCTAGTGCTACGGTTTCTACTTGAAGAAGGGATAAAAGGGTGTACTTCATGAATTGGATGTGTGTTTGGATATTCGTCGTGGCAGTTTGGTTATTACATGGTTTTACGGAGTTATGTGCTTTTAACCATGGTCGGGATGAAACCATTATCATACTTCACTTAAAATGTCAAAGGAGGCTAGATTTGAGCTTTTAACCAAGAAGATGTGACAACGGAGTTAATTCACTATTTTTTATTTGAGGTTGAAGTGAAATATCACGGGCGAGTGTACTTAGTATCTGAAGGTATCGGGGATGGTTGGATGAAGATTCTTCATGATCCTTGTTCGAGCTTATTATTAAAAATGAAGACTTGGAAATCTAGTTATTGTTGGGTGTCTTTTACCTTTTCTTTTACCACTTGGGGGAATTGGGCTCATACCACCACAAAATAACTATCACTTTAAGGAGTTACGTTGTAGTACCCAGTGTCGCATTCAATTGTGGATTTTCAAGAGGTAATGTACGTCTTATACTTGATGTTGGTTGGTTGAAGAGTATAGAGTACATAGAGAGTACTTAGAGATGCTAATGGAAATCGGCACCGCTCTTTGTTACATATGTGCAAGTATAAGTCACGAGTTCGGGTTAGTTTACTTCAGGGTCAAATTCATCATATTGGGTTTTCTCCATCAACTGTCACGACAAAGAGCCTACTGAATGATAATGGGGTTGATTATAAGTTTGCCAAGAGATGATGAAAAGAGAGAGATCATGACGTATGAACACAACAATTCATGCCTCGTTTTCTAAAGAAAAGAAAAGTGTACATTTCAGTGCGCTTTATCTTTAAAAGAAGAGAAATCTTCTTATGACGTTTGAACACATCAGTTCGTGCCTCGTTCCTCAAAGAAAAGAAATGTGTACGCTTCAGTGCGCATTATCTTTGTAAGAAGAGAAATCTTCTTATTTATGACCATTCTCATCAACATGCTTCATGCTTTTTCCATGCGCTTCAGTCATCAAGTGAACCGGACTACTGTTGATTGTTTTCTTATTCCACTTGCTCAACTATAATGACGATGGAGACATCATGTGCTAATTGTGCGGGAGAGAAGTGTGAATAGAATACATTTGGATGACAATCACTTGTTTAATCAAGAATGGCATCTCCGTATGCAATTCTTGAGGGGGAGAAGAAGTGTGAATTGTTTTGTATGATTGATTGATATTTGAGAATATATGGTCAAACGGCTCCTAACTCATGTAAGAACCGAGCTTCTTCTAATCGGATCATCTTCACATGTAGTTTCTTCTAAGAGCCGTTGGTTGACATCTTCTCATGGACTGATGAGTTTATCGACAAAGTTCTTCCGGTTAATGCTTCACGTGCACATCAACATGATGATTCCGAACGACCGTCTGTTCTTGTTTGATGTGATTGTTTGCTTGGTGTTACCATTTCGTGTGTTCGTTGCGGGCTGATTGCTAACTTCCTTGACGAACATCTTTCTGTTCTTGTTTGATTGGGAGGGATTTTAGTTAAGGGGATTTGCAAGATGTAAGTTAATTGGGATACTTTTTGGTGTGATGAAGATGTTAACTATTTATTCCCAACCGGAAAATCTTGAAGAAGGTCGAGTCTGATCATTCTACATTTTACGCTACATGTTAGAAGACTAAAGACGAGTTGCATTTGATTATCTAAAGACTTCTTCTTAATCGGGCATTTATCAAGCAGATTGTCGGTTTAGGGAGAGCACTAATTGGGAGAGAGTTATAAGTCGATTCAATCCCAATTAGACTTGCTCATATTATTTAGATGATGACTCGAGATGTTGATATTGACTATTGTAATATTACAATTGCACTATTGAATAATAATCCGCTCTTTGGTATTCCTTTGCCAAATCTTCACGGATTATTGTTCATGAAAAATGATCCACTCTTTGGTATTCCTTTACCAAATCTTCATGGATTATTGTGCACTCTGTAAATCAACCACATGAACATTAAGGAAAATGACTTCCTCATCCGCTTGAAGACATTATTAGTGAATCTTCCAGATCAGTCTCTATATGTATATCTTTAGGAAGAGGGAGTTGATGTTGAGGAATCATTTGTTCCGGTTCATTAAGTGGGTCAATGTACATCCGGTTGTACATTTATTCACGTGTTGGACATTTGACACAAATTGATTACTTCGGAGTTAATCATTTATCACTTATTTGAGATTGAAGTTGACTTTCACAAAGGCGTGTTCTTATTTGATAATTTTCTCGGGCTTAAGAATTTGAGTTGAAGACTTGGTTTATCTAGTTACCAAAGTGATGAGGTGGATGGTTGAAGACACAGTTAACTATCACTATTAGGAGTTACTTTGTTTTACTCGATGTCACACGATATGACGATGTGGATAATCGCAAGAGGTGTTAATGTCTCATACTTTGTTTGGGTAGTGAGTACTTAGAGATTTACTTGAAGCATAAATTCTCGACACCGTTCTTCCATCATTGGGTGCAAGCTTAAGATACAAATGTGGGAAAGTTGACTTTAGTTTCAAGTATGGTATATCGGGTTTTCTTCATCAGTGGTCACTTCAAATTGTCTACATAAGGGTTGATAAAAATAGTCAGAGAGAGTCTTCAGCAAGTTGATTCTCACAAGAGTTCAAGTGTTCTTCTCATAAAGATTTCAAGTATTTGGGCTTATACTATGTTGTTGATTCTGAAGTGTCTAAACTAGCAAAGGGGGAAGGAGACAAGCATATAAAAGCATAACAAGTACACATGATGAACTTAATACTTCTAAGTTATTGAAGTTATTCCGGGAAGACAAATGTCATGACCGCAAAGAAACTCAGTGTATCTAGTAGCTTCTAGTGTTCTTGTTCCAACTACGTGGGGGAAGAGATGTAAGAGAAAGTTTCTGAAGATAAAAGAGGTACACAATTATGACATATTCATGGGAGATAAATGTATGACATGAGGGAGGTGTTATAAGTTATTCTTTCGGTAGGAATGTGTGTACTTGATTCTTGAGCTTCATACACGATCATCGGGGAAGAAAAATGTGAACATTGTGGAGGTGTTTTCATTCCCTCATGATGTGTATTCGGAGAGCTCTTGGGTATTGGTGTACTTGGGTTCTTGAGCTTCATACACAATCACCGGGGAAGAAAAATGTGAACATGGGAGGTGTTTTCATTCCCTCATTATATGTATTTGGGAGAGTTCTTGAGCACTATACAAAGAGACCGATCGCATCAATTCAACTACTTGGGGAATGGTTCTCTTGACACCTTTTGGAATGGATTGCTTTAGACTTTAGTGGAAAAGGAATTTGAGAAGATTATTTAAGTGTGGGATGAAGCGTTGTTGTTATTCTATTGGATGGTATAACCCGAATGGAGATCCTCGATTATCGTTCTTAAATGGAGCAACGGATTTATGATAATGGTGTGCTTCCTTGTGCACTGGCTAAAGCAAGCTTGAAATAGAGCTTGAATCGCTCAACATAAGGATTTTCGGTTTGGGGAAGTTGCCAAAGTCTCTCTTTCTCAAAGGCTCATGTTCAATCTTCTATTCGGAGCCTCGGAAGCTTTGGTGGTGGAAATTTAAGAGATGACGAATTCTATCTTCTACGACGTCTTGTTCGATATCCTTATCTACTCGTCAGATCATCATCTTCTTAAATTATATCATCTACTCTATCTTTGTATATATTTTTCAGAAATACCAAATACAAAAATATAAAACCAGCAAAAGAAAATAGAAAAATATAAAATCTTCAAAAACCCATAAAAATCAGAAAAAATTTGAAAAATTCCAAAAATATGTTTTCTAATGACATGTCTTCTGGTATCGATAACATCTGCGGTCTTAGAAATGTCATTCAATAATGGCACGGGACCATAGATGAAGTTCGAGCAGGAGGTGTAAATATTCTTTTTCAAAACATGTCTCAAAATATGGCTTGCAGTTACTTCAGACTGTAACCCGCTCTTCAAAATTATGGTTTGCTATTATTTCAGATAGCAACCCGCTCTTCAAAGAAAGGAAAGTGTTGCGCTAAACCAATTTTCAAATATTTCGTGAACTTATCCTAAAACAAAATGAGGAAAGTATGTCGAAGGACTGCTGTTCCTACACAAATGTTTTTCCGTCTAAAGATTATTCAGAAAAATATTTGTTGATTTCAAAAATGGTGGTAAATGAGTTGCTTGAAAATCAATCTAATTCAGAGTTTTCGAAATAAATTGAAAACTCAATCAATGACTTCAGCGCTTTTAAACTTTTCAAAAAAATTGATTCATTGATTGAGGAGGATAATGTTTTTAAAATATACATCATCTAAACGGGCTTTCTTAATTATCCTAATATGCTTAATTAAAAATGATGTTAACCTATGTTGAAGGACTAGGTGCCTAGGATATGATTGCTAGGATTAGATGATTAGAGTTTGATGAACACATTATTCCCATACATTTATATGATCTGATTGATATGTTGCATTGACTTTTATTAGTCGATTGTTGTTTGGGTGATGTCGACCACCATATATTTGTATGTGTGTTCACTAACATATGCGGTATATTGGTATAAAAGAATGTTCGATCCGGATCCACAATTGAAGATGATTGGATGCCGAAGGAAAGGGTAACTATATCTTGGGTTGACAAATGAAGAAACGGAGCTTAATTGAACTTCTATAGAGTTGGCATAAATGCAACGTGAAGAAGTCTCACCAGTGTCGTGAGATGGTTTTTCTTCCAAACCCTACAAAGAACAACAACGGAAGCTTCTCAAGCACTAATGTATCTTTGTGCAGAATAAGTAGTAGATGATACCATTTTCTTAAAACAATTTTGAAAATCTTGTTTTGAAAATGGAAAAGTATTGTTTTGAAAATAAATTGAACTTAAATTTTGAAATCAACGGACTTCTTTTTATAAAACCTATGTCACTCAATTATCGACTTGGTCATCTATTGAGGAGAGTGATTTAAAATATAATATTTTCAAACAATATTTCTTCATAAAAGTTCCGGTTTATGCGTTAAAATGTGGTGATCTAAAGATTTAATGTTATGTCATGGTATGATTTTCTTTAAAACTCAAAGATCATCAAAATGAAATTTTTTCTGTTATTGTTTGATTGTGAAATTGTTTTATTTTACTAAAAGATCTCTTTAAACAATCATACCTGACACTAATAATCTTTAATGTCTTAAAATGGTCCTTATCTGTCATTTTTCAAAATCAAATCTTGCCACGTCTTTCCCCAAAATTTTCTAAATTATTTAAATCTTTTGGGATCACAAATCTCAAATGGTTTGAAATCTTTGATTGGGTGAGAGATCGTGATTTAAATCTCAAATTTGTTTTAATGGAATTGGTTTTAGTCCTTCAAAGGCACTCCTGCCTCCATGTGCCAAACGATTTCAATATACATAATGCACATGTTGAGGGGGAGCATTTATCCAAAAACAAGATGAGTTTTTAAATCAGACACATTTTCTCCCATGTTTTCTAAACCTTATTAAATCACTTGGGATCCAAAATCTCAAAGGGTTTGATATTTTTGATCGGGGGAGAAATTGTGATTTAGTAATGAAATTTGATAAAAGGTGATCGTTTTGATTCAAATGTGCATGCTGCTCTCCCTTGTGTGCTAAACGCTTTCGAAGCACATATTGAGGGGGAGCATTTTAAAAGAAAATAAACTTTCAAGGTACAAAAGCTTTTTAAAGTGATTTATAAAGTACCTTGATTGAGTTTTCAAATGGTTTTCTTAATGGATTTTGTGATCGTGGATGTGCTTCAAAATAACTCTTTCCTCTATGTGATAAAATGATTTCAAATATTCTATGCACATATTGAGGGGGAGAATTTACCAAAGAAAATCAAATGGCTTTTTCTATGAAAATTGTGATCAAAGAAAATATTTCAGAGTCCTCTTGCCTCCATGTGCTAAACAATTTCTAAATCATATGCACATGTTGAGGGGGAGGTTTTCTAAATGATCAAAACTATTAAGGTACAAAATGCTTTGATTTTATATCACAAGTACCTTGATTGATTTTCCAAATGATTTTTCAATTGGTTTCATGAAGGAAAGAACAATACCAAAAGACCGACCAATTTACTTTATGCATGGTGTTATAAGGATGGTTAGGTTAGGTATTTGTTCACGATCCGCCGTAACGGAGGGATCTACCGAGGACAATCCACTAGATAGTGTAGAGTCCTTAGGTATATTGAAAAAGGAGAAAATGAGAATATGGGAAGAGTGCGGATGAGACAGAGCTAGTCTTGGAATAAACCCAACAAGGTTCTAGTAATGAATTCTCGATAAGCTTGAAGGGTTGAAGAATGAAAAAGAAATGAATGTGAAAGGGTGAAAAGAAATAGCCCTCCAATAATTCAACCTTAGGGCGAAACGGGTTCAATACATATACTCTTGGTGTTTACTAAGGTAACACTGGTATTGAAGACAAGGCGTCATGGACCCGATGACGATCGCACTAAACTTCCCAAGCTACTCAAGTTCCTCTTAAAAGGGCTTGTTTCATTCTCACGGGAACCGACATAATATATTGACTTTCTCTTAGAGATTGTTGATATTGAAGAAGGAGACCCTCTCCTAGTCTCCGACATAGGAACCAAATGTGCACAATTGAGTCTAGAGCCACGAGATCATCAATAAATCTCATTAGGACCTTGTCAATGAAGACTCTGTTTCACACAATGTGGAAAGAGATTATATCTTTGAGTCCCGCATTATCCTTGTCGTATTGCGGTAACATCCGAGTGATATGCAATCATATTCACAATGAAGATGGAAAGCCTTCGGAGCCAACATCAAACAAGCTCACGGTGGGTGGCATGTGAGATCTATCCAATAGATCAACCATGTGACAACCGGATAGAAACGATGGGGATATTCAATCTTGAATCAACCTTGGTCCGGGAATGGAATTGGCGAATACTTTTGGAAAAACCATTCGATGTGCAAATCTTCTTTCTCTAGCACATCGAATGTGTATTCATGTTTTCAAACTCAAAAGTATCTCTCGATTGGAAAAAATACTTTTGGAAAACCGTTCGATGTGCGAATCTCTTCTTTACCTAGCACATCGAATGTGTACTCTTTTCAAATATAAAAGTATTTGTGATTGAAAATTGATCTTTCTCATAAAACCTTCGTCGTATTGCAAAACTCTTTCTTCTAAGCAATACGCAATTGTTTTTCAAATCATTTTTCAACAATCAGTGAATCTCAATTCGCTGGTTCACTCACTCCGTGTTGTCTTCTTTGAGATGTTCCGGTTTGAGAACGGCTAGAACAGTTGCGAAACCCTGTCAAGGAGATTCTTAGGAATTATACGATCACAGCAAGACTTGTACCGATCAACGGGAAGCGTGGGCGTGTACCTCAATTCAACGAAGTGATCAAAGACACTTTCGTGTGTTTTATTGCTAACTGTTGTTTGCAGGTACACTTGGACGGTTGCAGCTGATCAGAATTGAGGAGTCATTTCAAAGCCGCATGCTCACAGCATCCACACTTAATTTGAAGAAATCATGACTGGTGCTTATCTACAAAACCTGGCTCTGATATTTTTATACAATGTCTCTGCTACGCTGCTGCAAATATCATGAGCCAGTAAAGCTTCCGCTACTCTGATGGAAAGATGTCATGATCCAGAAATTGTGAGCATGTTGGTCCAAAAGTTACAACATCACATGATGGCAACACAACTATGGATGATCCAGAGAGATTTGTTGTGGCTGATGATCTCAATGAAAGCTTGAAGATCATCAAAGATGTGGATCAGTTAAAGACCTCCACTGAAAGTACAAAATAATCGGACTTTGAAGAATCGCTACTAATGCACAAGATTGCAGATTTGAAGAATTGAAGTCTACGAGCTCAAGAACAAAGTCAAGAATAGAATGCTAGGATTCAAAATGTAAATCATGGGGTGACCTCCCTTAGGGGGAGATTGTTAGGAATTGGAAATTCCATGTTAAAGTGTCGGTCACCCCAATTATAGTCTAGCATATGTTAGCTCGTAGACATGTCGTTATTTACGTTACTTAGTAGTTAATTAGTTAGTTTGTAGCATAGTATAGTTTAGTGTAACACCGTGGAGGAAGGACGGGTCTTTACCCACTGTATACGATCATGGGCCGTCGGAGGTCGTTTAGTTTGTAACCTATAAATACCCTCTACCTTCCAAGGTAGAGGGTTGGAAGTTCTAATCTAACCTTTTACACTTTTGTTTCTCTCTAGAATTCTCTCTACTCTCTTCATCTCTCTAACCATGGCATTCATATACTATCATCATCCTAGACCACCGAATCATCTAAACAACATAAAATTCACGGTCCTACATGCTCACACTTTCGGGATCATGACATCTTTCCATCGGAGTAGCGGAAGCTTTCTTTGGTTCATAATATTTGCGGCAGTAGCGAAGCATAGTATAAAAATATCGAGCCGAGTTATGTAGATATGCACTAGTCATGATTTCTTTAATTAAGTGTGGATCTTTGTGAGCATGCGACTTTGGATTGACTTCTCAATTACGATCGGTACAACCGTCAAATGTACTGCAAACAACAATTAGCAATAAAACACACGAAAGTGTCTTTGATCACTTCGTTGAATTGAGTACACGCCCACGGTTCCTCGTTGATCGGTACAAGTATTGCTGTGATCGGTATAATTCAAAGAATCTCCTTGACGGGGTTTCGCGACTATTCTAGCTGTTCTCTAAAGCGGAACATCTCAAAGAAGACAACAGGCGAGTGAACCGGTAATTGAGATTCAGCGATTGATGAAAAATTGATTTGAAAACAATCGCGTATTGCTTAGAAGAAAGAATTTTGCAATACGATGAAGGTTTTATGAGACGAGATCAATTTTCAATCAAAATACTTTTGTATTTGAAAAGTACACATTCGATGTGCTAGAGAAAGAAGAGATTCGCACATCGAGCGGTTTTTCAAAAGTATTTTTCAATCAGAGATACTTTTGTGTTTGAAAATGAATACACATTCGATGTGCTAGAGAAAAGAAGAGATTTGCACATCGAACGGTTTTTCCAAAAGTATTCGTCAATTCATTTCATGGACCAAGGTTGATTCAAGAGTGAATCGCCCCATTGTTTCTATCCAGTTGTCACAAGCTTGACCTTTCGGAAAGATCTCACATGTCACCCACCAAGAGCTTGTTTGATGTTGGCTCTAGAGGGATTTCCATCTTCATCGTGAATATTTAACATATCACTCGGATGTTCTGGCAACACCACAAGGATAATGCGTAGGAATCTTAATTTATTCTTACTTTCCACATTGTGTGAAACAACAAGTCTTCAATAATTTTGTATCCTAATAAGATATTGTGGATGATCTCTTGGCTCTAGACTCAATTGTGCACATTTGGTTTCCTATGCCGGAGACTAGGGAGAGGGTCTCCTTCTTCAATATCAACAATCTCTAAGAGAAAGTCGATAGATTATGTAGGTTCCCCGTGAGAATGAAACAAGTCCTTTTAAGAGGAACTTGAGTAGCTTGGGAAGTTTAGGTGCAGTGTGTCACTGGGTCCATGACGTCTTGTCTTCAATACCAGTGTTACCTTAGTAAACAACGTAGCATATGTATTGAACCCGGTTTCTGCCCTAAGGTTAAATTATTGGAGGGCTATTTCTTTTCACCCTTTTCACATTCATTTCTTTTTCATTCTTCAACCCCTTCAGTGCTTACCGAGACTTCATTACTAGAACCTTGTTGGGTTTATTCCAGTTCTAGCTCTGTCTCAGTCCGCAATCTTCCCGTATTCTCATTTTTTTCCTTTTTTCATCATACCTAAGAACTTCTACACTATCTAGTGGATTGTCCCTGGGTAGATCCTTCCGGCTCTGGTGGGATCGTGGGAATGAATACCTAACCTAACCATCCTTATAACACCATGCATGAAGTAAATTGGTCGGTCTTTTGGTATTGTTCTTCTGCCATTGAAACCAATTGAAAACCATTTGAGTAATCAATCCAGGTACTTGTGATATATGATCAAAGCATTTTGTACCTGAATTGTTTTTGATATTTCGAAAAGCTCCCTCAACATGTAGATCGCATGTTTGAAATCGTTTTGGCACATGGAGGCAAGAGGATTTGAAAATCTTCAGATTGAGAATTAAGAATTCACTTCTTTGATTAACATTTTCTAAGAATATCGACATCATTTTCTCGATCATAATTAGTATTTTAAATACTTTGTTAAAGATAATTTTGGGAAAGGATGTGGTTTTCAAAAAGTTGCTCCCCCTCAATATGTGCATCGAGATATTTGAAATAATTTTAACACATAGAGGAAAGGAGTTCTTTTGAAGTACATCCACAATCACAAAAGCCATAAAGAAACCATTAGAAAATCAATCAAGGTACTTTATGATAAAACATAGAAAAATTAGTACCTTAAAAGTTTATTTTGCTTTTGAAATGCTCCCCCTCAATATGTACTTCGAGATTCGAAAGCGTTTAGCACATATGGGAGAGCAGTATGCACATTGGAATAAAAATGATCACCTTTTATTAGATTGCATATTTATATCACATTTTCTCCCCCGATCAAAATTTCAAATTCTTTGAGATTTTAGATCTCAAGTGATTTAAATATGGAAAAGAATTTGTTGGAGAAAAATGTGTCGGTTTTATTTGATGCGAAATGGAACACTCCTAAGTTCCCTTTTAGAGTAAAAATGGAAACTACTAGCCATAACCTATCACTACCATATACATTACAGCTTATAGTTGTTCATAATACAATCACCACATTACATATAATATTAAACATAACAAAGCTACTACGGGAAGATGTCTTCATTACATTCTTTGAAGTAGCTTGTAATGTCCTTCACGTAATCTTCCACCCACAAAACTTTCAAGGTGTGGAAGATCTTTCTTGTCTTAAGTCTTCATCCGATCATGACAATGAACTCTTTACACCTCCTTAAATCCTTTTCAGTCCGATATCTCGTTTTGTTCCACGGCTTCAAGTCAAGTTTGATTTCCTTCACCCTTGAGTTCAATTCTTCTTCAACAATCTTGAGCGTACCATCACTGAACTTGTATAGCTCGCACAGCCTCATTAGCATTCTTGACCCGTATTTGTCGGTAAAGAGGACAGCTCTAGGGGAGTCAATCACTGTGTAGTCATGACGAAATTCATGTCCTGTGGCTTCCCAATGAGGTCTTGTTAGATTGACCTGAGTCTGGTAGCTTTCCACACCAAGTTGAAAATCACCAACTCTTTGTCAAATGACTAAGCCCCTTATCCAAAGATTGACTGCAACAGAGAGAGCCTTCTTTTCTCGAATAGGTAGATGGTCAAGATGTCCTTGGAGGTTCGAAGATAAAGATCTTCAAAATCACTTGGTAGCAAATGTTTGAAGTCGTTTTCTTTAATAATATGATCTTTCAAGTCCGCTCTTCTAAGAACAATCTTCTTGAGATAATCATAGCCGTAGATTGAGAAGATTTCTACCGATCACACTTAGAATACGCAGCTTGGATCGAACAGTTTTGCGTCTCTTTTCTACACTATGTCTTTCAATGTAGAATTTCTTCTTCTTGATCCACCAATGTGAAACTCCATATGAGGCAGCAATGTCGTACACAAGTTCCTTGTCAACCCAGAATTGATCAGGTACCATTTTCTCAAGACCTGGATCTAAGTAGGTTGCAACCTTCATCTTGGAAATAGATAAGGCTGGTCTTCTTCCTTCTGTTCCAGCACATAGACAGACCAGGTCTCGGTTGAAGAAGAAGTCAGATTGTATAGTCTTCTGACCGGGTTCACCACCAAGAGAAAGAGGATTGTTGATATTAAAGCGACTGATATTTTCATCAACTTGATCAGTCAGCATCTTGTGGCACTCTTCCATTTGGAATTGTAGATGAGCCGCATCAGAGTGAAAGGCTTTAACTATCTCAAAAGCTGGCCCCTCAAGATCCTTTGGTGTGAGTGACGTGATTCCCTTCTTGTCACAGAACCATTTGATAAAGCATCCCATATCTCCAGTGATGTGTAGGAGTGACTCATCAGAAGGTGTTAGGGACAATCAAGTCCGACTCTGGTATAGCCCATGAAGGTTTAGGCGTTAGAGGCCTTTCTTTGGTTAGCCAGCTTTGAGATGTATCCTTGGATGGTGCAGCTATAGAGGTTTTAATGCGTTTACCCGAAATGTATGCATCAAACCAATCTTCATCTTCAGACAGCTTAGGGATATGTCTGGAGGAAGCATCATCGTCTTCAGATTCTGATTCTTGCTCAATATAAGACTCTTCGTTAAGCATCTGGTCTTCTGGGATAGTAGAGAATGTGGGTGTAAACCTGGAATCAACCGTGGTCCAAGCCGTAGAAGTCTTCTAAGTAACTTGACCACCGGATGAATTGGTTTGATTTGAGGGTTTTGGTGGAGGTGTTGGTGGATTTGTCTTATGAGTTGCGGTTGTGCGGAAGATCCACGATTCGGATGTTCTAGCTCCACCAGTTGGAGGAGGAGGAGGAGGAGGTGGTTGATTAGGAAATCTAGAAAGTGATTCCCTCAACATAGTCCTCCTTTTCTTCTTTCCCTCCCGTTCATGAATATCTTCCAGAAACTGCAGGTGATCATCATGCTTGATCGATTCTTCGAGAGCTTCATACAGTTTCTTGTAGACTTTGTCCCTGTGTTCACTTGTGTCAAACATCCTATCAGAAACGACAGATCTCATGTCAGAGGTGGGTAGATCCTTGAACCTCTGATGTAGTGGAGCCTTCATCGCCCATTCTACTACATCCTTAATCTCTGCTTCAATGACATTCATAACTTCGCCATCAAGATTGAGCTGCTCCGGCTTGGATAGCAAGCGATCAAGGATATTGATAGATTTAGGCAAATGGTGCTTCTCAAGAGCTCAATATGTTTCATGGCCTCTTCGAGCAATTGCTCAGTTGTTTTGATCGGAGGTGGTGAAGCCGGTGGCGTGACAGGGTCACTAACAGTGACAATAGGTGGTGGAACTGAAGCAGGTTCGGGTGGTGGAGGTACGGTTATCTGAGCAGGAGTTAGTGGTGAAGGTGAGATTGATGGAGTTGTAGATGATGAGGTGACTATCGGTCCTGACATTGGAGGAATGGTTGATGTGTCTTGTTGAATAGTGACCGAGAACATAGACTGAACTTCCTCCTTTTCACCATTTTGCTTGTCAGATTCGATATCTGAGGGTCTGTCTTTTAGGAATTGATCACCATAACTAAAGTCAGGCTCATTATTCTTCAGTGATGACAATGATCCTATGAGCATGTTTGCTTCTTCCAGGTGGAGGTGATCCTCAGGTCTTGGCTCAGGGATCTCCTGTGAGCCTTCCAATAGTTCATTACCCTCAATCTCTGTAATATGTCTGTCAGTGTCAGACACATCCTTTTCCACTCTAGAATGTTCTTAAGCTGAGGATGATTCAATGCTTCTTTTCGTAGTCGGAGAGGAGATCGTTAACAACATCTGAGCTGCTTGTACAGCTTCTTCACCTACATTTCCTTTTCCTTTACCTTGTGCAACGGGAGTAGATTGACGAGGTGCTGACACAGGTTCTCGTAACACGACTCCTCCCACTGGTTGTATTTGTGGTATGTCGAGACTTTCCAAGCTCAATTGGATTCCTTGTTGTAGTGTTGCTTCGTCTTCATCCAGTAATCTTATCTCTCCTTTATCTTTACCCTTTCCAGCATCTCTCTTTCTCCTTTTTGCTTTAGAGGCAGAGAGTCAGTAGATACTGAGCTATCAGGTCTCTTCTTCTTCTTGGGAAGACTTGAGTAGGTAGACTCAAATTGTTTTGATTTGGATTGTGTGGAAGTAGGGTTTGGTGTGATCATCGGTTGTGTCGGAGGCCTTCTTTAAGAATCTCTTGAAGTAATCAGCTTTCTTAATTCTTTCTGTAAGAAGAGCTTCAGAGATAGGCATTCCAAATATTTCCTTGTCATGTCCTCTGTCAACATATTTTAAGTTGCCAAGAATGAATTCATCGCTGTCTTCATGAAGGGCTGACTCACTTCGTGGGGTAAACTTGTAAATCTGTTGCAAATGCTGGATAATGAGCTTTGAAAACCTGATGCTGGGAATCACTCTTTTGCCAAGGCCTTTTCTTCCTTTGACTTTATTCAGAGAGTTTAGTCTATCAGTGATGAATGTGTCTAAAGACAAGGAGAATTCTTCCCAAATACGTTCAGCAAAATCAATGTTTTTACCTTTAACCAACCCCACGAATTTGCGAGAATAGAGCTCTTACTGTCCGTCACGACGTTTACCGTCAAGCATAAGTTGAGAATCGTTACAATTGTTCTCCGTGGTTGATATACTGCGTTGATGAGTGAATAGATCTTAGTTAGCTTTTACGGATATCCCAATTCATCGGAAAACTCTATTAGTTCTTGATGAGTGGGTGGGTGACGAATGGATTAGAGGGTCTCTTGGTGTGATCGAAGAGCATTCCTGAGAGTCTCAACGGTGATGTCATACCACTTGTCTTCAAGCTTACACGAGTATGTAGCAGTTATCTTGGCCCATGTAACAGTGTTCCAGAATTGTTGAAGATAAATGGAAGGAATTGTGCAACGCTTGGTTAAGGCTCCAAAGAAGTTGGTATCTTTCAAAATGTCAATAGCCAGTCGGTAAATTGGATTATGTTGGCTTCTATCCACATCTACATAGTAGTTGCTCTTAGCTATTGTTACCCATTCCGCAAATGGAAGTATTTCCTCATCAGTAGGAGCAATGGTTGGCGCAATGGTAGCAAGGTTCTCAGAGGATGTGGTGTCAGCCATTGAGATCTGAGGAACACACATACAACAACAACAATATTCGGAAAGTTTGTTAGGTAAGAAAAAGTTATCAATTTTGACCAAATATCTACCCCATATCATAAGTTCTTTGACAATGATATACAGTATACGAAGAAAGCAAGATATGACCAAGATGGAGACATAAGATGCACATCAATGGTAAAATGTAATCAGCATGCAGAGACATAGATTAAAAGATATACAAATCAAGTTGCATGGACACATCTATACTTTGAACAAGTTGCATAGAACACGTTGTAAGTTAATACAGCTAGCAATATGGACAACTCGCATGATACAACTCGCATAAGATAACATGCATTCATCAACTCGCTTCGGTCAAAAATATGAACAACACGCATAACATAACCCGCATAGGTCAAAGTATGTGTTAACTCGCATACGTCAAAACGTATGTGACAAGTCGCATATAGTAACTCGCATATATTGATGAGCAAGAGACAACTCGCATACAAGATCAACTCATGCAACTCGCATATAAGCAACCAGGGACAACTCACTTACAAGAATGTATAACGATAGTCCCAGATTAACTTCCTCATTTACAACACTTAAGTCAATAACCTCAAAGATGGGATAAAGCACACAAGAATGCTAGAAACAAGGGAGACAAACCACACCAAACAACCAATCCTAACATCAAACACAACTACATCGATTAAAATCTAAAAATTACCACAAGACCAAGATCCCTATTAGCATACAAACTATTATCAGATCATGAGAATGAAACCACGACACTTTCAGTAATTTTTCACATTAACAAGAAATAGATTGAGGGAATCAAACCTAATCGACAATATAAGATATGCGAATCAAAGATGAGTGGATCTGCATGATAAGTAAGAATTAGAGACAATGATGTATTGAGTAATTATAACACGATTAAGAAATGCAGTGTCACTAATCCTACCACACGTTTGCGCAAAAGACAACTCGCTACGAAGAATCTTGAGAGAGAATGAAGAGGAAAAGTTTGACCAAAATAACAAGTGTTTTGACTCTTTGTCAACACGCTTTTACTTAAACAAATAAGTTTAAAACTTGACACTTGAAGTCCCTCAACTAACAACTCGCATGTATAACAGGTAAAGCAACTCGCATGTGTCAAGAGATTTATCAACTCGCATGTATAAACAGGTAAGGCAACTCGCATACATGAAGAGACTTATCAAATTGCATAACTTAAAAGACAAGCACATCAGTTCAATATATATAAAATAATGCAACTAAAATTACTCCAAGTAGCATGCAACAACCAAGACACACAAGCAGAATAACTGACACGGCCCACACATAAAGGGACATAAGTATTCCCCTCGAGCAAGAATCACATGAAGAAGCTCATTGATAAGCGGATAGTAGATACCATTCTCCCCTCGATCAATGATACGGTGAGAAAGTGATCATTGATTGAATCAATTCCTTCGTGAATCTTAGTCGACTTAAGTATGTGAATATTAGGACAAGTATAATAATAAAAAAAATTGAAAGAATCTGTTCGAATTTCATCTAAAGGCCCGTGCCATTGTTGAATGACATTTCTAGGTCCGTAGATATTATCGATGACAGAAAAGATACATCTTTTATTAAATATTGTATAAAATTAAATTATGTAAAACCTTTTTTTTTTTTTTGTATAAGAAAATGTAGATTAATTTGTACAAGGATTAATGAGAACGAGTCCCGAGTAGAAGTGATCGTGGAGTCAAAATACGAGGTACGTCGATTCGACAAGCTATGATTCTGAGTAAGTCGTCTTTAGTTCATTGGAAACCAAGTCATGATGTTCATGATTGAATTGAGCATTATACGAAAAGGCGAGGAGTATCGCACTAATAGCATATATGGAATGACAATTGGAAGGGTAAGTAGCAGTTATCTCTGTTCATAGGGTGAATTCTGATCGGGCTTGAAATGTCATTAGTGGCGAGTTGGTTGGAATCCAATTGAACCCAACCTTCTTAAAGATTTTTCTGTAGGCATCCACTTAAGACAAGAGCTAGATGTGTGATTCCATGTAGATTGAATGTTCTTAAATCTTATACGGTAGGCATCCATCTAAGACTAGAGCAATTTGGGTGAAGTATCTTAGTCACAGGAGAAGATTTGACCATTTCCTTATTCTTGATTTTAGACATTTTGCTGTTAACGGTTTCTTAGGGAAATGGTCAGGTGTTTGATTCTTCTTAAGTGCACTAGATGATCTTGGTACTTTTCTAATCTTAGAGCTTTGAGCATTCTCCTAAGTAATGTCCTTTATCTTAACGGAATGAATTAGTGAAGTGACTGGTTTTGACAAAACAATATTCTCATCAACTTGGGAGGCAAGCCTAGATTTTGAGGTTTTAAACCTTTCTGTCTTAAATGCATTGGGCTGCCTAATTACATGTCGTTCTGTGGTATTATGTAAGGTTGGCTTCCCCAAGGTTGATGGTTTTGAAAACTTAGTGTTCACTCTATTTCCCATATTTTTCTTAAGCTCATTTTTTAAAGCAACGATAGTGAAGCTCTTATCCTGAATTTGGGCTTTGAGGGTATCAATGTCAGACAACATGGAGTTGGTTTGATCTATCTGTTTGGTCCTATTTTCTAATGAGTTCTTCCTCAAGATTCATTTTCCATATAACATTTGGCTACACATAGGGCGGTTCCTCATTCCTAGATTTAATCGAATCACTAACTTCAATGTTAATGTTGTTCACTCCCATATTCATATTCACGTGCGGAGTTTGATATTTGTTTTTAGATTACAAATGATTGAGTCTTTGTCTTGAAGTGAGTTTTAATTGGTTAATTTCAAAAATTCTTGAAATTCAGGAATTCGGTTGTGCAAGCTTTTGCGATTTCTAAGGAAATGCAATATTTTTCAAGAATTGAACATTTGTTAGAAAGTTCATCAAAGGTCCTTTTATAAACCATATCATTTGCTTTAAAACTTATAGACTCAGTCTCAACCAGTGAACAATTATCAGAATCATGTACAGCCTTAAAGTCAATTGGTTTGGGTACGTTACCAAATGCATTATGTTGAACAGTCAAGGGTACTTCATCAGATGACACCTGTTCATCCACCGGTCTGACATGTGCATCCACATCAGATGTAACAGGAGTTACTGAGCTGCTGGTTACATCATTTTTTGTAGTATCTGATATTCTGCATTCAGCAACACCCGACCTTTCAACTGAAACATTACCCGACTTTTCACCACTATCTCCTAATTGCACCCGACACTCATTCACGTAATCATGCTCTTGAGCAGCTTCCTCAATGTACTTTTCCACATTATCCATCAGTTGGATAAATGTATTGATGAACTCCTGAATTTCCATTCCAGTATGTTTCTTGAAAGATATTCCAGTCAAGTGTTGATCGAAGTCTGCGGAATATTCCCCATTGATGAATGGCTGGAATTGGTTGTGGATTACCTGAAGTGCAGCTTTAGAATCATCCTTTAATACCTTCCTTTTGGTAAGTTGAAGCTTCAATTGTTCTAAGTTCATCAGCAAGGTTCTCGTCAATGTAGATAAGTCCTGACGGAAAAGGGCACTACGTGTTTGATCCATAGTTATGGATAAAATCTGTAAGAGGTGAGAGTGAAGTAGTTGATAGGGATCAATGCTGCATTCCATTAGCAAGGCGTTTTGCAGCATTAGCTAGTGTAATTCCTTAGGATTTGACTCAAAGTACGAAGTGTTTTGATCATCATTGGTTGAGTCAATCATGGTTAAGCTCTCTGAGTAGTACGTACTTTGTCTGCTGTCGACTGAGTCATATAGTTTGAGCACATTGGAAATTAATGGATCAGTGGTGTAAGCCATAACATAAATATCAGATTCTATGGAATTTTACTATTCTTTGATTAAACCGGGAAATAGATTCTTTCACGGGATTTTACTAAATCAAAAGAACAACCGTAAAATGTAGCACGAAGAAGTGACAAGTCTCAATAGACAAGTAGTGTGTTAGACAAGTCGCGCCCTGATCAACTCGCTTTGTGGACAACTCGCTTAACAGACAAGTCGCATGGAATCAAGTCGCATACAGAGACAACTCGCTCAATAGTCAAGTCGCTTAGAACACAACTCGCTTAAGTGACAAATCGCTTAAGCTACTCCAAGACAACTCGCTTAAACGACAACTCGCTTAAGATATAGCTCGCTTAAATGAAAACTCGCAGAAGCAGATAACTCGCTTCCAAAGCAACTTACTTAGGAGACAACTCGCTTAAGTGACAACTCACTCTAGTGACAACTCGCTTCAAAGAACAAACCAACTCGCTTCCAAGAAAAGTACTACGAGGCATAACTCGCTTCGTACAATATTCAAAAACTACCACTTTTCAAATCAAAAACATCCCAACCACGATGATTCAAGCCTTCCAAATCAAAACCTAAACACTTATGATGATTCTAAACACAAAAGTACAATCAAAATCCAAACTTTAACGCTAGAAATGAACCAAATGATGCAATCTACTCTAAACTCATTCAACCCCAAAAACCTTATGAAATCCACTAAAATCCAAGAACATGAAAGATGAGTGATCAAACCATAGCTCTTGATACCATTTGTAACATATTGGATTTCATAAACACATCAACACATACATTAAAGAGGCGTATGGAATGAGTAGAGAGAGAAAGTGAGATGTTCTAGTGAGAGAAACACATAGAAGGTTAGATTACTAAATGAACATCCAACCCTCACCCTTGTGGGGAGAGGGCTATTTATACAAATGACTACGCCCTCCTTCGGCCTGTGGATCAGGCATATAGTGGGTAAAGACCCGTCCTTCTTCCACGGTGATACTCTAAAGCGTTTCTCGCTCTTGACTAACTAATTAACTACTAAATAACGTAAACAACAACAAGTCTACGAGCTAACAAATGCTAGACCATTATTGGGGTGACCGACACTTTCACATGGAATTTCCAATTCCTAACAACATCTACATCCTATTCTACATAAATATTGTTTAAGTGTTACAACCCATTGTTTGAAATTGTTTTTCATAAACTTTAGGTCCTTATGACCTTTCCTTGCTTCTCCCGTCTTCATCCATCCTCCACTCTTTATCACACCATCTCTACTTCTTTTTCTTCAAGAAGTTGGCGAAGCACTTGAATATTCCCTTGGTTTGTTGCCATTCGGGTGATGCACTAGGAACGTCCAGCAATTGGTTGATGTAGTCCAAGGGGTCGAGATCGGTATTTCCGAGTGGGTTGCTACTACCTTCACCTTCTCTTTGCCTCTCCTTTTCTTCCGAGGAATCCGTGGGTGGGTGAGGCCTTTTGCCTTCCACTATAAACCTTGTAGTTCTACCCTCGGTTAGTGGTACCATAACTTTGTTGCAATAGCTATGATCATAGGATTGCGGAGAAGGATCTAATGCAAAGATGAATTTAGCAAGACGGGTTAGGAGCATTCGTGCACCGAGCACCATTTGTCCATGCTTCTTACACTTGCCATTCTCTTAATCATGTAGTAGGAAAGGTTAAAGCGAGTCTCGGTCACTAGGCAATAGATCATGAAACTTAGACATGCGTTGGGGTGATCATTGTTTCCTACTAGGCACAACACATTCTCCCTCACCACATTTTCCCATTTCCTATACAATGCGTACATCTCAGAGAGCTCCATTTGTAAAGGATCTCTATAGAGCACTTTCGAATTCCTAGTGACCCTTGATGGGGATGCTCTTGGCATGAACACAGTGTCCCTCGCCGTGGTTGCTTCCGGGATTAGCATGTGGTAGATTTCATGATGATCAACCATGTGTAACTCTTCCAAAGACCACTCATTAGAATACATGCAAACACCTTGATATGGAACCCTTATTATTCTTCTAAACTCTACAAGCGAAAGGGTGTACTCATGCTCATTTATGGTGAAGACAATCGAGATGGACCCATCATCATTTCTAACAATCCCCATTGTCTTGTAGAACTCGAGTACAAAAATCGGACAAATTTGTTCGTTTATGTCCAATAAACAATCAAACCCAATAGCTCCAAAAACTTCTCTTATGTCGGTATTGGCAAGAAGTGATGGTTCTACTACTCGACCTTCGTGAAAGAGTCTCTTTTCGAGCATTTTAAAAGCTTTTCTATCTTCAGGACTAAGTCCATCTTTTCTATGGTACATTGATATGTAATGAGCGGTATCTTGGTAGTCTTGTTGTCGGTTGCTTGGCATGATTATTCCTAAACAACACAATCACAATGTGGTGTTAATTATGAATAGTAACCTAGAGGATTTGATTACAATTTTGCTCAAATCATTTTTATTGAATTCATGAAATGCGTTTAATTTGTATTAATAATGTTGATTCTTTGATTTGGATTATCTTAGAAAACAATGTGGTAACAAATTATCATCCCATTTGAACCCAACTTCTAAAAATGAAGAAATTGTAATCCTAGTAATTAAGGAATCAAATTAACAATGTAGTGAAGATTATACTTACACAAGTGATTGTTATGTTTGAGAGAAATGATCAAATTGCTCCTTTGAACAGTAGTTGTGTTCTTGTTCGTGAGTCTTTGAAGGGAAAATAATTGTGGAACATCTACAGTGATCATTACTAACTTATGATGTCTTTTGTTGCACAGATCCCGCGGATCCCTCTCATTTGGGATCTGGCTAGTTTAAACTCAGGGATCCGGCTTGACAGCAAAAAATCAGTTTAAGCATTCCTTGATAACTTTGGTTTGGGAGTTCTAAAACTCCTAGAGTTTGATGTTTAAGCTCTATAACTTGTGATTTGAGGTTTAGACGGTTTAATACTAATCCTATTTTGACGTGGTCCCCTTTTAAAGAATTAGTTACAATTCTTGGAAGGTTTTATCAAGATTATGATAAAATCCATTTTATCATAATATAAGAAGTTTTACATGGAAATTCATTGACATAGATGAAGTGTCAATAATTCCTTTGTGAAAAATAATGATTGAGGCTATCGAATAACCAAGATATCATTATTACAAGTTACTCCCTCCGTCCCAAAATTATTGTCCACTATTGACTTTTTTAGTCTTTCTACTTCAACTTTGACCATAATTATTTTCGTTTGTGTTATATAATACTTGATGAAAAATATATGACCGCATTGGGTTTTAAATGTATTTTCATTGGTATAATTTTCATCAAGTATTATATAACATAAATAAATATATTAATGGTCAAAGTTGAACAAGAAAGACTGGTCAAAGTCAAACTGGACAATAAAAATGGGACGGAGGGAGTATTAGTGTAGTCTATATAAATCAATCGAAGAATACTATTCTTGATGATGGCTTTAATATAGATAACTACTTAAGTAATTACTAATAGGAATTAATTATGCAACTAAGATTTTAACAATAATAAAAACAAATGTAAATTATTTAACGATCATACCTTTGCTAAATATTCTTCTTAAGGGAAGAAGTATTTAGAGGAGATGCTTAGTGATCTTCTTGGAATCTCCAGATCCATGTGTGAGAAGAGCAATGCTAAACATTCTTTTTATGAAAAGAAATATTTAGATAGCTTCTTCATGATCTTCTTGATATGCCCAAACCCAAGTATGGAGAATACTTAACAAGGAGAGTATTAGAGCATTCAATCATTGTCCAACAACAAACACTATAATGATTTTTAAAAACATGACTTGAAAAATCATTCTTTGTAGTTTTCAAACATACACGGATCATATCAAGCTTTTAAAGTACAACATACTCTAAGAAACTTGGTAACAAAGCTCTGATACCAATTGTGGAAAACTAGAAGGAGGGGTTGAATAGTTTTACCAACTTAAAACTTCCTTTTAAATATTTAGATCGACTTATGTCAATCTATTTAGCTGTGTATGTTGGACGTTGATAGATAGATTTATAAAAGTGTAATGAAAGGTAAAGAGTAAGAAGCACATAACCACGACGCGAGTATTTATAGTGGTTCGGCTACAAGGACACCTTCCTTGCCCTACTCCACTCCCCGAGTCACCTACTCGAGAGTTCGTAATCACTACACGACACCAACTCCTTATGGCGGAGAAGCCTTCACAATGTCGCCTACTCTTATTCCGGTACTAGGCTAACCACCGGGTTCTTTCACACCAAGGTGAACCACACCTATCACAACGTCGCCTACCCTTTATCCGGTACTAGGCTAAGTACCGAGTTCCATTACAATGGAGGAACTACTACCTAACACTACACAACGCCTAATCCCAAAGGAGACCAACTCCTTATTACAACACCATCAAAGATATCAACATCCTTGAATATAAACAATCACTATATGTATAACGATGCACCTCATCGATTATACGACCTAGGCATTCTTCACTAATGCCACTTGATTTGATTCCTAGGCATCCTTTACTAATGCCTTTGACACAACGCTTGGCACCTTTCACTAATGCCTTCGTCTTGACACCTTTAGCATTCTTCACTAATGCTTTTGACGCGGACGTTAAGCATCTTTCACTAATGCTTTCGTCTTGACTCGTTCAGCATCCTTCACTAATGCCTTCAACACAACACATCTACGGAGGAAGAAAGAACTATCAACAAGAGAACCTCAGTTGTCTTGATGATGACAAAGCATGGCAACTCATGGACTTGAGCTTGCTCGACTTCAAGAAGTGGTGATATCGCCTTTAAGAGGAACCTAGAGAATCACACAAAAACAAAAGACAAACTACATAGAAAGATCCCTTAGGATCAGTGGTTAGAGAGGTACAATACTTGGAGAAAGTATGTGTGAGAGTGGCAAGCCAAAAGGGAATAAATGGCTCACTATTTATAGAGGAGGAATGCTTACTATTCCCCGGAACCCACGGATCCCTCCCACAAAGGATCCGTCTAGTGTAATCCTAGGGATCCGTGGGCCGCTCCTCTTTGCCCATGGGTATTTTGGTTATGGGTCATGGATGATAAGTTATGGGTTGATCCATGGGTTTCGTATTAGATACAATGTATCTCATGAGTTCAATGTACCTAGTCAAATGGGTATGGGTCAATACCATGGGTAATGGATATTTTCATGGGTTATAGTTTTTACCCATTTATATAATATATACTAGTTGTGTATATATTTTGCCCAATATGTGAACACTAGTTGTTGTACATATATATTACTAAATCATAAAATCACTTATACTTGTTTTAGTGTTTTATGTGAAAACGTTGAGTGTGTTAGAAAACTATTGGCTCAAACAATTTACGTATTTTATTTGTTTCGTTAAAATGATTTTACGTTTGTTATCGACAAAACATTAGAAGATCGTAAAATATAAATAAACATTTTCTGACTTATTTGTATTAACACATTGGTATTATTATTGTTACTAAAGTTGTTAAACTTTTTGTTATCAAACCTCTTATTGCCATCATTAGACCAATTAGTTTTAGAAACAAAACTTGAAACTTGAGGTTTTGACACAGAACTAGAAGAAGAGGAGGAAATGCCTTTATGAGATTCTTCTCTATAAACAATAGCAAAATCATCTTTAATATCAGGCAAAGTCTCCCTAGCCAAGAGACTACTTTTGATACGACGAAACACATCATTAAGACCCGTAAGAAATTGCATAAGTTTGGTGAGTTGATTGTGTTTTAAAACATCTTCTCTTGACAAAGACAAGAGCACCTAGGCAATTTAGTCATGAAATCAAATTCTCACCATAAAGAATTAAGGTTATAATAATATTATTTAATTCTCCTTGTTTAAAATTGTTAATTTTCTGCATCAAATTCAGAAATATAGAAACATTAAGTTTTTCATAAGTTTTCTTAATTTAACCTAAACGTCACCAACAATATTATTAAAAAATATTTGACCAAGAAACAAATCCTCACACACAAAATTCAACAACCAAGACAACACAATAGAATTGCATCTTTCCCATTGTTTAGATAGAGGAACACTAAACACATAGGCAGATTTAACAAAACTTCCATCAATAAATCTAGTATTAATAGCCAATTTCATAGTAGTAGGCCATACTTTATAATTTACAGTACCAATAAGTTTCACAGAGATTATAAATCTAGTAATAAAATTATTAGAATGCAAATGTAAAGATTTACCTAAATCAAGATTACCAATAAGCTCATCACTACCACTACTACCAGAAATCACCATGATAAACAAATAGAGATAAACAGAAACAATAACAAAAACATATAAACCACAAATAACCAACAATCACATAAACCCTTTAGTCATTCAAACATAATTATCCACTAATTACCCAAAACTACCAACTTTACAAGATTGCCCAATAAACATAACCTCCAGCAATTTAGACCAACAACAAACAAATAAAAAGAAAGAATAAAACTTACACCAAAATCAACAAGTACCAATTCAGGTGAACTGGGAAATGGCCAAATCAGGTTTCATTGCCTTTCAAGAAGGTAGGTCAAGATTAGCTAATCCGTTTGCTCCCACCCAAATACAATACTGTTAATTTTATAGGAAGAAATATGCCTTACAATGCTATAAAAGATGAGACAACGGAAGAACACATCAAAATACTCTTAAGTCACTTTGTTAAGAGATATTGTGATAGAAGAAGGCCTAAATTAACTAGAAAAATCACCGGAGCAAAAATCGCCGAATCTTGAAAATTAGGGTTTTCAAGATCCAAAATCACAGATCAATCGAAAACCACCATAGAAACAACCTCAACAAACCAAGAATCTGATAGAACACCGTATCCAAACCCCAAATAACCAGATCGGGCCGATAACAACCCGAACATACATTAATTCAACAAAAACCATTGAATCAACCTTAATAACCACCGATCTATTACTAATATCAAAACCCCAAAAAAATTGAAACCACAAGACTTAAACCAATCGATCGAATCAAACCAAAGGCTCTGATACCATGTACAAATTATTCAACATGTATCAATGAACCCAACCAACCACCCTTTGGTTCACTATTGTCGGATGACAACACAAGTAAAGGAAAGAAGATAGTCACCAAGCTATGAACTATCAATACAAACTGAAACAAAGAAGCAAGAGATTGGATCAAACAGTTGATCAGTAAAACAATTACAGTATCAAAATCACAAGAACACAAGAATGATTTTGAGAGCGTTTTGAAGATGAGAAAGACAGATCTCTGAAACCCTAACCGGTAGAGATGTATATATAGGCCGGAACTTTGCAACTTTCACCTTTAGTCCCTGCACAATACAACACTTGACAAACACAACATAAACAAACTTGTTAGTGTTAGAAAGTTTATGCTTATGGCAGAATAACTCCCTTGACTTTATAAAAGAGAGTTTGCAACATTTATTCAACAAAAGTGCATAAGATCAATCACATTATTTTGTGTGACTATTTAGAAATCGGAAAATGTTGACTAATAGTAACGAAGTTTGATAAGCTGTTTCAATTAAGTCACCAAACTTTAAATTAACTGCAAAAACCATCCAAGTTTCAATATTGTTCCATTTTTGGGTAAATGTTCAATAAAACTATGTTTAAGATATTTATATATGCATTATTTTATTGTACCTTTATACTATCTCCATCCCATATTAGATGTACAGTTTTGACTTTTGAAGTATTTCATTTTCAACTTTGACCTTAAATATTTTTGTTTGTGTTATATAGTATTTGATGAAACTTATACAAATGAAAATACGTTTAAACCCAATACATCCATATATTTTGCATCAAGTATTGTATAACACAAACAAAAATATCTAAGGTCAAAGTTGTAAAAGAATGACTTCAAAAAGTCAAAGTGGACATTTAATATGGGACGGAGAGAGTAATAAATACCCACCCCTTGAATCTCACTAATCTCACCCAATTTATTGTACAACCAAGTTATGCATATATGAGTGACTAAATCGGAACAAAGTTCAAAGTTGATTATTATTTTATGATCAAAAGAAAGTCTAGTGACAAAATCGGAAAAAAGTTCAAAGTTGATTACTATTTTATGATCAAAAGAAAGTTCGAGTGACTAAGTTCAAAATTGGTTACTATTTCGTGATTTTCTCCATTAGAAATCACAACTCTCAAGGTTAAACTTCTCTTTTCTTATCTACGATTATATACAAAGTACCTTTGTTACTGCAACCCTAAAGTCACACGTACTCCTTGATGTCGTTGTCTCCCCAACGAAAGGTGATTTAGACATCTTTGCAATCTTGTATATTTTGTCCTTTACACAAAAAAAATACAAAAAAAATAAAAAATGTTAGCAAAACTTAATTACCGCAATATTTACAAAATCAAAATTATATCGTGTACAAAAAGAGTACAGGAGACAATAACCACTTTTAGTTTGTGAAGATAATGAATTTGAGAATGTTGATGATAAACTCAAGTCACATGTCAAGAAGTTTCATTTTCAAATGTTTGAAAATTTAAAATAGCAGTTGAAATAAGTGGTTGTGATTGGTAGTTTTTATTTCTATGTAGGTGTTGGTTATGGCATGTAGTTATATTTTAGTTCCTTCTAGATGTTATGCATGTAAGATAAATATCTGTTGGTGTGTAGTTTGAAGTTTAAAACTAATACTAATTCGGTAATTGTTTGTGTGTCTGATCTTTCTCTCCCTCACGAACCAACAACACAAAACAGCCCCTACTCAATTAACAAGCCTAAGTAATACCAATTTCAGAGAAACTATAAAGTGAAACATAAACTATGTTTGTAGTAGAAGATAGCAGTGAGATGACAGTCATTATATAACTAAACTACAGAAGTATAATTATTACAGCAACGTTGTTGACTTCCCGTTTATAAGAGCTGCACAGAAGGGATACATGATGATGATATTTGAACCCATTATCTTGATCATGTGTCAATACCAAAAAGAAATACTACGTAGCACATTATATATTTACCATTTCAGGACCATGATTGATGCATCCAATATTTCTCAATTCTGAAAATGATTGATACGATTGTTGAGGTCGACCGGTTAATCTCCACCCTCTTACCTCTGCAAAAATGAGTGGTATCTGAAACAGTCTCCATTTGAAGCCTAGATTCAATTTACCCTAACCCGAATAATATATTGGAAGTTGAAAAAGATGCATACCTGTATCGTCAATGGTATCCCCAAATAAATTACTGAACCAACCAGGAGAAAGTCTGCCATGCTCCTTTAACTCATAGAAATCACGCCGACACAGATAGTAGCCTCCTGTTTTTAGTTGAAATCTAGACAAATCTCCACCAAGAGTTTCTACCCATTTCGTTTTATTTTCCGAGATTTCACCTGCTACATCATCTTGGTGTAAACTAAGTTGCACCACATTGGAGTACCTCCAACCCAGGCCTGATGACAACAATAGACACATGAACGATATCTCCAACATTTAATGTGTTTCCAATTGGCCAATAAGCAACCATATACCAACATCATTGGATTCAGGTTTGCCAAAGACATTGGGGTTGTACATCAAATCATCACCATTTATCGTCCTGATTTTACAGAACCATGCACAATCCTCACATGATATTGTATATCTGAAAGTTACGTATAATCCTTTTAGACTCCTACTAATCTCACACGGAGGAACCTCAAAAGACAAAGATGTGGACTGTGACATATACTCAGGAGTCAAATTAGGATCGTTTATGTCTGGCAGAGAGGTGCTCATTATATCAAATTCATACAGCATCTGCATCACACGCATAAAAAAACAATTTAAGTTCTGTTATTCATGTAGATATATTAATCAGCCTGTTACTTGATGTGCCTGTGTGCTTATGCATGTATTTGAGAAGGAAAAAAAAAAATAAAAAAAGTTGACAGAGAACCTGGATACTGCAACTTCGATCTTTGGTGAGGTCATCATCTCCAATCAGGCGCACGCCAAGATGTTCATATTTTTTCAGAAACGTCATGGGTCCCAGATCAGTTTCATCAAGTTTGGCTACAAACACGAGCTTAAACAAGCCCTCAACGCTGGACAGCTTACAACAGCCTTTGTAACCAAAATCCTGCAACTTGAATCTTTGGTTTTCAAATGTTATTTTTCTATTGACTTGCAGTTATTTATAACCAATCTTGCAAGTCCACTTGGAAGACATACAAGACTTTTAAGTCTTGAACAAAACTCAAGTCAAGGGCCAAAAGATGTACAAGATGATCGTAACGAGGAAGGGTTTCAAACAGACCATTTTCTAAATTTATGTACCGCAAGGATGATTGATCACTAAAACCTAGATAAAAATAATGAGTGGTCCCAAGATCGCAGCTGTTAAGGAATAACCTCTCTAATGATGGTGGCAGGAGAATGAACAGATGTTGTTCATTACCTCCACGCATGCGTATGTGCTCCATTTTACACAGATTAACACACCCTGTCATGTCTAAGGTTGTAAGCCTCTTATGATGTTGAATGGTCTCACAAACGTGAGTTAGGTGCTCGCAGTTTCTAAGAATAAAAGTTTCAAGATTAGGGATCCGGTCAATGTTGCGGATTTCAAAAGATTGCGAGCCACTGAAATTTACAATCTTGAGTAATTCAAGAACCTGATGAAAATTAACAAGATCTATTTAGCACTCTACATCCACATAAGAGGCCAAACTAATAAACTATAGCTCAGGTGGATCAAAGACTTCCAAGAAACTATAGCTCATATCTAAAGGGGACACTGAATATCGTACCTCAGGCGGATCAAAGACTTTCAAGAAACTATAGCTCATATCTAAAGCGTGAGACCTCCCATGTCTAGGTCAGAAGGAATGGTACTTCGATGAATCCAAGCCATGAGAGCCATCTTAAAACTGTGGACCAATCCTTGCAAGAACCCATCATTTTCACAAAATCGAGTTGGAGCAATCTCAACTTATCCGAATTTTGTAGTGATTTCGTAGTAAGCTGTTGAGTCCAAGGAAAAAATATTTTAACAAATGATTTATCTGATGTACTTAAAAGTACTTGACGACAAGTTGATAATCATATCAAATGGCGGTAAACATGACGAATGCAAAATAAAAAGTATGATGAAATTAACTTGACCAAGATGGAGTACTGTTAAAAAGATGAGTCACTGCTCTATACTATAAACTGTATTGAGTTAATTAGATAGTGGATCTGTTCATTATCTAGGTGTAGCCTATATTATATGTTTTAGATTCAATTAAAGTAACATTTGCAACGTAGTGTGTTACAAAGTCTTGCAGAATTTGGATTGTACGAACCCAAATTTGACACACATTAGTAACAAATATGTAGTAAAACATACCTCTTTTAACTGTTTGCCTTTGAATTCATCCTCTTTCTTCAGCTTATTCATGTCAATAGTTAAGCCTGTCATCTTTTCTGAACACTGAACAGAAAAGAACAAATTATAATAAACTATTGGATGTAATAGGAGGTTATGATGGGAAAAGTAAGTTTAAATGTACATGTAAGAAGCATTTTACCTTTCCTCTTCGCAACATATCATAAGCGTCCTTATTAGTCCAGTGTCGACTACGTTCAGAAAGTATAGGTGATTCCATAACAACGAAGTTTCTCACCATTTCTTGAAGCAATCTATTCATTGTCAGTGTATTGTTTGGTGAGATGGAGAGAAGGCAGCTGTTGATCAGGTTTAACATCCCAGATATTGCAGAGTAATCAGGCTCCAATATCTTTTCCACGTAATCCTTGTCTTTGCCAACAAAGAAACAAGCAATATGCAATAACAACTCTTTCTCAGTCTCGAGTGGCAATAAGTCATAGCTTATTCTAAGTACTTTCTGAATATCACCATTAAAATCTTTTCCAAATAACTTCAATACACTTTCCCAGTACTTGATGCTATTTTGTTTTGACAAAGAGGAACCCAACACTCTCAGTGCACATGCAATTCCATCACAATATCGTACTACCCGTTTGACAAGATCCTCAAAACCATCCATTGGAAAATTAGATCGAAAGGCAATATTACATAAAAGCTCTGTTGATTCATCATCATTCAATAATTTTGTCTGGTATTTTGATACCCTTAGAATATAATGTAAACCAATTACTTATATCATTATCCACGATTATTATAATCTTACTATCTTTGTTAATATTCCCAGATCCAATTAAAGCTTCCAACTGACTCTCTTTACTAATGCCATCAAGAACAATAAGCGCTTTTCTTTTCTCCAAAAGCACTTCAATCTGAGGTGTACCCTGACAAACACTTGGTATTCTTCTGTCCTTGCCCTTTGCAATATCAATGCAAAGTTGTTCTTGTAGCTTAACCATATCTTGCTGAGCTTTACATTTACTACCAATGTGCTCAACAATACTAATATTTTCAAAATTTTCCATATTATTGAAGACAATATAGTTTGCCAATGTTGACCTGCCACTTCCTCCAATGCCAGAAATTACCATAAATTGGCTTTCGGATTGTTTTAGCCACGAATTAATCTCTTCGCTTCGAGCATCCATGCCTTTTAGATTGATTGGAAGAGAAATTAGTTTGCGGTTGACTCTTCTATGAATTTCATTAACAACCTTCTTCAAGAATTCTGCTTCATATCTGTAACAATGTAAGAAAAATGAGCAGGTGAATCTCAGGGGTTGTTAGATAAAACTTGAATGAGAACAATGTTCAGCAATATGGAATATTAACTTTGGCCAAAATATATTAAACGTCTCCCTTTATGATTAGGGAAAAGTGAATATGGGGTTGTCTCACATGTAAGCTTACATGCGAAACCATCAAAAATCACTAAAAGATACGTCATTTTGATTATTATTTTTTCAAAATTTTAGTAGTGGAACAAATATATGCATTGTGGAATGAATATTAATGGTGAATTAAATCAAACCATTGTTGAATCTATAACTAATTTTTTATTAAATGAAAACACCTAACAATGTGATGTAGATTACGATTCATAACGTGAACCCAACATAACTGATGTTGTGATGAAATCAAGTGAAAACATGATATAGTGAAAGATATGATACAAATTGAGTAGATTTGATTTTTCTTGTTAAAACAATATAACATTTGATTGTTTGCATGTAGCTTGGGATGTGAGATGTTCTATATTCACTATCCTCGATTATATGTCCCAAAATAGTTGTCATATTTCATTTAATAAAAGTTACAGGTAATTGTTTTTCCTATTATACCCTCAAATAATTATTTAAAGTATTGACAACCTATTTTGAAAAGTCAAGTTTGCTTTAATTATAAGGGAAAAGAGACATTCATCTGTTAAATATCTCATTAATTACATCTATTATAATTTCTAAGTTTTTTTCAAGGGACAATTAAAGTCGGACAAAAAACAAACAATCTATTCTATCTAATAAACGTGAATAATATACAAACAATGAAGCAGATAATGCATTCAATTCGTTGATGTGTCTCGATTGTGATTGGACGAAGATTTAATGCGTACAACACAACTTTACAAATACTTCAATTCCTCTTTCTTAAAACATTTCTTTAACATGGTTCATTAAAACTGCTATCCCACATTCAATGCTTCTATTTTGGTTAAGTAATTAAATCATTCAAATCTTTTGTAACAGAGTATCACAAATGTTCAAAAGCATATCAAAACAGTCAATCAACCATCGCCTCCTCCATCAGTTCAAAATAACATCCAAAAAAAGTTGTATCTTTGCTGTCCACACCCTAAAATTGACAATGATCTTGATTCAATGCAAAAGCTATTTTTGGTTTTGATTGTAAGTTTGTTTTATATATATTTTTTTTATAAGTTGTTTTTATATAGTATATGTTTGAATGATTATGCTAATTAATTGAATGATTATACTATTTATGTATGATTGTTTTATATTTTTGTTTGAGTAACATGTTTGAATAATTTCAATATCAATTTCAATTCATCAAATAAATTCAGTGATTCAAAATAACACACAAAAAGGCTATACGATATGGCCTTTTCCCAATCGTATCACCTAAAATCAAATGATGCAATAATGTCACGTATTTAAAAGAAAACATCAAAATAGGCTAAATGATTTGGTGGTGTTATATTCGATTCAAGGCTAGTAAGGTTGGTATCTTTAAAAATTATCTCTTAATTCGCAAATTAAAGATTAGTAGGTATAAAATTATGATGTAATATTTAACTTTAGTAAGGATATAAATGCAATTGCCCCTTATTTCTTTGTCCATATTTTGATCAGTACACAATATATCAATTCAGTACAAAGTTATCGAACCATTTTTTTTTTCATTATTTTTAATTATTTTTTACCAAAATAAAATAATTTAAGGAACATGTAGTTAGTTTAAACTAAACAGTGCATTTTAAAAACTATTTGTTTATGTATTGTGCAAGAACTTTTTTATGAAAAGATTGTGTGAGTTATGAATTAAAAAAATATATCCAGGTGCATACACAGGTTTAAATACTTCTTCCGTCCTAAAATTCTACCAGCAAAAAACACGTATATTATATTAGAGTTGCATTACGGGGATGTTTTCTTTTACCGTTAACTCGTCCACTTTAAATCACATATATTAGTAATATTGCATCTGGATAAGAAGACAAATATTTTAGTCATCAAAATATTTTTACGAGTATCATTATCGTGCTTTTGAAAGCTATGATCTAACTTAATGTAATTTTGTTACTCTGTCGTGATTGAAAAAGTAAATGAATATTACTTAATAAAAGTTGTAATATTTAATTTTAGTTTTATGATTATATATTTGTTTATATATACACACACACACACACACACACACACACACACACATATATATATATATATATATATATATATATATATATATATATATATATATATATATATATATAAGAGGGCATGCCACATAAAATGCCACTGACATCCCATAATACCATGTCATATTTCCATGTCATCACATTATTGCCATGTAAGCAAATTTCGGATTAATTTGGAAAATGTTAAAAAAAAACGCCACTTGCAAGATTTGAACCCAGGGTGTTGGTAATATTAATAAACATGATAACCACTAGAACAACACATGTTTTGATTTATATCTTGAAAGTCTAAATTTATAAACCTATGCAACCAATTATAAGAGATAAGTAGGAGAATCCCTAAAACTTAGATAATGTTAATCAAAGATATACGTAAAAGAATACTTTTTCTCAAAAACCCTAATATCTTTTTTTTCCTAACAATCTCCTCAACGGATTTATGTGTTTTCTCCTGCACAGGTTTGCAACCATGAACGATTTACATGATGTGTAATGTTTATTTGATCTATTATTTAAAATTATGCATTCTTCTAATTAAATAACAACTCATATGTTTTTTTTTTTGATAAAGTGTAATTACACACGTAAAGGAGTTTGAATATAATTTATCCAGCATTCGCTCATGCAAGATTTACATATGTTTGTTGTTGTCATGAATTCTTCACATGATCTTCAATGAATCACTAAGCTTTACGTACTCTACTTTTGGTTTTTATTCATAACGCACATGTTAATGTGCCATGTGTTTATGAGATTTTTGTTTATCTGAGCATTACAGATCATCTGTTAGGATAAAGGTGCTTGATTTTGCCAATGGTGTGGTTCATGCTCGGATTATGTCTCGATTCGCACACCGCCCTAGGAAATCCTAAAACTTCAATGGCTTTGTTTCCAATAATTATCTAGAATTGGTTCACCTCCCGAATCTTTTTGTTCTTGCTTTTATGAACTTATCGTCATTCTCAAAAGGTGCTAAGCTTTTGGCTCCCATTTTGCTTGATTGATGTTCAATCCTTATGCACAAACAATCTACGACTATATAGGAGGATGAAGGATATTAAAAGCTAAAGTATGCATTTATCACTCTAGAATAGTACTTTATTTAATGCTTTTATTAATCAAATTTCCGTGTAGGTTAGAATCATTCATCCCGCCAAATTTCATTCGTGAAGGATTGTGGTGAGTTCTTGATTTAATATTTATACTACACGATAATTCATTAACCGATAATCGATATGCAAAACATTGTTACTTTTTGTCACTCTTTTTTAGGTCCATCACGATGCCTACTAAAAGCTTGAGCTTGAGTGAATTTAGTTGTGGATTAAAGAATGTGCTTACAAGTGCTTTCGATTTGGGATTAGTTGCCTTATTTAACCGCTTGAAACAATACTAAAACCTAGAGGTGGTAAATTAGACATCTTTATCAAGAAATGTGTGATTCATGAATGGGTTTAAAGCAAATATAGTTGTGATTAATATTGCATAAATTTTAATGCATTAAGCCCCTTTAATCTAAGTTGTGATTATCATTGCAACAATGTAATTTATTAATCGTAATTAAGTAATAAACAAGTAATTTTTGTAATACTGGGAAAAATGGAAAAGAATTTGTGGGTTGATCCGCCCGACCGACTAATGTGACCCAGACTTAAATGTACTGATTTCAACCCTGCTTACCCAACCCAACATGTTACCACATCTACCAAAACCCTTTCTCTCAGTTCACATGGTAGGCTTAAAACTTTATAGCCAAAGGCATTGGTTTTTAAATGCATCACAATTCACAAACATGTCTCGCTTATAACACAATGTTTTTGTGATGGAGACTAAACACAACTACGCTATCTAAATTTTGTGCAAAACAAGAAATTATTGTCTTGTACGCATTGTTTGGGTTTTGTAATGAATTAAACATACTACATGGGTTTCGTGTGCTACTAAAATTCACAGTGTAAACTGTCTTTATTCTTCTATTTTAGAGGTGTATGCATTGAAGGTGGGTCGTTTGGCTTATTTATATACTTAAAACTTTCAATAAAAATCACTATTTCGCTCTACTACTATTGGTTTATGAAAGGATTTTATACTTTAGAATAATAACCAACGTGTTGATGGTTACAATATCTTTCCATATTTTGAATGTCCATCTATAGGACATGATATTTGTATAAGAAGCTTTGATCAATATTCAATGGTTCGTATAATAAAGTAATCATACACGCACGCCTCCATGTATGCAATAGTAAGTTTTGATGTTGAGTGTTAAAATGTCAAAATGATTGATAGTTCAAAATGCTAATTATGTTATATAATTTTTATTGTGGGTCACCATTTTCTAAAATGTAATGGTTACTGAAATCGTGATGTGAATAACTTGATTTATTTGTTATTGATGTTTCCCCTTAATGCGAGGAGCTTGATTCCGCTTTGTTGAACTTAGGTATGATCATAAATCTATTATTCTCTTATCACATGGGTATTGTTTGATTGTAAAAAAGTTCTAAGTGTTATTGGTTATGAGCTGTTCAAAGTGGGTTTGCTTTCATTGTTGAGACCATATTTGATGGGCAAGGAGATTGTCCGATACCAAAAATTTTGAGAGGATATCTTGTAATGGCGGACTAAGAGTGTGTACTCCAAAGGTGCCTTTGTTGCTTATTATTTTTTTTATTTTTTATTATTATTTTTTTTATATACAACAAGTAAACTGTTTTAAACGCCCAAACAGGTTATAGGTTGAGGCGCATTTTTGAAAGATCTTATTTAGGGGTGTTTGTTTTAGCTTATTATTTTGGCTTATGAGATTTTGGCTAGGGGTGTTTGCTCTTGCTTCTTTATTATGCTTTTCAGTTGCCACCACTATGCCAACTACCTAAGCCAAGGAAAAAAAAACCCTTTTTCGCAAAACCATGTCTACTACAAACCGAAGATCGCAGGAGCATGGAGTGGAATCCTAGAAGCAGATTTAAGCGAATGGACACCCTTTTTAAAGCAACAAATTTTAACCAAAATAGACAACAAGCAGTAGCAGTAGTACTAACAATAATGATTCTATTAACCTTATTTGTCGGCAAAGTGTTGAAAGATGATCTTGATGGGACCCACGAAAAAAAAGTCGGTTGAATTTGGTGTTAAGAATAATTCCAAGATTTTGGTTGCTAGAGTGTCTCCCGATCATGCCAAGGAGTTGGTTTTCAAGAGGAGAAGACTAATAGGCTTCAAAGATTAAAGGTCTTTGCTACTTCATTGGCCACTAGACATGTTGATGGTTCGTTGGCACTAGAAGACTTCAATCTTGAATTGAGAATCAAAGTGAGAGAAAGTGCAACTTGGTTCCGAGAACGATCAACGTGCGCTAATTATGGGGCTTATGTTTCATGGAAAAGCAAAACAATTGGTAAAAATAAAATGTATGAAGATGTTGTTGAAGTTCTAGCTATGGGCGAGGAGTCTTTTTCGCTATGTGATTCCAAGGTCGTTGAGCTAATCGACAATGTCCCAATACTTCAAATACACATGGTTTGGTGTTACTTTATGCTCAAAGACATCGAGAAGCTATCGATGAGTGGAAACGACTTGAAGATGCTCGTAAAGGAATTGAACGATCTCACGGAAAGGAATCCACTCGTCTCGAATCCTTCACGGAAATTCCATCCCGAACTTGCATTGCACTTGCGATTGAAACCGCTTGAAGGTATAGTGGCGTACCATAGTGGCAATATAGAAAAAGCAAAGATATCAACAGTGCTAGGAGTAGATACTTGCAGCCTCAGGTCCTGGATGAGAAGCTATCTATGCTAATGGGGATGGGGTATGGACAAAGGGTCGCAAAAGGGTCCTACGCATGAACCGTCAAGATGTTGAGCGTCTTGTCGATTTTCTTATTGAGAAAAAGCTAAGAAGGAACGAAGCTTGAGGATGACATTAGGCGGAGAAACGAAATTATGGAGCGTAAGAAGTTTGGAGTTATGCCACTTAAGAAATCCGTTAATCTCGAGAAGTTAAAGGAACTGTATCATATATTGAAAAGGAACTTGTGCAGAGGCGCTTAGAAGAAATGAAAATGAAACTCAAAGAGCTCTAGATGACTTGACGAATCCGAGACTAATTCGATATTCACTTTTCATTGAATCAAAGAAGAAGAAGAGATTACGCTGTCGCAAATGCTACTATCGAGAGACTCACAACCTCGGGATTTCCTAGAGATTCGATTGTGGCCGTCGTGCTTATGGAATGTAAGAACTGCCTTAAACCATCTGCTCCAAGCAAAATCAATCAAATGAGAACCAAGAGGTCACACTCAAGAGCGCATACAATGTCACGGCCCAAAGAGCGGACAATGTCGGAGTTCAAGTGGTGTTGGTGAAGGTTCATCAAGTGCTGCCAATGAAACCACCCAGAATGGAGAGTAGTATTTGTAAATTAGCAAGTATATATGTTAGATAATAGCAGCTGATACAACTTTATTGTTACAGTTAAAGTGGACGCCTTTAGGAGTTAAATTTTTCTCTATTATGTGAATGCAAGTATGTAGTTGCTTGTCATGTGCTTTAGGTTTAGCAACACCAATGGTTGTGCTGGTAAGACCTTTTGTCTTAGTTGATTTTTGCTAATTTTCTTGGTTTGAACATCTCTTGGTGCTACAAAAGGATTGCTATTGCGTGGTGCAAGTATATTAGAAAAGTTTTCTGCAGTGAACACGCTTGTTTTTGACAAAGAGGACATTGACCATGAAGGAGACAATTGTTTTCGCCAAGGATGTGAAGGTAGGATTTAAATAAGTATCTTAGAAAAGGTCAGAAGGCAAACATGGTTTAACAGTAAGTATAAGCACTTAAGTGACACAATAGTTATTATATGGAGGTGTTCAATAAAATTTGATTATATGGAGGTGTTCAATAAAATTTGTTGTTTGTTTGTTGTAACGACATCAGCTGAAAAAGCGATTGACACACATTCAATGCAAGTATCTTAGAAAAGTTTTCTGCAGTGAACACAGTTGTTTTTGACAAAAGAGGGACATTGACCATGAATGAGAAAATTGTTTTCGCTCAAGGCTGTGAAGGTAGGATTTAAATAAGTATCTTAGAAAAGGCTGTAAAGGCAAACATGGTTTAACAGGTAAGTATAAGCACTTAAGTGACACAATACTTATTATATGGAGGTGTTCAATAAAATTTGTTGTTTGTTGTGTTGTAACGACATCAGCTGAAAAAGCGATTGACACACATTCAATAAAGTGATATTTTATTCATTTCGTGAATAAAATATCACGATTGTAATAAGGTTATTCATTTTGACGAGTCTTCATTTACAGCTGAAAAATTGCTTAGATCGATAGTGCGACCGGATGTGATATGAAATACAAGTTACGGGATATATCTAGCCTCTACCACCCAAACACCCGCTTCAAGAGGTGAATTCAGTAGAAAGTTTAAGAAAGCTATTAGTAGTGCCGCATTTTGATGGTGGAAGAATTAAGTTTATCATCATGTGCGTATGAAAATGATGCGGAAGAAGATTTGAGATTGAGTTGAAAGAAGATGAGAAAGCTATTGCTTGGATCGAGCTTCTTGATTAACCTAAGAATCTTGATCTTGATACAAATGTCATAGCTTAAAGGCTATCATGATAAGAAAGATGTTCCAGTGGTGATCATTACTCATGATAAGGCTTTTCTTTATCAATCATGCACAAAATAGTGGAGCAACCTGAGGAAATCAAGACTACAAAGCTTAGGTTAGCGTGTTAAGTGGTGCAAAACTTATGGACGTGTGTCTTCCGCTAAAAAGGTATTTTTTTTTCGCATAATATTAGAGTAGTCATGAAATATGTATTACATTTTGGTGCTTTCATGTGTGTGTGCTGATAATTTAGGTACCATATCAAACTAGCCCATTCATCGGATGGGTATTGAAGCTAATATAATTGTATGAGAAGCGTTCATTAAAAGGAAAGCCTATGCAATGAATAACGTTGTTTTGGTTCTCATACTTTTCATTGTTCTTTTTACATACAATACATGATTACTTTATTTTTGTTTCTAATTATTTTTTTTAACATATTTTCCGTTATTCATTTTTTTATTTACGTTCATATGATTTTGTCAAACAATATTATGAAGCTAGCCCGCCCATTGGGTGGGCCATGAAGCTTGTGTGAAAAGGAGTAATCACTTGCATTTGCCGGTGTATTTGTACAAGACAATTTATCTTAATAGTTTCTTAATGTTCGCTCAAGACAATTTTTTTTCACATGTGTTTCATTTCAATAATTAAGTAATTTTATGTTTTTTTTTATCATTTATGGATCTGATATGATGTATGTTTATCATTTTCTTCAATTCATGGTTTTATATTAATAAAGTATGAAGTTTTATTCCGCATATGAGTAACCATTATTTAATTATTTTGTTATGATACTTCTAATTCTTATTTGTACACATAATACATGATCAATAAATCATGGTTTTCTATAACCCCAATACATACATATTCTTATCACAACAAACATCAAACAAAACCATAAATCCATTCGTAGATAATTCAAATTGGTCAACATCATCTAAATTTGGTAAAATAATAGTTGGAAGCACCTATATACAATAACTAAATAAACATAATTAACAAAAACAAACTAATAATAATAAATGTTAATAATCCACTAAATCATAAAAATAAAATCACAAGTCATACCCGTCCATCGGACGGTTTTGTTTAATATATATATATATATATATATATATATATATATATATATATATATATATATATATATATATATATATATATATATATATATATATATATATATATATATATATATATATATATATATATATATATATATATATATATATATATATATATATATATATATATATATATATATATATATATATATATATATATATATATATATATATATATATATATATAGGGAAGGGATAAGGGTGCGGATTACATTTTAAGTAGAGGATGGTGCGGATAATATCACAAGAATATTCAAAAAAAATTAATTCAAAAAATCAAAAAATTAAAAAGAAAGAGGACAACAATTTATTAAGAATCATGAAAAAAATTAAAAAATCATTTTCATGGTTAAAAGGTACAATGATATTATGAATTTTGTTAATATCACCGTAATTATCAAACTTTCTTAATATCACTACTAACTAATGCTAGCAGTAGTTTCACTAAGGCTAAAGAGTTTCACTAACTAGCGATAGTTTCTAAACTAGCAATGATATTAAGTTTTTTCAATATCAAAGTAACTTTTAAGTAAAATTGTTAATATCACGCTTACTTTTTACATGTTTTCTTAATATCAAAGTTAATTTTTTAATATCACCGTAAGTTTTCTTAATATCGTAATAAAAAGGCGCGATATTAAGTAAAATTGTTAATATCACAAGAGAACTCATAATATCGTTAATATCACGATAGAACTCATAATCAAAAACAAAATTGCTCGAAAAATCAAAAATAAAAAAATGAAAGAAGATAACAATAGTAACGATCCCTCAAAAGGAAAAAATTAAAAATCGCTTACATGGTCAATTACTACTGCTGAAATTAGCAGAGATCTTGACTTTTTACAAAAGTCAAGATCGATCTGGAATGGAGGTCCAGATCCATCGCACATCCGCACGAATTAAAAAATCCGCACTGATCTCACTATATATATATATATATATATATATATATATATATATATATATATATATATATATATATATATATATATATATATATATATATATATATATATATATATATATATATATATATATATATTTATATATTTGGATAATTTAAAAGAAAAAAATAAAGAGCTTTGATAGATGGTCTAACTAAAAGGACTTAAAAGTGGCTAATCATAAATGACTAGTATAGTTATTGTACCGTATAAAGTTTATTTACGATTAGGTCATCTTTAACCCATTTATCATTTTCCATAAATAAATATAACTAATGAATATAATATTCAAAGTACTTTAAATGATTAGTTAAAATATTATAATGATTATATCATTATTAGTGCAAATTTAGTTATTAAAATAATAAATTTAATGATTGATATAATAAATAAAAGGAGAGTTATTTTGCATATAAATTTTTTTTCACACACTAAGGGACTCATCTCAACCGTTCATCTAAAAATAAATCAATGACTGAGATTAAAAACATTTATTATTTCACATATTTTTTATAATTTAAATATTTCTTAAACCGTTAATCGTTAAGCGAAATTATTTATACCGTCGCGACGAGCATTTAATTATTTTTCTATAGACAGCTACTTTGATATACTTTCGAAAAAAAAAAACGTTTTCACGTTTTTTCATCTATTTTTTGTTTTTTTACGTTACTGAAATTTGCATGAAAAAATTATATATGATTAAACACTAAATTGAATATCACATGTGATATTAGTGTTATATCATATATGTTATGTAATATCACATATGATATGACATGTATATAATATGTGATTTTACACTTATATACTAATTATTATATTATTGTTAGTATATTAATTATTTCGTCTCAAAATTATAGTCCCTT